>OX596258.1:2510756-2618392 GCA_951394255.1 Polyploca ridens
GTGACAGTTCACATTTTCCGGTTCACTCATACTACTTGCGAGTAACTAATATAATATTTTACAAAAAATATTTTAATTTCCATTTTATATCATTGCAAAAATACAATATATATCGCTATATATAACTTACATTACATTATAGAAACAATTTCAGCACATTAATACTATAGCTTGATAATTTTAAAAATTAAGAAATAGGATGTACTTAAAATACTTGCTGCATGAAACGGAACATTGACCTATAGTGATTGACAATGCTTGATCGACAGGGAAATTCAAAAAAGTATCGATATATGTTATATCGATTATTTTTGAATTGGTTTATCAATATCGAAATATTTTTAATTACCAAAAAATTTCGATATATCGGTACGATATCAAAGAGAGAGAGAATATTCTTACATTATTAGGTAAATATCAATTAACAAACATAATTTCTCATAAATCCTGTAATAATTATCTGAAATTAAGAACAACGATAATAGTACAGTGTGATACATATGTGCAAAGTTGGTAATTACACACGAGGCGGTATTAAGCAGTAAGACAGTGATAAGGAAATATAATTTGGAGAATAAAAGCACTAAAATGAAAATCGATTAGACTTTCTTTATTAACTTTCTCGATACGACAAAAAAATCGATTGGATATCGTTAAGGCGCATGACTATAATTGTCAAAAGTGAACTGTCACAGATATCTTCTAATCCTGAAAACACTTTAATTACCAGTCACCCTATATATAAAACGTGCTAAAACCAAAAATATTAATGAGCAAAATATTTACAAGCGGCAATATTGCTAGCAAACGTATATACAGCTAATAATAATAAAGAAAGATTATTAAATAATAAGTTACGATATTTCTAATAGTAGTAACGCCTTCTGCTGTATCTGTAACTGATCGGAATTGTTTTGTATTACAATTTTGAATATTTTCTTGGATGTTATGGGAGTGAAAAAGATTTTTGTATTTCGTTAGCGATGGATCCTAGGCCTAAAGTGGATGTTAATTTCACGAATGATCTGTTTTACAAATTGTAATATGGTATGGCAAGAAACTTGTGGACATATATACTAAAAAAAACCTGACCAAATGATGATAGCCTTACAATACAGAACTTTATTTAACAGACATAAAGGTACACATTTCAGTGATAGAATTCATGACAGTTGATTCGCGATCGCCGCGAGTCTTTTTCCAAATCTCTCACTGAAATATGTATCTATTTGTGTAGTAAAGAAAGTTCTACATTGCATCGCTATCTTTGAAAGAGCTGCGTCGCGTTTTAACTCGGTGGAAGCTGACCCTAAAGGTCCTTCAAGCTTATACAAATTTTGCAGTGGATTCTGGTTATATTATCGAAATTGCTTTGCTATACAAAATCATTTCTTACTCGCTAGTCTATGAAGATTTAACAAATTCAATGCAGTAGCCAAAAAGCTTTGAAATTTACCATAATTTTGATGAACAATTACGCTCATTTGTAAAATATTTTTGTCGAGCAAACACGGACCTAATTAGACAGAAAAACCAATGATTCACTTTGGTTTTTAGGATATAAGATCACTCTTTTGTCAGTCTGTCTGTCCGTGTGTCACCACCGATTTTCTCAGGAACGGGTGGACCTAGCCAGTTGAAATGTACACCAGATACTGAGGTCTATAGTCCCTTATAGGTGTATAAAAATCAAGGTACTCAGTCAACTCGATAAAAAGATATGGGAAAATTTAGATCTTCGCGAAAACTTGTAAGTACCAAAATGTACCTTAATTTTCAACTTTTTTATTTTTCGGAATTTTCCCTTTACTCTAGACCTTTGAAGAATTTGAGTAAGGTTACATTATTATTATTGTACGGAACCCTCCGTGTGCGAGTCCGACTCGTACTTGCCCGATTTTTTATAAGAGGAAATCTTAAGATTATTTTCACTCGACACTAACAAACTACACCTTTTTCCACCATCTTGCCATACCACAAAACAATAGTAATCTACGACAATACCGATAAATACATTATGTTTACCTGGACGCTGTGGTAAGGGGGCTGACAGACGAGCGTAAAGGCCTCCTCGCGGTTGGACGCACCGTCGTGTTCCGCCGACATCCCATATCACTACTTGTACTGTAAATACCATGCTGGCTAACTACTGTGCTCATATTGGAACGTGGTTATATGGATTACTGGATATTTCAAAGGAGTATCTTCAGACATGAGCTCTTAAAAAAAAAGATCTACAATGATACAACGGGTTTATATTATGTATTTTTTTTATACCACTAAGGGCAAAAAAGCATACGGCCCGCCTGATGGTAAGCAGTTACCGTAGTCTATGGACGCTTGCAACACCAGGGTTATCACTCGCGCGTTGCCGACCCTGAAGAAATTCTCTTCACACCTTTTTTGAAGAACCCCATGCTACACTCCATTGGATGCTCATTCCACAGTGTGAGCGTCCGCGGAAGAAAACTCCTTTGAGCCCGCACAGTTCGAAACAATTCTGGTTTCAATGTGTGAGGATGGACTCCCCGTCGATGGCGAAAGTTGCGATGGTGGAAGGTAGCCGTTTCGCCGAGTCGCCGAGAGCCGAGAGTTTCTATGTCAGTTTTCGTGAAAATTCTAATGTTCTTTGCTATCACAAATATTGAATGCTCCCACGGTGGACTAAGAACTCATTCGTCATCGTTTTCAGAGCTTTTTTGGTTTCATAAGCTTGGAGAATCAATTTGGAATTAATCGAAGCGTGACCAATAACAATAACGCGACTCAATTTTCTCTGAGCATAATTTCTTTTTGCATACACCCTGCCTTATTTCACACGTACTAAAGGTCAGTTCAGATACAGAAGCGACAAATAAAAAAAAAATTAAAAAAAAAGGTTGACATTTCAGTGTGAGAATTCCGCGTGACAATTTTATTGTGTCACTGAAATGTGAACATGTTGGCCACGTTTCGATTAATTCCAAATTGATTCTCCAAGTTTATGAAACCAAAACGACGATGATGAGTCCTAAAGTTCTATATCGCTATTTTAAAAAGTGCGCGTTGCGTCGCTTTACGTCTCGGTGTGAACTGGCCCTTAGACATATTGTAATCTAAATTTCAGTAAAACAATTATCTCAAGAATCTTGTTAACCAATCAAATTGCCGAGTATCTCAACGATATTACCAACCGGGCAAGGATGTTAAAAAAAAGTCGGATATATTCTAGCTAACAAAAAACTGTGTCACTCAAGTCGGCCACCACGCTGTACGTACAAGCCGGCACGCACACATTCACACATTACTTGAGCGCGGGTAATCGTCTCTGTGTAAATGGCGACAGAGTCGAATTTCCCGCGGAATAGCCAACTAATGTGTGCGTGAGAGGTGGCCGACTCCATAGACACAGTTTTTTGTTAGCGATAATATGTCCGACGTAGTCTGTGCTACCGGGGCTTTCATTCATAACAAGAAATGTATAAACCAATTGACTAATATAATTATTCATCCATATAACCACATCTCCAGACACCAATAAATAAGGAAAAAAGTACTGATGTATATAATACATAATGAAGCAGGAATATAGTCAAACTTATAATAATAAGAAGCACACATACATGCTGCCTACTTAATGATCTACAATAATCTATAATCTATGAGCTTTATTGAAATGTATAGCCGCCATTTTGTTGTCTATATAGCAGCAACATAGTGCAACACTTGTATTGCTTATGAGTAGCTTTATTGTATCGTAATACACCTTTCCGCAAGATTTTCGCCGTATAAAGCAAGGCGATAATAAACAGTAGATCTAATTTTAAAAGCGCTTTCAGCTGCTTTAGTATCATTTAAGTTTATTACACACATGAATATTTCTAAGGCGCCGATCCCACAGAGAGTTCTAGAGTTCTGCATTCCGTGTTGACTATTGTGCGCACAACAAGCAGCAGCTAGAACAAAAGCAGTCTAGAGTTCTGCAATATTCGCCACTGATCGCACATCATACACTTTTTTACTTTGAAAGGCCCCACATAGCTTACAGTCAACGCGGAATGCAGAACTCGGAACGCAGAACTCTAGAACTCTTCTCTGTGGGATCGGCGCCTTAGTGTTTCGCAGATTGTATCTCTATACCACATCGAGTTTTAATGGTTAATATATTTGTGGGAATAACTACAGTATTTACAATTTCCAATGACATATGACATGGAATTGCCCACAACAATTTTTTTTACTAATAATTTTGTACTAAAACTTTTTAGAAAACGCGTCTTTTGGTTGTTTTTTTTTGTATTTATGTTGAACTTAGTAATTCAAATCTATATTTTTGTTAAACGAAGTAACTGCAATAGTTCCAGAAATATTTATGAGATTTGAATTCATTCCTATTGAGCCTAGGTCCCTGACGTAGATTTCCACTAAGGCCTTATTCAGAACGAGAATCAGAACTTCAGTCTCAAGAAAAGATTGTGTTCCAATTTCATTTGTCTCTCGACTCAATATGTGATTTGACGTTAGACATTCATATAGCGGCTCTCACCGTATTTAACCAGAGAATTTATTGCAAAGTTTAGTCGAATGGAAAGTTAAATAATTTTCCTATAGAGAAATCTACTGTTAAACAAACATCGTTTGAACCATTCAGTACGCGTTTTGGCACATTATAGTAAAATCTGTCTAAAAATTATTTCTCAAACGGAGGCGTTGGTGTATGGTCCTGCAAAGTGTATCCACCCTGTATAATGGTGTATAGCGTACCTGGGTATGGTGGGTAGAGCGAGTAGTTGCGGTGAAGCGGCGGGCGGCGCGGTGAGGGCGAGGCGCGGGGGGGCCGATATGGCACCACGGGACCGACTTGCTGCACCCGCCTTCACTTGGAACTCCCTACACACATTATAACATGTAATTAATATAAGCTGGCACGTTCACAGTACACACACACATGCAATTTCACGATACAGTATGTTTTACATTATTGTTCCAGTCAGACCACTAGGTAAGTGGTCATGTGGTGACTTTTTAATCGTTTTTCAGACCATGGTCTACTAACATTCTATAACAACAAAATGAAAAAAAAAAATACGTCATTTGTTTTTGAAAAAACACAAAACAAAGTTAAAAAAGTCGGGATTATCGTTGCTCCTTACAACCCAGACACCGCGCTTGCACTTCAAAGTAGTTGTGGCACGGCGGCATGCCAGTTTTGAAGCAGGTGTGGGAATCCGCGGCTTCCTGACTTTTTGAAATTATTCTGTTTTGTGGTTTTTCAAAAACCAATGACGTTTTTTTTTATTTGATGTTATAGAATGTTAGTAGACCTTGGTCTGAACAACGTTTGTTCTAGCGAAAAAACGATTTAAAAGTCACGGTGTATAGGGTGACTGGTAATTAGTAAACGATACTTAGACACATAATTCTACTCATGATAACAAACAACTATGATAAAGAAACAATTTTTTTAATATTTACTTAGCACAGGAGCCCATAATATTTAGTACCTAACAAGAATAAGAATACACCATCAGCTTTTATTTAATTTAGTTATTTATCGCTATTTGTTTCTTTGGGAAAGTTGTTTGTTATCATGAGTACAATCATGTGTCTATGTATCGTTTACTAATTACCAGTCACCATAAAGAAGCAATCACCAAGACGATAGGTAGCTGCAATTAAAAATAGTAGTACCTGTCAAAGTCTTCGGCCTCCTCTTCATCAAGATTGATGAACTCCTGGCGCTCCTCGTTGTCGCCAGAATATAAATTTTGTTCGCGCTCTATCAGGTGAGCTCGTTCGCCGATATGATGACCTAAAAACAAAATAGGCCACATAGGCGAATTTTCACTAATATTATTCTTGATTGTTGTAAAAAAAACTTTACCTGATTAATTATGACATACCAGTGAATCGCTACCGACCGACCACTGTTTAGGCGAGTTTTGTCTTGCGAAAAAGTATTTCCTTCTTTTTCAACCGACTTCAAAAAAAGGAGGAGGTTCTCAATTTGGTTGTATTTCTTTTTGTTACCTCATACTCAGTCATTTATTAACCGATTTGGAATATTCTTTTTTTGTTTGGAAGGGTACACTTCCCGTTTGGTCCTATAGTCATCAGATCAGGATTTGATTACTTCAGTGTACTTTGAAGTCCGTTTAAGTTTTTTGTAAAACAGTTTTCAATTATTTTCGGATCGAAACGGGGCCGCGCAATACTGAGGCATAATCAATATTCCTTTCGTACCTGAATAATACGATAGTGAGTTCATTTTTTCTAAAATTCTACAACGTAGTCTACAAACCTGGATGTCACGAACCTGCTATGCACTTTCTAGAAGTTGTGTAAATGGTATGTCTTTTAAATATGTTTACACCGTATATAATAAGATTTTATAGGAAAGAAAAAGATTTGGACGGACAAAAATCTCAGGTTCGAAAGGGATATTTTAGTTCTTTGGTTATTATCAATTATATTGGCCCTGCCGCACAAAAAATATACTTTTTCAATGACAGCGATAGGACCTTACTCGCTAGTAGCACCAACTGGTGGCCATAGAAACGGTAGCCCCTAATGAAGTCTAATACGAGGTAGGCAAAGCAAGCATACTAAGGTTAGTTCCCTGGATAACAATAACTAGATGTTGAAATCCCAATATAACTGTTGAGACACTAACATAAAAAGTGAAATCCACGCCTTATTTCAACTCAAAAAGTAATTGATTCAGTTTAGGCCCTGGGAAGGCACTTAAGAGTGCGTACCAAGCCAGAAAAATATCGCAATGTCAGATGAAACAAACTTATGTCTAATCTTCGCGTGGAGATGAGATGGAGATAGCGTGTTTCGCGGCACAAAAATGAACGAAGCGCTTCTTATCTAAATAACTCGTAAAGTATAGAATATTTTAAAAAATCGTTAGTAGCAGCCCTAGGTCATATGTTAGTGATATTATTTATCGAATTTTTGTCTTAATTAGATACACCATGAACGAATAAAACCGAAAATTCATTATTATTAGAGGTAGCTTTGTGATTTTTTTCTATCGAGGAAATTTCATTCCATTATGTTTTTGCTCAGGCAGAACCCTCGCGTATATAATGAAAATACCCATATAAAAATATTTTTTCATTTAAATACTATTTACTTGGGTAAATTTCAATTCTAAGATTGTTATTTTGCTTTATACGCAGCCTTAAGAACGTTAAGTTGGTACATACAGTTGAATTTACCACTAATCAAGTAGGTAACGGTCAAGGCGGAAGAATTCTGGCACTTAAAATGTACGGAAAAAAGGAACGGTGGCAATTTTAATATTCAACTAGCTTTATAGCCCGCGACTTCGTCCGCGTAGATTATTTCTTTTTTCTAGATATGAATCATTGTAACAATATAAAGCTTTGTTCATGGCTATTGTCCGCCACTACGTGTGATATTGACAAAAGTTCAGGTAGATTAAGAGCTCATATGCGAGGATGCCACATAAAACTGAAACAGTCCTGCCGCAAATCAACTCTAGCAAATTTCAGAGATTTTCCGTGACTACAAACCTTAATTAGGAACTGTTCTCTTTTAAATTCAAACGGAAGCTGATTTGGGATCAGTGGTATACGCGGCAAGAAGACTGTTTCTCCTCTGGCAGAACCAGTAAATATTTTGGCCTCAATAACATTGCGGCAGAGAGCTGTTACTTGTAGTCTAGTTCCACAGCACAATTTTGGAGGCCTTATCTCTCTTTCCCTCATGTCTGAGGATCGTGGACAACATCGGGGTTGCTTCTAGAGCGAATGATCTGCCTCCACTGGTTTCTGTCTTCTGGTTTCTGTAAAACTTGGAGGACGACGAGTCTTTTACTTGATCGGACCATCTTGTTGGTGAACGACCACGTAGTCGTTTTCCTTCCGTGTTCCCAACTATGATCAGATTTCCAAACTTTCATCGCCCTTGCCGAAATACGAAAAAATACGTCGGTGGCATATGGTGGACAATCGTGTTTTAATTTGGAGCTGCGATAGCATTGATGCATTGTTGCGTTTAGCGGTCCAAGGTATTTCCAACATCCGTCTCCAGCACCACATCTCGAAAGAAAAAGGATTGATCCTTTTTCTTTCTCGGGCCAGTATAGTTCACGCTTCCACTCCATACATGAAAATGAGGAATACCAATGCCCGTATTAACCGGATCTTTGTATTAATACCGATTCCTCTCTTTTTCCGAGATTCAGAGACATAAACCGAAATAATAAATTTTGAAATTTTTACTCCGAAAATAAAGAACTTCATATACTAAATTTTATCCCCCTTTTCACTCCTTAAGGGTTCAAATTCAACCGATATTCGTTGCATTAGTTTATAACCATAAGCTTAAATAATAAATTTAGTGTACTTCCATACACAAATTCATCCCCCTTTTTACCCTTTCGGGATCGGAATTATCAAAAACGTTGAGGCACATATAAATTAATTTTCAATCGTCATCCTAAACACAAAATTTGAAGATCCTATCTTCAAAACTGACGAACTTGCATACAAACTTTCATCCCCTATTTTACCCCCTTAAGGATGGAATATCCAAAAATCCTTAGTGGTTGCCAACACTGTGTAATAGTATATTAAGTGACGTTTACTTTGAAACTGAATGACTTACATACATCCCATACCTTTTCACCCTGTCGGGGGTGGAATTGTCAAAAGATCTGAAACATGTATAAATTAATTTTCAATCGTTAGCCTAAATACAAAATTTGAAGACCCTAACTTCAAAACTGACGAACTTTCATACAAACTTTCATCCCCTATTTTACCGCCCTAGGAGTGGAATTTCCAAAAATCCTTCCTTACTGAATACCTACACTGTATAATATTTAATTTAGTGAAGTTTACTTTTAAATTGAAGGACTTGCATAAACAACTTCATCCCCCTTTTCCTCCCTTCGGTGGTGGAATAATCACAAACGCTGAGATAACTATACATTAATTTTCAATCGTCAGCCTAAACACAAAATTAGAAGATCCTAACTTCAAAACTGACGGACTTGCATACAAACTGTCATCCCTTATTTTACCCTGTTAGGGGTGGAGTTTCCAAAAATCCTTCCTTAGTCGATGCCTAAACCGTATAATAATACATTTAGTGAAGTTTACTTTGAAATTGAAGGACTTGCATACACAACTTCATCCCCCTTTTCCTCCCTTCGGTGGTGGAACAATCACAAACGCTGAGATAACTATACATTAATTTTCAATCGTCAGCCTAAACACAAAATTAGAAGATCCTAACTTCAAAACTGACGGACTTGCATACAAACTGTCATCCCTTATTTTACCCTGTTAGGGGTGGAGTTTCCAAAAATCCTTCCTTACTGAATACCTACACTGTATAATATTTAATTTAGTGAAGTTTACTTTTAAATTGAAGGACTTGCATAAACAACTTCATCCCCCTTTTCCTCCCTTCGGTGGTGGAATAATCACAAACGCTGAGATAACTATACATTAATTTTCAATCGTCAGCCTAAACACAAAATTAGAAGATCCTCACTTCAAAACTGACGGACTTGCATACAAACTGTCATCCCCTATTTTACCCTCTTAGGGGTGGAATTTCCAAAAATCCTTCCTTAGTGGATGCCTCCACTATACAGTGTGTAACGGAAAGGTCATATACATATAAAGTGCACGACTTCTTTGGATGATAATAAGCCATACTATAGAGTTTTTTAAATCCTATGTCTAACTGTTAGGAAGATGAGAAATTCCAAATCAATGATACCAAAAAACCAAAAATTTCATATTGAAATTAAACACATCACTAGCACAAGTCAGCTGGTCGATGCTATTGACCTATTCAAACGTGGAAACAAACTTCTTACTCCTGGTATTTATGGATATTTTTTTAATGGGTTCCGGATTTTTATTTAATTATTAATAAGTTTTAACTTTCTCTTACAAAAGCGAACATTATGTTTGTGAACAAGCTAAAATACAAATATTGTAGCGAATTAGTAGGGACTACGGAATATTAGGTACCTACTTAGATAAAACACCTAACACGTTAACGTACCTACGTAAAATAATAAACATAACATAGTATGTAATGTAAATGAGTAAACGCACTATTATCCACAGTAATCTTCTACCACACAATTTGGGTAGGTTCAACATAGTAAATCATCAAATAAGTATCTAATCTTTTATTGGTTGCCATTGACAATACATACTGTACCAAAAATTCATTGCTTAGATAACTAGTTAAATAGGTAGGTACTGCGAAAGTAAATTATGGAACTTGAACAGAAAAAGGATTTTGTAACACAAATTTATGTTCAAATGAACCCTGAATATCTTTCCTACGCAACTTATGTGTGTCCTGGTACAAAAATAATGCTAAAGGGTTCCGTTTTTAGTTTAAATTAGATTTAAGAAAGCTAGGATTGTTGAACATAACGGATACTTAGCTCACGACTACGCGACTTTCGATGAACGTGTAAATGTAGGTGCCTTTTAATTGTGTACATACTACCCGTGCGCGATACGTTGTGATCTGAGGGGTGGGTGAGACGTCACAGTCGTGTTGTAGTACAAAACGGGCGCCATCGGGGAAGTACATAGTACAAAGTACAATTTTTTATTTTTATTTTAATTTTCTTTCCTTCTGAATCTTGAATTTTTGATACCCATAGTATCAGAATTTAATTTTTTTGGTAAATATTGGAATTAGAAATTATTTAATACAGAAAAAAGACGTTTTGTAGGTAAGATTTGTAAAAGTTGTACCGTATGTATGGAACAGAACCGAAAAAGGATTTTGTAACATAAATTTATATCAAAATGAACCCTGAATGACTTTCCTATGCAACTTATGTATCTCCTGGTACCAATAATTTTAGTGGGTTCCGCTTTTAATTTAAATATGATATCACATGATATGTTGATATGGTATGTTGTATTATGAATATGTTGGTACTAGTTGGTAGCTTTTGCCATGTATTTTTTATAAGTTGGTAGGTAGTAGCTTTTTAACTACAGGGGTATCAATCGCGCGTTGCCGACCCTGCAAAAATCTCTTTACGGCCTTTTTGAAGAACCCCATGCTGTACTCACTTGGGAAAACTACGGGCGGGGAATGCACACTAGCCTGAGCGTGCGTCCGCGGTAGGAAGCTCCGTTGAAACCGCACAGTACCAACATTACGAAACCATTTCGGTTCCAATGTATGAGCACTTGTACTATTATTTATTATTTGGTATGAAGGAGAATGGACGTCGCGTCGCTGCCGGCGCCGGCGCCGTGTCGATGGCGAGAGTTGCGGTGGTATAAGGCTTTTATAAGGTATGTAGCTGTGGGCATCAAGTCAAACAATTCTTCCGAACACTGTCCTGTTCGTTGTAAAAGGTGGTATAAGAAGACACATTAAGTAGGCAAAAGTCTCTCCTTAATATTCCGTTAATCAAATTAAGGAAATAATTATTAAAAGTACTAGGACCTCATGAGCAACGAGAGTTTTACGAATAGAGTTTGCGCACAATAATAACAAAATTACTGAATGAACCCTAATTTCGATGATGCATACATACAATACAACGATAGGGTAAATAGGCCAGTTGCAGTTACGAAGGTGGAGATAACTTACTCCTGGTACAACTTTTGATTTTGATCAATAAATAAATCCTACCAAAAACATTTCCATGTAAAATGTTTCCAAGACGAGACCATATCAGTGACGAAATCGGGTTTTTTTAGATAACAATAAAACTATGCAATTGAAACTTTATCCCCCTTACAAAACATGGTTTAAAGCAAAACCATGCAAAATGGCTCGTCTAATCGCGGGGCGGGGGCACTTAACCGTGCCCCAGATTGAATCGAACCTCAACTTATGTGATTATTCCGTAGGTACTTACAAATTAATACAACGACGGACTTATGTAGGTACCCCCAGCACAGTCAACAACAAGTGATCTAATCGGTATCGTTTGTCAACTCATCTGATCAGCTCATGGGTTTTACTGAACTAGTATCCTGACCTAGCTCTTCTTCAATCTGCGCCCTAGTGTGCGTCGATGTACCTATTAAATTCAGAGTTTTCATTAAATTATTATTATTAGGTAGTACTCAGCCACGACCTGAAGAAGGTAGCTAGGTTGACTAGATGTGGTAAGTACCGAGTGATGTCCATCCAGCAGTGGCCGAGTTAGTTGATTAAAAAAATAATTGAATAATACGAAATTGGCCTAGCTACCCTAGTACCAGGAGGGAAGAAATTTTTAGGGTCGTTTTTGAATATTTTTGATTCACAGAAGTCGTCAGTCGTACGTAGGCTATCCTCGAGTTTGTTGTGCTTTGTGTCGCTCTCTCCATCCGCTTTGATTTCGTTACGTAAAATGTCGTTCAGTAATAGCGAATATTAGGAAATGATGTTGTGTTTCGGGGCCGAGGATGGCAATGTGCGCGCTGCCCGAGAGTTGTGTCACAGAGGATTGTATTATAAATCTGTGGTTGTGTTGTGTTACAAATAAAGTATTTTGATTTGATTTGGTTGTATCAAAGATTTATCGAAGGCAGACCAGATGCTGATCGCTGCTGATCGGCAGCTGCCTTCGGTTGCCAGTTTCCATCGGATGATACATCGTCTGCACCAAACCGGTTCCTTCCACGCACCTACTTCTACTACACCTACTTCTCAATGGATCGGGCGCGGTAGTAGGAACGTGGCTTGGCCTCCGCGATCCCCAGACCTAACTCCTTTAGACTTTTTTTTATGGCGTTACATTAAAATTGTGGTGTACGCAGTGCAGTGCGATACAGTGCATAAAATGAGAGTCCGGATCGAAGCCGCCTTTAGGACAATTACCCCAGAAATGCTGCGGAATGTTCAGATGTCCATGAACAAGCGAGTGGCCTTGTGCATACAATACCAAGACCACCACATCGAACCCTATCTTTAAAAATGTAAGTTAATTTACAAGATTAAGCATGGCTTTAGATTTTACAGTTTACTAGGTAGGATTAAGGAATAAAATAAAAATAGCTAAGTAGCTAGGGTACCTATCTAAACCGATTTTTTACATAATTTTTAATTCTGGCTCGATATTAACGTGTAATTAAATTATAACGCATTATTACTTAATACACTAAACTACTCAATACTACCTACCTAAAGTAATGGTTAACAATTATTTGGCTATAAAGTATGGGGCTAAAGTAGGTATGTTAAGATGACACGTGCTCGTCGGTGTCTGTGCTAGCTACCGCTTATCGGCTCGTTTGATCCCTGTTAGTTCGCGCCGTCAAAGGGAAGCCGCGGCGGCACGAGGCGGCGACGGCACATCTTGTACTAGGCGCACAGATTACGAAAGAGATTTTAATAATATTATTTGCAAGGATAATAACCCTCGTTGTGCAGTGACACTTTGGTATGATTTGAATTCAATAAACTTATGGAACCAAAAATTTGGTATGAATTCTTTGAGTAATTTATTTTGCTCTGCTGAAAGCTGAAACTTTTTATAGAGACTTTATATCTGATGTAGTCTTCACCCCTTTCGGATGTATATGACCTTTCCGTTACACACTGTATAAGGTATCTATGTGCAAAATTTCAAATCTCTAGGTCCAGCGGTTTGGGCTGTGGGCTGATATATCAACAATCAGTTTATCATTTTATATATTAAGATTAATTACAGTACGTTTACAAAACGTGCGGTTAATGGTAATACATAAAATACACAAAACGTGAAAGTCTATTAAAGACCTTGACCGCTAGGTGCAAATTCCAGTGAACAAACTTAGTAGGAACCAGCTACAGTGCGAATACTTTTGTTATAGCTCGGTCATTAAATATAGTCAAAATTAATGTTTTGGAACTTCTTTTGGCGCAGTTCGTTAAGATTTCACCTATCGCGCCGCAGGTCGTGGGTTCGATTCCCACCCAGGACATGTATTTGTGTACATGAACATGTCTGTATGTCCTGAGTCTGGGTTTAACTATGTATATTAAATATGTATTTACAAACAAAAAAGTAGTATAGTACAAGCTCTGCTTAGTTTGGGATCAGATGACCGTGTATGAGGAATATCCCAGGATATTTATTTATTTAATCTGTGGTATTGGAATTTCTGCGTATAGATTTGATACTACTTCAGATTACGCAAGTATGATGGCCACTCACCGTAACTGAACTTTTAGAGCTCAAAATCAGTTTCTATCATTGTATTTATGACTTAGGTTGTGTAAACTCTGGTGAGAGCTGACTGATCATGAAAACGGCTGACAATCATCAAAGACAGTTGGGTAATACAACCTATCTCTGTGGGTAATACCCTATTTTGCGTCGGAGTATAAGGCAAAGTATTGCTATGTACAAAATCAACAGTAGGTTTTTAGTATTGTTCTTCGTTCTAATTGATTGTGCAACCACAGACGAAAACCTCTGAATTCTTTTGTTATAAAAAAACAAAGTAGCCAAAGTTTTTCCCTTACAATACTTCAATTTGTTAATGTTAAGAAATTTCTAAACAAAAATTGAATAGGAACTTTTGAGGCTTTCAAACCTGTATTATGAAAAAATCACGTTTAAATGTCAAGGTAAATATCGATATTTTATTCCATCACGTTTCCAAGTCTATAGACAGCGTCAGTTTCAGTTTGTTAAAGTTAAGAAATTTCTCAACAAAAATTTGAGGATTCTGATGAATATTAACGTTTAAAAATCTCATAGAACAGCCGATCACGATTCCATCACGATTAATTTATTTCCTAGTCGATAGACAAACAGAACTGAGCCGCGTGTTCGCAAAAAAAACAGATGATGTCATCTGCCCAATAATAGAGAGATGAATGACTCCAGTTATACGACATGAGGTGGAAAAATAACAAATTGTTGCTGCGTACATTATGTTTTGAAGATAATTTCGATATTCAAAACATTAAATAAAAATTCCATGAAAGGTGTTACATTTAGCAAAGTACCCGAAGGTTGTCTGGCAGATCGCTTTAGCGATAAGACATTCAAAATTGATATCGCAATTAATTATACGCAATCTGGGAGCGACGACTTTAAATTGATAATTGTGTAGAATGATTTAATAGTAAGTAGGCATAAGGATTTAAGATTTTGTATAGAACAACGTGGTATTGTTTATAATACAAACAAGGATAAGGAATTCCCAGTTTCTCCGTTCGTTTGTATAGTCTCTATATTTATTTATAATAAAATCTGCCTAGACTTTAATGTTTTACTTGTAAGATTTTTTTTTTGGTGTAACTGTCTTGACATCCCTTCGTAAAAATATTTCATTGCCAAATGGCATAGGCCTTAGTGTATCATCCCTTCGTATCTCGTTTCTATTGCTCTTTCTTTATGTAGCTTTGTGTTAGGTTCAGAATAACTTTAAGTATGAAAGCTGCGTAGCAAATAATTAAGATTTGTTTGGGAGAGGGGATTTCATGGCATAAATACTTCGCTCGTGGTGTAGCATGATTTGCCGTTCTTAATCGATCGGCAAAGTTAAGCAACCACCGTCATGGTCGGTACCTAGTGGTTTTTCAAATCGAAAGCGTTCCCGTGCTTCGGAAGGCAAGTAAAGCCGTTGGTCCCGGTTATCACTTAATTGTAATAGTCGTTAAGCTAGTTCGAGGCTTACTAGGCGGCTTGAAAACTCAGGAGGTTGACCACTAGCCTACTTCCACCAATCTGCAGTAGGCACGCGTGGTGGAGTATCTGCCCATTACCTTAAACTCTAATTTGTGAAAGGAGGCCTGTGCTCAGCAGTGGGACATTTATAGGCTAATAATGAAATACGTATTACGAGAGTAAGTTGGTGCCTCCTCAACTAACAACCTCATTCCCGATGAAAAGTTTTGGTTTCCGAACCAAACATTCGTCTTCAACAAGTTCATCGTATTGTTCAACACATCTCCTCCAACCATCGTTACATGACAGGCATCCTTTTCGATTTTGCAAAAGCATTTGACAAATTTTGGCACAACGGAGCATTTTTTTTTTTTAATTAGGTATGCGGCTTTCATAAAATATTGTATGAATTATGGTAGACAAATTCAAATCATAAAATATATAAACTAAAGCATAATTCAATGATATATGAATTATGAATGTACTGTCAATTAGAGTTAAGCATTATGCATACATTTGCAAATTAGTATGAAGGAATTCAACATTCATGCTATTTTGAGACTTAATAATATTACACATGGCATAAAATTGTACACATATCCTTGAAATTAAATATACCCATATACAAAACAGATTTGTGAAGAGACCATTTTGGGTGATGAAGATTTTTACGATGATGACACTAAGTAAATATTTGTCATGACATTATTTTAATACTATTGTAATTTTCAATTACGTAAATATTTGCTAACCAACCCGGAGCAGTTAATCAATTCGCTTTACAGTCAGCCCGCGATTTCCTATGATAGAATAGAATTTTGAAAACTCCTTCCTTGGCGGACGCTAACATAAATAAAGAACCGGTGTACCAAATTTCTATTTTTTATAGGCTGCGATTTAAAGCCGTAGGTCTGGCAAACATACACATATAGAAGTGTCACAAAACTCAACGTCAAGTGGGTACTGGGCGAAAGGCTAGTCTATACCACATCAGGGCCAGTAGACAAGATCGTATCGACAATCGTCATCGTTAGTAAACGATCAACCCTTGTTCTATTATGTAGATCAGCCATACTCAAAGTGTTCTCCGCGGAGCCCCGGGACTCCGCAAAACCTCTGTGGGGGATCCGCGATATTAATAGCCAAAATACATTCTTTAAGAAAGACAAGTTCAGAAAATAAATTCAATTCAATAAATAATTCGAAATATTCATTTTCATTGCGATAGTCCAATCGTTTTATTAATTTTAATGAAATGTAAAATAAATAATACCTACACATAAACTACTCTTTGATTTATTTTAGGTAGGGCTCCTTCTAATATTTCGCTTCATGAAAAGTTTGAGAACCACCGATGTAGATATACAAAAGTTAAATAGAAAACTAAATAGACTCACCAATGGACATTTTCTTGGTGCCGGTGCGTGAATCCTGGAGAGTCTTACGTGTCTCCTTGATGCCGTTTGGTCCTATCTTTGTGCTGCTTGATGAGCTGTATACCTGTTACACAAACGACTCTATGATTACTATACCAGGGTCATTCCAATATCAACTGTAACTTTATTATCCCACCAAAAACATTTTTATACATATGGCTCGCACGGTCAAAAAGTTATCAGATCTCATGTAGAGCCAAGCTTATAACTCTACTTGCCCTTACTCTACAAGCCCTAACTTCACAAACTCTACACCTTAGTCAAAATATGTGGCTTGGCCGTTTCGCTACCGTCATATGGGAGTAAGGTGAAAAATGTATTCACTGTTACTTTTTTGTTATACAATAGTTCTTGTAGTAGTGAAACGGCCATATATTGACTACGGTGTGTAGTTTGTGAAGTTAGGGCTTATAGAGTAAGTGCATGTAGAGTTATAAGCTTGGCTCTACATGAGATCTGATAATTTTTTGACAGTGCAAGCCATATGTCTTAGCAAAATTTTACATAAAAATGTTTTTGGTGGGATTTCACTTCTTTTTGTAAGTTACTATAGTTTTAAGTTTTATAATTTTTTTGTTGATTGTGTACTAATACAAGCTTACATACCAAATTTCAGTTTTCTAGGACTTCCGGAAGTACCCTATGAGTTTTGATGATCATCAGTGAGCCAGTGACGAAATCGAGGGTTTTTAGATATCAATAAAATCTAAAGTATAAGAGCTATGTTATTGAAACTTAATATGTTTAAAAAGTTTACTATTGACATCATATCCTGAGAATTTCGTTTATCTGGTATAACCCAAACCCATGTTATGAGGGTTCAAAAAAACGACGTTGCGCTTCGAGAAAGGTAGGTAGTGCCCTTGCGCTTCGCTTGGCTGTCTTGGCGGGGGGCACTCCCGTGCCCCCAGATTACTAAAATGCTTTATCATTAATCATACCATACTTTTAATAATGTATTTTCCATGCCCATTTCTGGTTTACTTCAGGACAATGCATCACCATAACAATAAAATGTATTATAGTCATTTTACAGCTTGATACATCAAACTAAAACTAACAAGTCTTGCTCGTAATGAAATGGGAATTAAAATTACCTGTGGCTTCCCGTTGGGTCCACTGGACATGACAACAGTACTGCTGCTGAATGAGCTTCCAGCGCTCATGTGACCACCATCCATATCTCCTGTGGAATTATAAAATGTATACAGAATTGCTTGTAGGTAGGCTACAGCTGAAATTCTAGTGCTAAGCAACAATCGGTCACTACCATAGGCTACGGTAGCCACTTATCATTATCTGATACAGTCTACCTTAACTGCCTGGTTATTTTTCAACCTACTCACAATAAGATTTTGTCTGTCTGTCAGCAGTCCAGTAACTTAAATGCTGAATAGATTGTAATGAGAACTTTGCTGTTGTATAGCTGATTATGTAAATGAAGGTGCAGCCAATTTCGCCTTTTATATGTTTGGTCTGTATCAAATAAATACAACAAGCAGGGATATGGAGATGCCAACTGCTAGTATTAAAATGATTTAACAATATGTGATAGAATGTCTCACACTGACAACAGCAGTGTTGTCCGGTGTTGTGGTTTATAAAGTTTGCAAGTGTCACAATGATTGTTACTTTTAGTGTTGAATGAAATACAGTTCTTATTCCTTCCTCATTTATAACTAACCTAACCTAGGTTAAAGAGTATTTTTTTTTTTAATTTTACCTCTATGAGCGAGGCAAACAACTGCCATGCAAAGGATATGCATTTGAGTGCATGTCTGCATGTCCTGAGTCTGGGTGTAATCTAATCTAATAATATATATAAAATGCTTTTGTGGGTACGTAAATCCGCAGTTTTCTCAATCACCACCAACCCCAATCAACTTCCCGTTGGGGTGGTAAATACCCCTTGGTCTCCAGGTGGTAGTAAGGGAGTTTGGTCGCGGTGGGTGGAAGGGGTTGGTTGTGGGTGGCGAAAATGTTAAAACACATATTGCTGTCCTTTTCTAACGCATGAGGACTTGGAATGGAAAGTTCCAAAATGTGTAAAACGGTTATAATCGATCTGGAATGTTCTAGAAAGTTCGACAAATATCTGGAATGATCTAGAAAATTCTAGAGTGAATGCAAACTATTATAATCGATATAGCATGTTTTGAGAAAGTTCTACAAATTTCTGGCTTCATCTAGAAAGTTCCAAAATGTCCAAAACTGTTATTATCGAGTTAGAATGTTCGAGAACGTTCTAGAAATTTCCAGAATGATCTGGAAAGTTCCAAAATGAATGCAATTTATTATGATCGTTTTAGAATGATCGAGAATGTTCTAGAAATTTTCCGAATGATCTGGAAAGTTCAAAATGAGTGCAATTTATTATGATCGATTTAGAATGTTCGAGAAATTTCTAGAATGATCTGGAAAATTCCAAAATTAGTGCAATTTATTATGATCGATCTAGAATGATTGAGAAAGTTCTAGAAATTTTCCGAGTGATCTGGAAATTTCCAAAATGAGTGCAATTTATTATAAACGATTTAAAATGTTCGAGAAAGTTCTAAATATTTCTAGAATGATCTATAAAATTCTAAAATGAGTTCAATTTATTATAAGTGATTTAAAATGTTCTAGAAAGTTCTAAAATTTATGGATTGGTTTGGAAAGTTCCAAAATGTGTACGAGTGTTATTATTGATCTATAAAAACCAAATCGAGGTGATGTACATCTAAATATTCTAGAGTGATCTGGTACTGGAAATTTCGGTATATAAATCGAAATTCAGTGACTTTTCGTCAGTTCAATTGTGATTGCAGTCGAGCAATGATATTAGTAATATAATAGTCGAGTAAAAAAAGAACAAACTATTTGAATGTTCTGGAAAGTCTCTCAATATCGAAAATAGAAATCTATAATATGTTAAAAAAAAAATCTTATATATTTTTTATACCATTAAACATGCGATGTATTTTAACCCGAGCAACGCCGGGTTTCGCTGCTAGTTATGTATATAAAGTATGTATTTACAAACAAAAAGTTGTATATAGGGTGACTGGTAATTAGTAAACGATACTTAGTCACATAATTGTATTCATGATAACAAACAACTTTCCCAAAGAAACAAATAGAGATAAATAACGAAATTAAATAAAAGCTGATGGTGTATTCTTATTCTTGTTAGGTACTAAATACTAAGAGCTCATTTGCTAAGTAAATAAAAAAAAAAAGTTTTGTTTGGGAAAGTTGTTTGTTATCATGAGTACAATCATGTCTAAGTATCGTTTACTAATTACCAGTCATCCTATATGTATTATACCAGTTATCTGGTTTCCATAGTACAAGCTCTGCTTAGTTTGTGATCAGATCACCGAGAGTGAAGAATGTCCCAGGATGTGTATGTATGTGTATCTAGATTGATACTTATCTATCCCTTTTGCCTATTTTAATTAAATGTGCTCTGTCATAGTCATAAGGGGCCCAGTCATATTTTAGTAATGATAGTTTGATTATCTGTGGTGGTTTAAGTATAGTGCAGGGTACTTTTTTAGTTTGTTATTAATAATGTAGATAAAGTGGTAAGATGAACAACAATATGACATCATCACTTTTCTTTGTACTGGCTACCTAGCACAATACATGATTGAAGTTACAATGTGTTTTAATTAAGTTCAGGAATTTAAAGGCCCCAATTATCTTGTGCCCAGGGCCTCTGATAGGTTAATACGGCCCTGCCTATCATAATTTGTTATGAGTTAAGAATCCTTGGGACTAGTGTTTTATTTCATGAGATAAATATAGTTTCATGATTCCGTATACTAAAATATGTGGGTAGAATGCTGTAAATAAATCACAGAAATATGTACATTGCTCGTTGCCAAAAGATCTGCAAATGTGTGAATCAGTTATGTCATTTTATCCATGCATGCTGCATAAAGCTTACGACAATAAATCCTTGATAAGGCTGTGATTTCCCCGAAGTATATTGTATCTTCTTTCTAAACATAATCATTCATCATCATCATCATCATCAGCCTATAATGTCCCACTGCTGAGCACAGGCCCCCTTTCACAAATGAAGGTGAAAGGGAATGGGCAATACTCAACCGCACATGCCCACTGTGGATCGGTGGAGGTAGGCTAGTAGTCAACCTACTGTTGGAATTTTTCAAGCTGCCTAGGAGGCATCCAACTAACCTAACGACTATCACAATTAAGTGATAACCGCAACCAACGGTTTTATGTGCCTTCCAAAGCATGGAAATGCTCGATTTGAAATACCACTAGGCGGTCACCCATCCAGGTACCAACCACGACAGGCGTAGCTTAATTTTGCCGTTCAATTAAGAACGGCTAATCATGCTACGCCATGTGCGCTTCAACATAATCATTAATAAAATTTAAAATAAGAATGCAATCTATACAATTATATACAATTTTGGATAACATTTTCTTACTATAATTAATTATAATGAATACTTAAAATAATCATTAGTAAGCATATAGATAAGTAAAATTACTTGCTAGTAGATAATATATATGCATAGCATCCACTTCACCAAATCCCATGACCATATTGATGTATTATTTACCAAATAACAATGCCTACATAAATAACATTTTCATGTTCTCATCTGATCATATGTTACATGAATACCTACATGGTGTAGCAACTCATATTATTATTATAATACATAATAATTGAAGAAATAACATACTTGTCATATTGTTTGGTTTGTATTGACGTAAACTTACCAGTAAAAAGTCTGTTGATTGATGGCATTTGTGGCATAAAAGGCATGAGAGAACTGCCGTGCCTAGGACCCGCGATGGCGAGCGGGCCTGCGCCCCCGAGCATCCCGAACGGATCAGAGAACAGAGAGTTCATCATGTTGTTCATATGGCGCATGTGTCTCATGTGTGAACTGCGAAAAAACCAAACTATTGTCAATGCACAAGAGAAAAAACACGACATTACCAGTGGCATTTTCCTATCATAATAGCTTTAGTATCTACATAACTGCGGTTTATAAGCGTTACATATGTCTTGGAAAGCATTTTCACACTTTTACAAAGGATTGAGAAGCCAGAACTTACCCAAAAAACGGATCATCCTCCACGTCGCCCATCAAGGATCCGAACAGAGACATAGCTGTTATCTCGGAAAAGATTTAGAGTAAAAATAAAAACAAAATATTAGTCAAGTAAATTATTGATCCAAAAACGCAAAAATTCACAAAATAATTTCTTCGGTCGTTGGAAAAATCGTAATTCACATCGAATTCTCCGTCAATTTCTATCCAGGGTGACCATCTCAAAAATGGCGAATCTGCCCGACACTGGCAAAAAATCTGCCAAAATCTGCCAAACCCAACTCCAGAAAATGACAAAAATCTGCCAATATAATTATTATTGCCTTCATAGGGACTCCCCGTCCGGCGTCCCCATAAAATATAATAAATATTGCAAAATGCAACATTAGGAACTTCCTTATCTCTGGAAATCCGAGAAGAAAGCAAAGGATCCTGTTCCCACTCAGGTCACTCGTATTTTCTCATCATCATGTACGAATCAGCATAGACACAACCGCACACATTAAAAGTAGTCCATACCAGACGCAACTCACACATAGCAAGCAACGGATTCAACGGAATTGCCGGTGGTATGCATTCATTGGCTCACACCGGCTGTAACGCGAAGTACACTATTTAGATTAACTTGTTTATTTTTGTGAGTTGACGGGACATTGATATCATCGATATTGATGAAGATATGATTCTAAGTTGCTTATTGGCAGATGAATAAAAACGTAAAACTAAACATAAACATTAAACGTAACAAAGCAAACGAAAACCCGATGCGTGCCATGCGGCCATGCATAAAAAATAGTCATAAAATATAAATTAAGTAAATAAAAAGTACAATAAGACAGAAAATTAGAAGTTTTCTATATATTATTCAAAAATAATAGGGGTTTCCTTGAAATCTGTCGAATTCTGCCACATTTTTTTAATCGTCAGCATAATCTGCCAGAGCTAAAATTCAAGAGCCAAATCTGCCCAAATGGCAGAAATATGCCACAAATGGTCACACTGTTTCTATCTGTTTTTTTTTTTGTTAATATGTTCATGACCATGGATACAAGTCCTTCAGTCGCATACATTTTATTTATAATATCACTTTCATATAGTCCGTTCCCTGCGGTTTCCGCCACGTTCCCGGGATAAAAAGTAGTCTACGTCCTTCTCCATATCAAAGGCTATCTGCGTACCTTTCAACGTGATCGGTTGAGTATTTGAGCCGTGAAAGCGTAACAAACGTAAGTAAGGGTACGTTGATAATCTTTAACAGTAAAGTGAATACTTATCATTATATTGCACCCAAAATTTTGATGTCATAATAGCTATGATAAATTCAGAGTAGGTATTCCCCGAAACTAACCAACCATTTCTATCTTAATGTCACAGACCATTTGCATTTGCGTAGTCATATATTCGAATGGAAGATAATTTTTTCTTAAGTAGATATTTATATGATAGTTAGATGCTTATTTGTGATTCGACTAATTTTAATACCTTGTTTTGGACTGGCAGTAGTCTAATTGGCGACCAGTCGCTTTTCAGATTTGTTTTTCGCCGATTGTCATCATGAGTAGCCTAAATGGCGAAATATCGCCTACGTTAGCAACACTACTGACTTACAATCACAGATCACAGATAGTAGATAACGAATGAATGAATGATTGAATTGTTTTTTTTATACATTTGTTCTTGACCATGAATTTAATTTAATATACAAACAGGATTGAACTCTCCAAAAATTTTATCATACAAAAATAAACCATAAGTCATGTACGTTAGGGTTTACTTTTGTTAGTTATCTTAGCCGAGGCAAAACGAGCCGAGAGAGATAGCCCGAACCGAGGCCGTTTGTCCCTTTTCCTCAATTGCCAAAAGATAAAAATGTTAAAGATGGTAGAAAATATTTCACCACAACAAGTAAAATATATTACGTATAAATATTTTTTTGCTATTAAACTAGTTTTAAATCATTTTATTTTGTAGGTTTACATCTGTACATAATAATAAATAATTGTATTTAAGTAAAATAATCAAAATAATATGATTGTTTGGTAGCTATCATAAAATTATTCTGGTAGCACTGAAATCTGATATCAGTGGTGTCATGGCAACATGGCGACTTTTTCTGTTGTTTTGTGGAAACGCATTTTGTTTATACTTTTTATCGTGAAAATGGTGAAAAAAAATTGTATCAAGACATGTAAAAGTGAATCATGTGCTGGTTGTGGGATTTATTTCACAAGTAAGGAATAACGATGATTTTATTTACTAACAATGGTGAGTCATAAGTAGTTTGACCATGGTTTATTAAAAAAAATTGTAGACGGAAGACACTAAAGTTAGTGTAATTCTTTTTAAAACTAAGTATAATGTTTATTGTGTGTTGTAATGTGTACCTATTGTATAAATAATTTGTACCTATGTATCGCATAATTGAAATAGCATTATTTTTTATGTTTGTTACAGCTTTCCATCGAAAGAAGAAATGAAGCAAAAATGCAATTTTGATGCGATTAAAACAAATGTTTTCCACAAGATTGAAACATCTTATTATTCCACCGCATCCTTTCCAATGCATAACAGATGAAGAACCGCAAAAACTGTAACTAGTAAAAGCATTGGCTAATAATTCGTACCTATTCACCACGCGAAATGTAATGCATTCAGAAACTTAGGCAGTGAGATTGGCCTAAGGCAGAAACTAAATAAAACGATTTTGTTTAGCCGTGTTTAATTTTAATAAATACCTACTTTGTCAAGCACATTCGAGTTTTATTTCCCTTTGCTATATTTTAATTCCCAAATAACAGCTCTGTAGAGCAAACTGAAAAAAGAGCAAGGGGAAAAGCCGTGGTCCCAGAACGAAATTCTGCATGCACCCTTGCCTATTCATACGTAATATTTGATGATTCGACACAAAACTTAACTCAAAAATTAATCATAACTTTTCTCAAAAACATGGGTATACACGGCTACACATCAAGCTATACATTTCCAGTATAAACTGATCTCGCATTGTATAGGATTTCTGTACAATGAGAGGTCAGCTAATATTGGAAATTTATATCTTGATTAATCGTGCGTACACGATTCAACACCCACATAGAACATAACAATGTTCAGTTTCAAATAATGGGTTTTCGCGAAAAAGTATCTCGATATCTATAGTTTTTCATTATGGTTTTATCTCTTATTTTTTCTATAAATTATTATTTCACTATTTTAAGTAACATAATGTTAATATTTTTGTAATACAAACAATAATTTGAAATCAACTAGTGTCAAAACGCCACAAACAGACAAAATTGGAGGAACTTTGCAATGCAGCGATTGTGCGCGAAAGGGACTAACAATGACCACGACCACTCTGCCAAGAGTGCACGACTAGGAAGAAGAAGTGTCAACCGGACACAAATTATCTCTCAAATCCAACTTTCCTGTTCGTTATAAAAATGTTTGGTCACCCTATTAGAATGGGATAAACAGCCTCGGTATGCGTTATCTCTCTCTGCTCGCGTTTTTGGCCCAAGAGCTCAATCCTGTTTGTATATTAAATCCATGTTCTTGACCATCACTGACATGCGTCTGTCTGACATGCATTATACAAATGGAGGTCAGTGATGAACATGGATACAAAGTCCTTCAGTCGCATATACCTACATCAGTTATCACTTTCATATAGTTTCCACTGTAAGTGACCGTCCAAAGTGGTCCAATGTCATGTCTATTATTTATACTGTGGTGATGTTTTAGAAAAATAGTGGTCATTGTACTAACACTTTTCATGGACTTTTTGAGACAACTTGAAAAGTCACTATATACATAATTCATTTCATTTTACTTCACTGTTGCACATGTATGATCTTTACTGGATAAAAACCACCGATAATATGCAATAAAACTCAATATACCTACACATCATCATCATCATCAGCCTACAATATATACCACTGGTGAGCACCGGCCTCCTTTCACAAATAAGGGTGAAAGGGAATGGGCAATACTCCACCACGCATGCCCACTGCGGTTCGGTGGAGGTAGGCTAGTGGTCAACCTACTGTTGGAATTTTTCAAGCCGCCTAAGAGGCATCCAACTAACTTAACGACTATCACAACCGGGACCAACGGCTTTACGTGCCTTCCGAAGCACGGAAACGCTCGATTTGAAATACCACTAGGCGGTCACCCATCCAGGTACCGACCACGACGGTGTTAGCTTAACGTTGCCGATCGATTAAGAACGGCTAATCATGCTACACCACGAGCGCAATATACCAAAACACGAATTTATGGAAACGAAAACGCAACGTCACACTGCAAGTTCCCGCCAAAAGTCGCAGACATCTAATACCTTTAAACTACACTACAAAGAAATGAACTAAATTTTATTGTCATAAAATTTTAATGATATTAGCATTATTATTGTAAATTTTGATTTAACTGAAATACCAACTACTAAAAAACCTAATACTAAAAACCTTAAAAAGTATAATATAACTAAAATATATTATTAAAAGTAGTACAAAGAAATTGTATGAAAAACATAGCCATAAAGACGAGACGAAAATGAATGTTAGGGATTTGTATGAGAAAAATTAAAACTAGTCTTTAGTTACCTGCGAGTTACCTACATATCTTTATTTTTTGATATAGATAAATGGATTTCCTGTTGTAAAACCTGATTTTGGAGCCAACTAATGTTATACATATAGCATGACGGTTCGCTACAGGCAGCTGCACTCGAGACTTCTAGGCTTTGGGCGCTTACCACCTACGCCCACCCTTTTCCATGGTTAGATTGTGGTAAATAAGAGGCAAAAACCTATGTTTTAAATAATAGTAATAATTTGCACGGTGGTAGGGTACTTTGTAGTACCCGCCTGGCTGGCTACCACCCTCAAGTTGAAAATCTGTTGCCAAGCACCTTTCGGTGTGTTCCGATAGCTGCACTTGAGAGCCAGTTCCTTCTAGGCTTTGCGTGCTTACCACCTTCGGCCGTATCATTACTTACCATGGTGAGATTGCGGTCAAACACAGGCCTATAAACAGTTAAAAAAAAAAATATATATAGTCAATCTTTATGTTTAATAAATTACATAAATGTTTATTACTATTCTTTTAAAAAAAAATACACCATTAACACTCGATAAAAACTGTTCACCAAAACGTTTATCAAACAGTCCACTAAAATACAATAACTACAGTATTAGACCCGACAGTATTTTCATTCGACAATGTTTTTTTGTGTAAGTATTTTGGTTTCAAGCTCTGTTTCGGTAACTGTATGCGGCTGGAAATGGTGTGGGACCGTCTCCATGGAATGACCAAGCAGCTGTAGTCGGATATGATGTATAAGTCATATCTTGCAAACCATTTCTATATTTAGATGGCATTGTGGGATTTACCTGTAAGATCAAAAGATATGATTAATAGCTAAGATTGTCTGTATTCTCACCAAGAGTATCATGACGACTGACGTATTGAAATAGGTAGATGAATATAATTTAATTTGTAAAGGTTCAATTCTCAGGTGATAAGTTCGTTAAATATTATAAAATCAAAATACCTTTACTTCTTCTGCAACGGGTACATCCCCTTTCTGTCCTTCAACCATCTCCACTTTGTTCGCTACTTGACTGTTCACCATCTGATTATTTGCAGAATCACCAACCACTTTTTCAATTGGTACTTGACGAACTTGCTGATTTCCTTGCACTACATTGAGCCTCCCCTCAGAGTAAGTACCACCTTGATCAGGAGCTGTAACGTTCTGTTGAGTATAAGATTGGGAACCTTTGTATTGATTATATATTTGTTGCAACTGTCCTTTGCTTGGAACTCTACCAACAGGTCTGTTCCCGATCAAAGATGTCTTGCTAACAGTCGCTTTTACATTACTATAAAACTTTGATTGATCTGCTCTTGACTTGGACATCTTTGGTTGTGGTGATAATGTTTGAGGAAGATTTGGCTCAGGAATATGATACCTACTCGCTGGCAACATTTCTACTGGTTGTCCTAAAGTATTGTATTGAAAGTATTTCTGTTGCCTCATCAGAGATGACGATACATTTCTAGAAGTATCAGCGGGAAAGATTGGGTCCTTAATCATGAGTTGTTGTGTTCCTTCAGATTGAGGATAAGCTGTTGGTGGCTGTTGTTGTATTTGTTCAATAGACTCTGTTGTACCTTCATAAACTGTTGGAAGATTAGAAGTCATTGCAGCTCCCGTGTTTGGATCTATCATTTGCTTTACCTGCTGATATTGTTGCGGGTGCTGGTTTTGAGTTTGCTGTTGGGGTGCATGTTGATTCATCACTGGTGCCCCTGAGAGTGCTGTAAATACTTGTTGTTGTGCAACATTGGCAAATTGAGAAACTGCCCCAGCATTAGTACCATCTTGTTGCTGTTGTATTGCACCACTCTGAGAAGGAATTGTCCCATTGGTAGGTGGTTGTTGAACCGGGTTTAACTGAGCTTTAGCAGCGTTAGCTCCAGCAATTGCTGGCTGCATTACGGTATTCGTTCTATTACCAGTCATAAGATTCTGCATAGCATTCATTGCTGCCTTTTGTTGATTGGCTGGATTCATTTGAATAGCTATAGCCATTGGGTCAAAGCCTAAATCTCCGCCCTGCATTACCCCCGGAAACATTTCGTTAAACTTAGTGATTCCTGGAGTGTGTTGACCATAGGAACGATTCGTAGCCGCCATCTGTTGAGCTGCTGGATTCATTTGAGCCTGGCCCATTTGAGGCTGGCCCATGTGAGGCTGATCCATTTGAGCTTGGCCCATTTGAGCCTGGCCCATTTGAGGCTGACCCATGTGAGGCTGACCCATGTGAGGCTGATCCATTTGACCCTGGCCCATTTGACCCTGGCCCATTTGACCCTGGCCCATTTGACCCTGGCCCATTGGACTCTGGCCCATTTGAGCTTTGCCCATTTGCTGAGTACCTGGATTTTGTATCATATTACTATTCATTGGACTTCCTTGGGCTCCAAACAGGTTTGTTTGGGGCTGTTGCATGTACTGAGTCGTTGGATTCTGCATATCTTGTCCTGGACTTACCTGACCCATGTTAGACATATTGTACTGCCCTGGATTCATACTCCTTGGAGAAGTCAAAGGTGTTACGCCAACCTGACCGTGAGGCGATTGTGGAGCATCAATAATCATCTGCTCAGTTAATTGTCCACCATGTCCTTGTGAATTAGGTTTCGATCTACTATCACCCATCATCATATTCACTATATTAGGACCCATTCCAGCCATTTGACCCATTTGTTGTTGATTGTTTGGCATACTATTCATATTGTTACCCATATTATTCATATTTTGATTCTGCATAGGATTTCCTTGCATTTGATTCTGACCCATCATACTGTTTGTTTGCGGTGAAAGACCCATTTGACTTGCCATAGGATTTTTGGTAACTGTATTTTCTGGCGTTATCGTTTTCAAATCGTGATATACGTCTTTAACGACTGGCTGCATGAGGTTTTCATTCAAATAGCTGTAGGTATCAGCATAAAGCTTTGGTGGGTTGCAGCGTCCCATACAAGGTTGATTCATGGCTTGTCTGTTCATCGAGTAGGGTTCACCAGCGCTTGGGGTCCCGTAGTTATTACCATAACCATGTCCGTTGCACCATCCACGTCGGCAACCACCACACGTCGGAAGCGGACTCATATTCATATTTCCACCACTTTGGCCATTGTTTGAAAACAACTTTCCCATGCAACCACTGCAATAATATTAACATTTATTTAGTAGGAAACCATATTAGGAAGTAATTATAAGATTTCTAGCTGGTATAAAAATATTTTTATCAAGGCATAATCACACAAAGTTAATGTAGACAAAATGAAATAAAATTAAAGTGTGTCGGATAAGTCGACAGTAATGGAAATATTATTAGACGAATATAATAATTTAATAAAGAAACTTTCCCTTCAATTTAAAAGTTTATAAAAGTGAGAAATTAAGGGACGAAGACTCCCTAAGCTGCTAGCTGAAAATGGGAGAATAAATTATATGGATGTTTCTTAACCGTAGGTATTAATATGAGATAGCTCGTTTGGCGGCTTCTTTAAAAGAATTCAAAATATCTTGAAATGCAATGCTATTTTCTATCGGTCTACAAAACAGTTCCTGATTACTCCAAAGTTGACTAACATGATAAATTTTAATGTATTGCCCACCGTACGCCACCGCCAACGCTTCGACAATCACCGCATCCGATCGCGGCTTGTATGCCGCCGTGCTTGGGAGTCCTTTCCGGCTCTTTCTTATCTAGCTTTTCATTGCCTACTACATTTATTTTGAAGTATTGACAATTAGGTACTTTATTTACATTTGTTTTTCGATCTCTTTACCGTTGGGGAATTTCGTCATATCTTCAGAAATACTAAATTTATGAGACTACGCTAATAATACCTACTTCCTTTTAAAAGATATTAGTAGCATTTATGACATACCAGTCAGCACTTTGCAGTTGAGTCATGACATTTCCCAGTTCATTCAATATTCTTTGCTTATCTAAAGCCATATCAGCTAAAATACTCACAATTTTTTTACTTCTAAACTAATAATTTGGTTAAAAACTAGATTTTTATCCAATACCAACTAGAACTTAAATTTCGTGCATCGTGAATGACAGTAAAGTGTTTTGTTTCAAGGAAATTAAATTAAAGTATCGAATTTTGAAAACTAACGTCAAATTTATAAGCAGCCATCTATGACAGGAATTTTTTAGAATTCACCTTCTTTGTCGTTCTTTTTCCGTGCAAAGATCTTGTATACGTACTATACAGAAACAGATCGAAACGCGAAAAAAATATGTGTTAGTTAGGCGCCGATCCCACAGAGAGACTTACTCTATTCATTTTTTCCCAAAATTACTACATAATTATTCCAGGGCCGGCTTTACCTTTAGTGCAGGGTTTGCGGCGCACACAGGCGCAGGGTATTAGGGGCGCCGAGCGCCATTCGCGACGACGACGCTGCCAAAATGCAATCTCTTACATCAAATAATGCTCTCCAGAATTGTGTCCTGTACTAACGTCCTTGCGTCTATTGTGTTAGCGTCTTTTCGCGCTCTCCTATACCAAAATTGAAGTCCCATATCTTTATGGAAGACTGCCTACGTGCACCAAGTGAGTGCCCAAAAAGGGCGACAGATCAGACCTGGTGAATCACAGGCTGATCGCCATCACCTCCCTTCTCTCTAAAGTGATGGAGCGAGTGATCAACATGCAAATCTTGAGATACCTATATAGTCTAGATCAGTGTTTTTCAATCTTATTGATTTTGCGACCCCCTTACAGTGCCTCTACCATGAGTTTTCTACACTAACGTAATCTACACACGCTAGCGACTACGGTGAATATTTTGTATAACGAGCACCGCCTCTAGTGGATACTTTTGGAAGCATTTCATACAAAATGTTTCACCGTATTCGCTAGCGACTGTAGATTACGTTAGTGTAGAAAACTCATGGTAGAGGTACAGGTTGAAAAATTCTGGCGACCGATTGTCAGAAAGACAAAGAATTTATAAATTAAAAGACTACGATACCTAATGTTTTTCTTTATTTTGATATCTTTACTTATGAGTCTGCAAGAAGTCGCGAGAGGTTTGCAACTAAAAGGCAAGGTAGACGTTGTGCAAGCGGGCCGCCCCCTTGCACAATGTTGCCTTTTTCCTTCTGCCGGTGACCCCCCGACTAAGGTTCCGCCACAGTCGCTCGGCTAGTGATCTCACACACCGTTGCCGTTTGGTCACTCGCCAACCAGAGTAAAGGTATGGCATTGGCAGTCGGCCTAGATGTGGCGAAGGTTTTTAATGCACCCGATTTTCCGATCACTGGTGAAAATATAACTAATATTCCATTTCGATCGTGCGTCTACTAGAGGGTGCCAGGCCACTGATTGCACCCGGGCGCTACTTGGGCTAGAGCCGGCACTGATTATTTCACTGCATAACCGGTCAAATATCTTTCTTGGCCGGATACCCAAATAGTCAAAATTGTAGTTTTTTTCAGGTCTTGCGATAATTTTGGAGAATTTTAACATTTGGAGTTGGCAGCACTGACTGATCTGTCAGTCATCTGTCAAACAGTGTTCGCAACCGTACGATAATTATCGTACATGTGCGATAATTTCATAACTACGTACGATGTACGATGGTACACGACTATCGTACGCAGATTGTACGATAATTTCCATTCTGATGAAAAATTTTATGATTACACAGATAGCCAATAGCCCAATAACAATTACAGTTGTTTTTTAGTGTCAGCACCATCTATTGGCTCATTTCTTTCTTAGGAACTTGTTGCTTCATGGCGCAATCTTGCAACTATCTTCCAATCAGCGATCGATATCGATATCGTCATTCGATGTGGTGTTCTCGCAAATATAGAATCTATTCAGTTAAACTTTTTAAAATATGCTTGTTTTCATGTGTCTTTATCCTTTAACATTATTTTCTTCTTTATAATTTTTTTTTTTCCATTTAAAAAACAAGTTTACAAGATTACTATAAAGTATTTGCAACATATTATTGTCACGTTTCATATGATTTTTTAAAGTATTTTAGCTATTTTCCCGATGGATACGATAATTTTGATCCATATACGAGCATATACGATAATTTTACGGCTCTGGTACGATAGCTGCCGGGTTGTGAACACTGCTGTCAAATATTTTTATTGCGTTCGCTTTGCTTTAGCAGGTTTTCGTAATTTTTTAACATTATTTTTTGTGTCAGCCAGCCTGCAGCTATCCATCCACGAAGATAGTCACGTGATATATCTACAAAAGTTCGGCGTGGAAGATAAAATTGTATTTTATCCTTTTGATAAGAATAATCTACAGTTGTTTATTGTTGCGGCCAAAGTTCACTTTCGATTTGAGTGCCACCAGCGAAGCGAATTGCGTTTCACTGTGACCTCGCTGCTCCGAGTCCGCAGTCGTCAGTATTTCAAGAGGTAACTATAATTTTACAAAAATGCCTAGAAAAGTGTTCGTGGTCGGCGTCGGGATGACGAATTTCATCAAGCCATCGACCGGTGGTGACTATCCCGATTTGGGTAAGGAAGCCGTTTTGGCGGCACTTGCCGACGCCCGCATCAAATACGACGATATCCAGCAAGCCGTATGCGGCTACGTGTTCGGAGACTCGACATGCGGACAGCGGGTACTTTACCAAGTTGGCATGACTGGCATACCCATCTATAACGTGAACAACAACTGTTCTACTGGATCCAATGCCATATTCCTCGCCAAGCAACTTGTGGAAGGTGGTATATCAGATGTCGTGCTAGCTGTAGGTTTCGAGAAAATGTCGCCTGGAGCCCTCGGTGGCGGCAACTTCGGAGACCGAACCAACCCCCTAGATAAACATACCCTTAAAATGGCAGACTTAGTGGATTTAACAGGGGCCCCAATGACCGCTCAGTATTTCGGTAATGCTGCTATAGAACACATGAAAAAGTATGGTAGTACTGAACTGCATCTAGCTAAGATTGCTGCCAAGAATCACCGACATGGTGTTAAAAATCCTCGTGCGCAAGGCAAGAGAGAGTACACAGTTGAGGAAGTATTAAATTCTAGAAAGATCTATGGCCCTCTCACGAAACTTGAGTGCTGTCCTACGAGTGATGGTGCCGGTGCAGCTGTAATCATGTCAGAGGAGGCTGTCATCCGTTATGGCCTGCAGGAGAAAGCAGTTGAGATTATTGGTATGGAAATGGCCACTGACACAGCTGCCGTGTTTACTGAAAACAGTTTGATGAAGGTGGCAGGATATGATATGACCGCTTTAGCAGCAAAGAATTTGTATCAAAAGACTGGTGTATCACCAAAGCAAGTTGATGTTGTTGAACTCCATGACTGCTTTGCTGCAAATGAATTAATAACGTATGAAGGTCTGCAGTTATGTGGGGAAGGTGAAGCGGGGAAGTTTATTGATGCTGGGGATAACACATACGGAGGTCGAGTTGTTGTTAACCCAAGTGGTGGCCTGATTGCTAAAGGGCATCCTCTTGGAGCAACTGGCTTGGCTCAATGCGCAGAGCTGGTGTGGCAACTCCGTGGAGAAGCCGGTGAAAGACAGGTAGGTTAATTTGGTGTTAGGAACTAAGCTTGGGAGGTATTGAGTAACATGGCAGGTTGGTTTTTGTTGTTTGTTGCACTCTGCTTTGGAAAATGACAGTCTATCAGTTATATACTAAAAAAGGTATATTTTCGTGACTGTCTAAATTCTATGCTACATATTTATTACCCAATGTATGTTATGGTGGTGTATAGAATGATATCTATGTTTGTTTGTTATTGATTGTTAGCTATATGTCTTGTCACTGAAGTTGCAAATGTGTTCCAATTTGGTTACCAGAAATATTTCATACAAATTGTTAACTACAATGTTTTTTTACCAAGATTATGAGATCTAGGCCAGAGTGAAAGGTTTGAGTAAAAAGAACTTTCTCTTCAAATTTCCCAATATTACTACATATTATTTCACTGTATAACCTGAAATAATCAGGTATGTACCTGATGTGTGTATCAAATGCTATTTGCAAAGTCATAACGGCATATATTTTAATTATCATGCACTGGTACAAAGATCAAGTTGAATAGTACCTACACCAACAAATGTTTTTTTTCTGTTGAATATTTAATTTATGTGAGATAGTCTCATATAAAACTTTATTGTATTGTGTAACACATATTTAAAAAATATCCTAGTCTACCATTTATGGTATCTTCAGTTTTTTCTCGACTTCAAAGAGTTCCTATAATATTTTACTTAATACCGACCCATTTTAGAGTCAAGTTTTTTTATGTTAGATATTCAACGTCCAAGTTTTTGCAAAGTCTAATCATAAAAGAACCTACTCTTCAATAATATTTATTAGGTCATCAACCTTGTTCTCGAGATATATTGGTGACAGTAAGTAAAGTTTATCATCTGACTTGACCGAGGTCATTGTTCTATTCTAGCATAGCTTATATCTCTTTCTGTGATATATTTACTAGCTTTCCGCCCATTGGTTTCACCCGTGCCCTAGATATTTACCCGCTTAGGAGATGAATTTCGTATAACCCTTATGATCTGTAGCCGTGCGCACACCCCTACGCTATAAGGAGAAACTACCCTCCAAATTTTATACTGTTAAGACTTACGTCCAGGGTCCCAATTCTCACTTCCCTCGAAACTAGCCTTCGAATCGAACTTACGGTTCGAGTCCTATTCGACTGTAAAATTTCGAGGGGTGGAGTCAATTCGAACGGTCCCGACCAATCAACGCTCTAGCTGACTGGTTTCCCTTCTAAATATGCCGGCCTTGAAATTGCCAGAATAACGTAACGTTCGTAAAAGTTAGAATTCGTGCTTTTTTCGATCGAGCGATCAGTTTCGATTGGGTGAGAATTGGGCCCCAGGCCCAATTCTCGCGTCCTTCGAAATAAACTTACGGTTCGAGTCCTATTCGATTGTACAATTTTGAGGGGCGGAGTCATTTCGAACGGTCTACTCTCAACCAAAGCTCGAGATGACTGATTTTTCTTCCGGCCTCGAAATTGCCAGAACAACGTAACGTGATTTACACTAAATAAAAGTTCGAATTCGTACTTTTTGCGATCGAAAAAAGTACAGTTTCGAACTTTTATCGAGTGTAAATCACGTTACGTTAGGCCGAGACGATTTATCCACCGAACTAGAGACGTTTCTAGAGTGAACGAAAACAAGTTTAGCGAATTCTTGCAAGGCGCACAGGTAGCGATTATGCACAAATGCTAATTTCTATTGTATGCTTGTGTAGCGTTTACGTTAATTTCCCCTCCCTCTCTTACACGTAATTTCGCTACGCACCACATAGACAAAATCTACAGGTGAATTAGAGATGACCGCATACGGGCAATGGCCTCCTCGAACGAATCCCATTCCTTCATATTGCTGGGTTTATAGCCTTTGACTATTCTTTTTTGTTGTTATAGAAATAAAAAGTTTTTCATCAGAAATAACATTAAGAGCACTCAATTCGCCATACTTTTCATACAAAACCTCTGTACTTATTATGGCGTTGTTAAACATTTTTAATTAGATGTTTTGAACAAATTAGTATCTTGTGCACTATATCTAGCCGTGTATCTAGGCGAAATTAAAAAAAAGTGTGAAACAAATTCAGTAAAAGCCTCCGAAAAACAGCATTTTTGCTCAAATTTTACCTGAACTTTGGCCATATCTAATGTACCTACTAGGGAATGAAAACCGGTTTCACCGAAAATCGAAAAACCGGTTATTCGGTACGGTTTTGACCAACAAGAAAAACCGGTTTCACATAACACGAAAACCGGTTTTTCGATTTTTTTCGGTTTTTCTTTCAATGTTTGGAAAAACTAAAAAAGGTAGATTTGCCGCCGTTTTTTAAACTAAGTGCAATGCAGTGAGTATTTTTGTGATGAACTGAAGTGTGTTGATGTGTAGTTTATTGAGCTGGTAAGAAAATAACTTAAAATAATGATTGTTTTTATGATAGATATAAAGCATGTAAAACTTTTTTTTACAAATCTTAGGTAGCAAACAAGCGTACGGCCCGCCTGATGATAACCAGTTACTCTAGCCTATAGATTCTTGCAACATAACGGTTATCACTCGCACGTTACCAACCCTCAACCTTTTTGAAGCGGGGAGCTCATTCCACAGCCTGAGCATCCACGATAGGAAGCTTCTTTGAAACCGCACAGTATGAGAACATTTTGGTTCCGATGTGTGAGGATGGACTCGCCATCGGTGACTACGATGGATGAAGGTAACTGGGCATCAGGTCAATCAATTCTTCAGAACACTGTTGGAAAAGCGGTTGAACACACATAAGAAGGCAGTCTCTCCTCAGAATAAGGGGCTTTAAAACACTTGTGAGCTCGGGATCATCGACAATTCTAACGGCACGTCGCTGAACTGAGTCTAAATACCCAAGCTGGTATCCAGGTGCCCACAGAAGACAGCATTACTTCATTTGGGCCAGACTTGCGACTTATATAGTTGCAGTCTTTGTCTCGATAAGAAGTACTGCTTCGCTCTATTAATCACACCGAGTTTTTTGGATATCTTGTAGATGACTTTGGAACAGAACGTCGCTGCAAATATTAACGTGAAGGATCCCAATGCTTTTCGTGATGTTGAGGGACATGTTCTAGAAATGAGGAGCCACAGCAAATGGACTTCTCGCAACGGTGAATTGCAGGCTTGCGTGTGATTTAGTGGGGTTGAAATAGACTAGGTTTAGTCGACCCCAATCGGAGTCACTAGTTTGTGTACTCTCGATTTAAGACAAGTCCTTCGCGCCTTTTCTCCAATATAGAACGTGAGATATTTGCACGGTTCGTGTAATGAGCGTCCCATGTAATTTCATCTGCATAGCAATGAATGCTGGCAATAGAGAGTATATTATTCATATGCTGGAGGAACAGTGTTGGGGATAATTTAGAGCCTTTCGGGACGCCAGCATTAATGTCATGCTATCGGAGCAACTACTATCAACGAAGGCTCTTATGTATCTGCCAGACAGCAAGCAAGCAATCAGTCATGATTGGTGTTATTTTTTACCCGTCTGCACGACGGCAAAAACTAGGTTATTTTTTTTTTTATCAACGAAAACATTCGTATAATAATAACCACGTTTTAGTGTACACGCAAGTTGCTGTGCCGCTACAATATGCCATGTATATTACGTGTGAAATTAATATTATAACTTACGAAACATAAACGAACCGTGTAGTCTATTTAAACGAGTATCTGATCTACAGAGTTAAATAAACGATTATTTCCATAAATTTTATGAAAAAGAGATGGATTGATTGTGTGAAAGATGATATTGGTAAGAAACGAGTGAATGTTGGTATAACGGATAGAAGAAGCGTACATATTGCGCCGATCCCAAATTATAGAGAACAGGACAGGCAAATGGTGATGGTGTCTTTGATGTTTCTTTTATACCCACTTCATTAACTTTAACTGACAATAATTCCTCAGTTTGCGATTTTTAAATCTTAGGCACGGTTATTATCTATAATTCGAGCTATAGAAATAACATGAAAAAAAAAACGAGCGAACATTAAAAAAACCGGTTTAAAACCGGTTAACCGGTTTTTTCATCTCATAACCGAAATAAAAACCGGTTTTCATTTTGCCACGGTTTTGCATTCCCTAGTACCTACCTATAAATTTTAAAAGTAAAGAAAACATTTGATACCAGGCTTGCAAATGGATTGGAGATTCTAAATAACTAACTTTTTTTCACAAGAAGTATACGCCTGGAACAACTTTTATGATATGCGAAATCATGAATGACGACCTAGCGAGGCGGCCGCGAGTGATCAGCGGAATTTACCGACTGACAACCGACGGCTCTGATGCTGTCTCTCTTTTATTTCGCAGTCAAATATTACGTTGGATGAAACAACAAGCTTTTAGACTATGCTTGCGTTGAAGTTGCGCCGGCCACAGAGGGCCGCCTTAAAATTGCATAAAAAGGCTGGTTACGCAGTCAAAAGAAACATTTCCGTTTCTACCATACCATTTACATTATGTTGTCGTATATATTTTATGCGATGTTTTCTCGACAAATATACTTACTAACAAGTTAAAACTTTTTAATTTTAATAAGTACTAGCAGCGAAACCCGGCGTTGCTCGGGTTAAAATACATCGCATGTTTAATGGTATAAAAATATATAAGAATATTTTTTTAACATAGATATGATAGATTTCTATTTTCGATATTGAGAGACTTATTCGGCCATTAAAATATTTAGAACTTTCTCGAACATTTAAATCGTTTATAATAAATAGCACTCATTTTAAAATTTTCTAGATCATTCTAGAAATTTCTAAATCTTTTCGAACATTTTAAATCGCTTATAATAAATTGTCCTCATTTTATAATTTTCTAGAACTTTCTCGAACATTCTAAATGGATCATAATCAATTGCGCTCATTTTGGAACTTTCTAGATAATTCTAGAAATTTCTAGAACTTTCTCTAACATTCTAAATCCATCATAATAAATTGCACTCATTTTGGAACTTTCCAGATCATTCGGAAATTTTTTAGAACGTTCTCGAACATTCTAACTCGATAATAACAGTTTTGGACATTTTGGAACTTTCTAGATTAAGCCAGAAATTTGTAGAACTTTCTCAAACATTCTATATCGATTATAATAGTTTGCATTAATTCTAGAATTTTCTAGATCATTCCAGATATTTCTAGAATTTTCTAGAACATTCCAGATAAATTATAACCGTTTTACTCATTTTGGAACTTTCTAGATCATTCAAGAAATTTCTCAAACATTCTAAATCGATCATAATCAATTGCACTCATTTTGGAACATTTCAGATCATTCGGAAAATTTATAGAACTTTCTCGATCATTCTAAATCGATCATAATCAATTGCACTCATTTTGGAACTTTCCAGATCATTCGGGAAATTTCTAGAACGTTCTCGAATATCCTAACTCGATAGTAACAGTTTTGGACATTTTGGAACTTTCTAGATGAAGCCAAAAAATTATAGAACTTTCTTAAACATTCTATATCGATTATAATAGTTTGCATTCACTCTAGAATTTTCTAAATCATTCCAGATATTTGTTGAACTTTCTAGAACATTCCAGATCGATTATAACCGTTTTACACATTTTGGAACTTTCTAGACCATTCCAGAAATTTTGAGATCTTTTCAGAAGTCCTGATGCGTTAGAAAAGGACAGCAATATATGTTTTAATATTTTCACCACCCACAACCACCCCCTTCCACCCACCGCGACCAAACTCCCTTACTACCACCTGGAGACCAAGGGGTATTTACCACCCCAACGGGAAGTTGATTGGGGTTGGTGGTGATTGAGAAAACTGCGTATTTACGTACCCACAAAAGCATTTTATATATATTATTAGATTTTATTAAGGAAAATTAATTACTTACTAATATTGATACAACATTGAATTTAATTAGTTGGAATCATGTTGGAATGGAATGTAATCACATCAGTTATCTAACTCCTGAATTAGCTGCGAAGATAAATTATTATCTCACACGCTATCGGCTAATACGCTTTGTTTGATAGATGTGTTTATTAGTACAAAATATTACGTTATCATAAAACAGGAGTACGATTATTAAAATAGGTATTCTTACGAAACAATTAAATAATTCAGTACTGAACAGTGATTTGCACTGATACTGTCATTTGCACAGTTTATTCATTTGTAACGTTGTTCTTTGGTGAGTAATTTTGCATCTGATATTCCTTTGTCTGTTTATTTATCATTTCTGCTAGTCATGTTTTCGCATTACTAACTCATTGTCGCATTTTAAAATCTTACAAGTTGATACCGTGGTTTTGCTTTTCTGCTGAAGCTATCAGTAAATGCGCAGTAGCACCAAAGTATCAATAAAGTCCTAAATCTTCTGAAAGTATTTTTTTTAATATTTTTCAAGACACTCACTCGAAGTGACATTTATTGCGAATACAAGTCTGTTTTTTTCCTCGCAAGTGTGTTGAAAAACGTCGTACCTATGACACGCGTGTGCATTGATTCACACTCACACTCTCGGCTCACTTATCGCCTGCTATATTAAATACAGCTTGGAGTGTTAATAATAAACTTTGCACACATGTATCATAATGTACTATTATCTAATATGTGTAACTCCAGAGTCCAGCCTTATTCTCAGCTTGTAAGTGAGCTCCTTCTGAGTCTATCGTAGGTCCTTAGTTTAGAGAAAACTGTTTTAATTTACTTACACAGTTTTCCCTCTATCAAGTTAAATAGACCTAAATTATAGTATCGAGATGGTTGAAAATCATCGCTCGATGAGCTGTTAATCGATCCTCGATGACATGGAATGGAAAATTCCGAGGATCGTCCTCATGGCGTCCACTACGCAAGTGTTAAAAATGACATGCGATGCGCGAGTGATTTGGCTTGGTGCCCCTCGGTTCTTCTGATTATGCAGTTTTTAAAGCAATTGTACTTTCTATTAGCGTCAAATTAATAATTTTAATTAGCCATTTTCATTTTAGGGTAACCACTGTAACCAGTGACCAATTTCGATGGTGGCTAAATACACGTTGAAAATAAGCAACTGCATGGACTCTTTTGACAGATCTTTTATGTTCTTTGTTAGAAAGAGATTCAGTCTTAATTAGTTTGTAAACAATAGAATTATCACTAATATTGAGGACGAATGGTTGCGATTGGGCGCCGCCCTATTATGGCATGTCTTTCTGAATATTATCTTCAAGAATACGTCAACGATGGTAGGAATGGAGCAATCATGAATCCTTACGCCACTTAATAGTGCAGTTATAATTTAGTTCACTTGTTGCTTAATCGGATCTTGTATTATGTATCTACTAAATGGGATTGCTAGTTAATACTAGTTGTTTAATACGATGGATAAAATCTACAAATACCTTCCGAATTGTATGGTCTTTTATTATACTTGGAATATTCGTAAAACAAGTATTTTGATTATTTATCATAATTACAATAGGTACTTTACAAACTGGTAGGTTAATTTTACCTACTATTTTACATGTCATTCCAAAGTAACGCAGTCTTCGCCAAATTTTTTCGCAACTACGACATGATTTTTTGCCGGATTTTTTCTCAGTTCAAAGTTTACTATGAACCGGTCGCGGTTGCTGTGAATGATATCTGTAAAATATATCAGAGCATAGTTCTTCTCACTCAGTTGAAGGCAGACTTCCGAACCAGTCGGTGGTAGCTTAAGAGGAAATGCTGGTGGCGTTTGTTCCATACAAACGTAATCCTCAGTTTCCTCTCTGGATAATGACACTAGAGCAATGATTATTTTACCATGCAATCTGTAGGTAATACTGTATGTCTCTCGGTTGTTTTTCTTATCATAAATTAATTATTATAAGAATTAAGAGCCTTCTAAAATCACAAAAACTTACCATTTTTAACGCCCTTATCAGACGTCCAGCGAACAAATTTGACAAATATAATAAAACAAAGGAAACCGACAGACGTAGCCAAAGCCCAAAAATGACTCTTGTTTTTTTTTAATCTATCCAGTTTTGGAGGAGGAAACCAGGGATTACGAAATAGCGATTTCGTCTAATTTAAGTAGGTATAATCGGTCCAAGCTGTAGTTGTCTCTATCGCCCTCGGGTGCGATAGCTCGGGCACAGCGCGACAGCAATAGATATGTTAAAAACCTATTTTTCAAATTTCTTGCAGCCATCCTTTCCTCTTAAGTAGCCCTTCATAAGACGGCGCACTTATGGCGAGCCTTAATTGAATGTGTCTTATTAATCCACTGTGTGTGTCCTACTTTCCTTTTGTCTAGTCCAAGAGTTAGTTTATAATTGGGATTTCATAAAAAATATTCATTACGATACCCCGATGTTATACCTATTTTTAAAATGCAAGACTTTTTTCCGAGGGTCTCCGCCGTATCCGCCTTAACCTTGCCAATGCCGTGCCAGAAATACATTGTATTCACTTTAATTAGGTAAAATAAGTCTTAATTTATTCATGTGCTATTCATAATTGGGAACTTGGTTTGTGTCTGCTAAGTTTCTACAGAAAATATTATACCGATTGTCAGTGTATCTTTTTTTGTCAATATAGAAAACATTATATCTGATTTCGGACAAACTACTTAAAATTTTAATGATTGTCTTACATATTATCCGATCTTTATTGGAGATCCCAATCTCAGAAGGTCCCATCTTAAGGCTGGTCTTGGTCACCTTATTCTTCAGACAATTCAGTTTATGTAGAAAAATGCGTACCTATATCGTGACTATTTATTTGCTATAACAAATTACCTGTATTCCTCAAATCCTAAAGTTAATATTAAAGTTCAGAATAAATTATGTAAATCACAAGAATTTGTATTCCGAATGTTAAAGGTTCAAGTTAAAAATCATTATTGAACTATTCAACATTTTCGTGTGACTGTGCATAGTTTTGTATGTCAATCAACATTCAAAAGTCACCAACCGTAAATATCACTATAATAGCAGGTTATTCAGTTTGTTTTCTTGATTTAACTAATACACTTGTTTGCATAAAAAAGGCGATAAAATTATGAATATCTCAGACACTGTTCGCAATGTCAAATGACAATGGCGATTACAACTCATTGTTTTATAACATTGTCTTTCGTTTCCAGGTGCCGCGCGCCCGCATCGGTCTTCAACACAACTTGGGTCTTGGAGGAGCAGTCGTCATCACTATGTACCGCAAAGGATTCTCCAATGCCGTCCCCAACCAGGTCGCAGCCATCGCCAGCAACCCAGAGGACTTCAAAGTCTTCAAATACATGAAGATCCTAGAAGAGGCGATGCAATCTGACCAAGATAACCTCATCGAGAAAGTCAGGGGCATCTACGGGTTCAAAGTAAGAAATGGGCCAAATGGATTGGAAGGATACTGGGTAATTAACGCCAAGGAAGGCAAAGGCAAGGTCACGTACAACGGTACAGAAAAACCCGACGTGACTTTTCAAGTGAGCGACGAAGATGTCTCCGACCTTATTTCTGGCAAGCTGAATCCCCAGAAGGCTTTCTTCCAAGGCAAGATCAAGATCCAAGGCAACATGGGACTCGCGATGAAACTTACGGACTTACAAAGACAAGCGGCTGGCAGAATCGACGCAATCCGCTCCAAACTGTAAATAACTGCCAAAAACTGGTTTGGAACCAGTTCGCACTAGTGTTAAATCTTCATGGTTATGGAACTGAGGTACGGGGCATTTTTTATACTTAGCTTTAAAACTATTTCGCCAATCTCACAGATAATTCGACAGACAAGGGAATTAAGTGAGGTATCTGATTATGAATGAATGTCACAATTGTATTAAGGTATATTAGGTGCAATACACAATGTTACAGAATAAGAATATGAATTATGTAACCTTTTGTTATAAAGTTATTTCAATCATTCCAGATGATATATTAAATTAAATTTCACTACATATATTTTGTTAATAAAAGCAGAGTTTATATACAAACGTATTTTTATTCAATCAATACATTATATCTGTCGGCTACTAAACTACTGGACCAATCGCAATTTTCTAATAACTTTTTTTTTAAACTGAATAGTTTGCGCGAGTGACACTTCCAAAGAGCCCCCCCCCCCCCCCCTGTAACTTCTAAAATAAGGAAATGATAAAATAAAAAAATAAATATATGATGTACATTACCATGCAAACTTCCACCGAAAATTGGTTTGAACGAGATCTAGTAAGTAATTTTTTTTAATACGTCATAAATTGTAAACCGCAATTTACCTTTCATTCAATCAACTAAAATATATTAAAACTTGACCGTTATTTGAAACCTTAAGCACTTATTACACGTTCCTATTTTTAGGATCCTAACTAGGAAATAGGAACGTGTAATCGCAGAAAGAACGGTTAGTGTCCTAAGTAGTGAGATAGGAAGGTCCCAACCGCTCTGCTTCCTTAAACAGGAAAGTGTAATCGCGTCGCTCCGATTTAGGACGTTTAGGGATGTAACATTGTTCTTCAAAACATCGATGTTTTGAAATAATTATATAAGGCTTCTAAAGTCTTGGCGTATATTTTGAGGGATGAATGTATAGGTCATTAGTAATCAAAAAACAAAAATAGAATAATAATCCGTACAATATATAATTATTTCAAAACATCGATGTTTTGAAATAATTATATAAGGCCCTTCTAAAGTCTTGGCGTATATTTTGAGGGATGAATGTATAGGTCATTAGTAATCAAGAAACAATAATAGAAAAATAATCCGTACATTGAAAGTACTACATTATTTATAAATTAATACTTGGTACTTACTTACATAAAGTTCAATTTTGTTTTATTTTAACATTAAGGAGCTCATTTGTATTCATTGAAATTTTAATTTGTGTGATCGGTTTGAGAGAATAAAAAACTTAAAACATCGGAAGAACATCGATGTAAGTATAGTTATATTTTTTTTAAATCGACCTTTGTTACATCCCTACGAGTCGTCCGTCCCGCTTTAAGTATAGTTGCTATACTCTTTGCCGCGTCCTAGTTAGAAAGCAAGATAGTGTAGTGTAATAAGTAGCTTCCTGCTTCCTTGTTAGAACCATCCTAGTTAGGATCCTAAATATAGGAAGATGTAATAAGCCCTTTATAAAATGAGATAGGCCTTCCTTGTTTTCTGCTCTAGACTTCCTTCTTTGTCTACCCAAATATTGCCGTCTCGCTCGCACATCTCCCCACTATCCACCCAGGCAGAGCGCGAGCTTGAGCCACGCGCGCTATCTCGACATTGGCGTCCTGTTTTCTGCAACGGACGGTTGTGCCTAGCCTAGCCTAGGCACTCGTAAGTTATTTGTATATTTTATCTTTGTTCCTTCTTAGTTTATTAAAATAATAATATAATGATTTTAACGGTGTTACCGTTCGATATTTTAATTTAATTTTGATATTTTATGTTCATGTCTTTGAACAGCTAATTCTTAAACTATTTAATCTACCCACTTTTTATTGATAATTTTGCTTTTATTAATTTATTAACCTTGGTTTTTCCTAGGTTAGTTCCTGTTTTGTTCACAGTTGAACATTAATATTTAAATTACATCAAGTGCTAACTGTATAAATCACAACGTGTGAATAGTGATAACGGATACTGCCCTGAGCAAAAATGATCTAAAAGGCAGCGTAACACTGGGTCGAGTAAGGTCCTCAAGTAAATCCAAATGCCTCATATATCTCATATATCTGATTCTCGGATCTATAATAAAATTAATAATGACCGCAGGCGATGTTAAGGTGTCGAAAACGTTAGCAGTGCCGTCTAAATAACAATTTATTATATAGTTAAATATTTTTAAGAAATTTGCCGCTGTAACAACTTTGTGCTAGCTTGTGTGTTACTAGTTACTTAAATAAACCTCTGTTGAGGATCTTGCAATGAAGCGGTGATTAAAAGTGAAAAGTGAAAGAAGTTGATTGATAATAAAAAAGAATTTAAAGTGTTATGTAGTGAATTAGAATTATTACAACTTATTTGTACTGAAATTATTCAAATGAGGAATTGTGATCCGCTAACCAGAAATTTCGCCTGCCATTATTGCTAGTCTAGTTACAGTGCTTAAAAAAGTTTAAACATTTTTGCCTCTAATAAAAAGGATCAAATGCTCCTGCTTAGCAAGCTAGTCTGGTCCATACACCAACCCGCGCAGGGCCAGGTGACTCAAAACATACCCGCGCAGGGTATTTTCGTGGATGTTGTGCCCGTACGCACATTCCCCATTATTATTAGCCCCGCGCAGGGGCAGTGACTTAAATCATACCCGCGCAGGGTATTGTCTTAGATCTTGTGCCAGTACGCATATTCCTTATTATTATTAACCCCGCGCAGGGGCAGGTGACTTAGAACGTACTCGCGCAGAGTATTTGCTTGGATGTTGGGCCGGCACGCACATTCCCCATTATTATTAACTCCACGCAGGGGCAGTCACTGAAATGTACGGGTACGGGGTATTTATTCTCTTGGATGTTGTGCCCTTACTCCGTATGCACATTCCCCGTAATAATCAACCCTTTGCAGGGGCAGGTGAGTTGAAATATACCCTCGCGTGTGTTCTTTTGAGATGTTGTGCCAGTACTCCGTATGCACATTACCAATAATAGTCAACCCCTTGAAGGGGCAGATGAGTTGAAATGTAGCCTCGTGAGGTATTTTCTTGGATGTCATGCCTGTACACGCATTCCCCATATTAATCAACCGCTTGCAGGGACAGAAATGTACCCTCGCAGGGTATTATTTTGGATTTTCTGCCCGTACGCACATTTTCCATCATAATCAACCTCTTACAGGGTGACTTGAAATGGACCCTTCAAATCTGGTTACATCATGTCGCGCCTGACGCATATAAATCTTTGCGTGACCTTAGAATACACTCTCGCAGGGTACTACGTTTGGATGGTGTGTCTACGCACATTAATGATGAAAGGATTAAAAAGGCAGTGTGGTGTTTGAAAACCTATTTTGCTTTTCAATTAAAAATTAAATGATCCTGCTTTAGAAACAGGTCAAAGCAAATTTTTACTCTATCCCTGCCTCGTAGGAAAAAGGGACTCGAAATATATACCCTCAACGCAGGGTACTTTACCTAGATATTGTGCCTCTTCTCACAATCGCCATCTAAATCAACCCATGCAAGGACAGGTGATTTGAAATGTTCTGTCGCACAGTCTCTAATATAACCACCCACATGGGAATAGTTGGTTTTAAAATGTACATTTGCAAAGTCCTATGCCGAGATGCCTCTACGCATATTTCCCATCATTATCAAATCTCACAGGGGCAAGTAACTGGAAAATGTACCCTTACAGCGTACTCTTAAGTACTTGACTTGGAGGTTGGTGCCCTTACGGACTTGTTCTTATATATTTATCCCTCGCAGGGGTCTTACCATACTCGTTTTTTGCAAGGTGCTTAAAGATTGACATTTAATAATTTCAAAGCGGGACAATAAATTCTATTCCACCAGCAGGGTCACATCTAAGCACCCCCGGTTTATATACTGAAAATAATATAATACACTGTCGATGCGTATTGTTTTACCAAAAAACCGTTGGCAATGTCAAGTCATTCGGTTCAGTACTGTGGTATCAGATATCCACCCGCACCATTGAACATTGTCTGCTGATGCTAAAAAGTGGTGAATCTCAGTTCTCAGTTTAAGTGTATTCCGAACCGGTGGTAAATTCAACTGTATGTAACAAATTAACGTTTATAAGTGCCTTATCAGGACCTAAACTGAATAAATGACTTTTTGATTTTGATTTGATCTCACTGACCTATTATAACGTGTGATACGAATTAAATGTTTACCGTATCGCTGATTTATTTCAACCCTGACTGGTTGTGCAAAATTCAGATCTCAGGCATGTTTTCACTAGTAAATGTGAGCGACGCACATACGAATCTATGACCAATAATGGCAACTATATTATACATAGATAACTTGCCTACCTTTCGGTCTCAGCCAAAAGTTTTTTGCTTAATTAACCAATGGGGTAACAAGCATATAGGGAATAAGGAATACCTATTATCGATTATTTGAATGACTTTCTCCTGCCTTCCAAGGCGTTATGTTTTAATTCTAAAACAAGAATGAATAAAATTGTGCTACAGAGGCTTACACTATGTTGACAAATTTACCCACCCTCGCAGGGTTTTTGGGGGTTCAATGGAATACTAGAAATATTATTGATTTTCTTTCAAAATCTCCTTAGAGCCTAATCGGTCTATTGAACTTATCGAATGGTAATATCCCAAAAGAGTCTGCACTACCGTGATTCAGCATACTTTTTTGATTCAACTGCAATCGCAATCACATTTTCTATTGAAATTTATAATCAGATGAAGCCTGTAAGCGCAATAAACAGTCGAACAGTTGTTTAGCCAGGAAAATGTTGCATTGCAATAACAAAGCACTCCTCGCTATCTCGAAAGCATGACAATATCTAAATTAAACGTCACCTATGTTCGGAATGAGGGTGACAATCATCTGATGAACCGTATCATCGTCATATAAATGTAACATTCCAATTTCTTTCATATATTAGATTAGATCCTCGTCTATTGTTACTGATTACCAACTACTGCTCGAGGAGCACTTACACAGCGGATACGCCTGCACAATAATATGGAATGTACATACTTAGTTGAAAGTTTTGTATTTAGACTAAAGCATGAATAAATGTTTTACGAAGAAAAAGCACCTTTGTTCCACGTGGAATTACCACCTAGCATAACATTACCCTCTATCTTGTTTAATCTCTAAACTGCTACCTCAGCTAAATTGGTTCGAAACAAACTTTTAGTAACTAATTCCTCGATAGTATTTCGGAGGGCAGACCTCAAGTTCAGAGCTTTGACAGTCCCATTCACGATACAGCGCTATCGATAGATACATGGACGGTTTTTCTACCTCCAAGTAGGTACCATAAGATGGTCTGGAATTATAGAAATATGAGTATTGGATTGCTGGTTGTAACCATGGCATCTTTGTTGAAAAATCGCTTCTAACCGTAGCTTGTCTTGAAATAAAATGAACAAACTTAAGTAGTCCATTTGTCACAATGACTCCTGTACTAATAAAGTTATTAACTACTTGCTTCTTACACTTAGATGAATGTTCATTATGCTGAATAAGTCAGTGGTATCAAATGTATGCAGTTTTAGTTCTCATGTGTTGGTTGGACATATTTTGAATATTGATACGATTGATAGTCGATAGAATCGTGTAATTTTTAGAAACATATCTAAAATTTAAGTAACGAATTTTGTATATCCAGACCGACACAGCGTTGTCTTAATTTTGTAGTGTGTTAAGGTTGCCTTCAACCTTGTACCTTGTGTAAGTACCCTTGTACCTACATGACTTCACTTTCCAGTTTTAGAACAAGTAAAAGTTATGTTATGATGTTACTTTTGATCGGTCTTTAAAACTTATATTTCTGGTTAATGTTTATGCAGTAATGTTGCTGGTGATTATAGCAAAATACCACATGTAAGTAAAAATGTACTGTATGTAATTAACGTTTTGATTAGAATATATGATGTACCTACACGTGTCGGAGAATAATAATGTCGGTAGGTACATAGACTATAGCAAAACATATAGCTATACATTACTGTGTGTACAGATTGTATTCGCCTTTTATATGATAAACGTAACACAGCAAAATCCACCAACTATTGACAAGACCTGCCAAAGCTGCATCTTTAATAGGGTGCGAAATAGAATAATTCATCGCTGGTGCTGGCATAATCAGTTCAGATCCACTAAATCTGGTCTCATGCCCATTAGAGATCTGCAACCCTTTCAGACAGTTACCATATAGCTGATAATAAGCCACTAATCGCGGGATCACATTATCTTCGCATGATTAATTAAATACTTGAATGTTGCTTTTCAATCACATACGATACATGTTTTTATGCTCATCAATGATTTGATTAAGATCTTTGCTTCTAGCCATTTACACCTACATATTTCGTTTGTACTTTATAAATAAAATTACAGTACCTCGCACATCTTAGTATTTTTGATACCTATTCTCTCTCACGATACCTTCAGACTTACACAGAAGTCTGTACACGTATGACCTATACTGGAGAAATCACAGGTACCTACCTATGTCACAAATAACTTTATGCTACAAGCATAAAATCACATTGGCATCCACTTTCACCAGGCGAAAACAAACACGTCTCATTTTATAAGGTTTCAAATAACGGTCAAGTTTTAATAGAAGCGTTTTACCTGAAAATAAAACGCATATTAAATACTTACCTTATTTGAAACCTTAATTTTTAGTTCTGCCTGGTATTTCGACTCAATGACGAGATAGCGCGCGTGGCTCAAGCTCGCGCTCTGCCTGGGTGGATAGTGGGGAGATGTGCGAGCGAGACGGCAATATTTGGGTAGACAAAGAAGGAAGTCTAGAGCAGAAAACATGGAAGGCCTATCTCATTTTATAAGGTTTCAAATAAGGTAAGTATTTAATATGCGTTTTATTTTCAGGTAAAACGCTTCTATTAAAAAAAATATTATGTTACTTGCTGCTACGGAACCCTTCAAGAGGAGGAGTCCGAATCGCACTTGGCCGATTTTTTCCAGTATAACCACGTATAACGTAGTTATGGACTGGAGACAGTGATTGAAAAATACTGAATAATATAAAATAAGTACTAATGTAGTTTTGTCACTCGCGTTCCTTGTAAGAAATGTAGCCTATATGGGACATTGTCAATGATATTAAAATAAAAAGAGGTAGATATCGCATTAACGCACGCTAATTGTTGCAGACAAATTCCGACAATTGTCGTAATTTTGCTTAGCGGCTACATATAGCTATCTCTTTCTGTACCATACGTTCCGTATTATCTATCGCATTCACCTAATTCAACAATAACTGAACGCCGCTTAGTATGAGGGTAGCATATCTCTATTATAATATATTGGACATTGTAGCTTACTATTAGCTCGAGAGTAAGTAAATACTACGTACAACTATTATTAGTCCAAAGAATTTTCAGGTTGGATTCAGAGATAACCTCCCACATCCAAACATTACCTCTATGATATTACGTAGATTGACTAAACAAATATGTGAAGTACTCTGGTTACTCTGGATAGATAGAAAATGTTGTGAAAGTTATCATCAACCAGGGGCCTAAAAAGGCATAAAAATATTGCTAATGCAATTAATTTTTCGGCAGATCCTACGTAATTCCCATATTTTTTGTAGCATATTCGCTCATTACCTATTATAGCAATTTAATTCGTTAAAAGATTCGGAATTGATGATCTGACGTAAATTCGGAAAGATGAATTGCATTAGCAATATTGCTCGATCTTACTTTTTAGCGCGCCAGTTGCATGCAAACAAGTACTATTGCTTCAAAGCAAACATCACATAATATTTTTTGTTATTTAAGGATTGATACGCGGTCATTATTAATTTATAATCTTATCATTTATAAAGAGACTATTTGTTTTGTTATTCTTATCAATTATCATTTAATAAGGGACTATATACCTACCTATTTGTTATTCATTGCTTCTAAGATAAGGATACTTAGTAGCCCCAAGGGATTTAGAGAAATAAAAATACGTAGGTAGTTATTTTAGTGAATCAATTCAATGAACTCGAGGACTGCTTAGTTACAATTATAGTGGGTATCTAACTACCTATCAAATATCATACTAATCAAGTTGGTAAAGGTTTTGGAAAATTCAGGAAAAACTGAAAGCCCTTTTTTCCATGGGAATAATCCCGTCTAAGATCCATAACTAAGATTTTTATACAAAATTCTTGACATTTACAATGATAATATTTTCAAATAAATCCTTACTTATAATATTAAATCAAAGATTTTCATAGGGCATCGTGGTATTTAATATTATAAATGCGAAAGTGTGTTTGTTTATTTGTTTGTTACGCCTTCACGCCTCAACTACTCAACGGATCATCATGAAATTTGGCATGCAGGTAGCCTATGGTATGGAGAATTCCGGGAACGCGGGTGAAACCGCGGGGGACAGCTAGTACCGAAATAAAACTGCCCAGTCATGTGTGACGTAAAACATTTTTCATAGATAGGTAGGTACTTTACAAAATCTGCTTTGCCTTGTTCAGCGACCATTCGCTAAATCTAAGGGTAGGTACACATTAAAATATAAAATATACCTACTAAACTAGATTGCTTGGTTTTATCTAATATCCCATAATCATTGGCAAAGTCTATAGATTGACACAGACACTACCAACGTGTACCTACATGGTAAACGTGAAGCGGTAATAATCATCTACCAGCGCCATCTATGTTTTGTGACACGAATTATTTATCAGAGTTCTGATATAGTTAAACCATTTTATCAAAAAATTTAATAAGGTACTCAAATAAAACACTTCTATTGGAAATCATTTTATTTTATTGCTCCACAAGGTACTTAAAAGCTTTTTTATTTTCAAGTAAAAACACATTTCGAAACCTGTTACGAACATGTGTGTGCATAACAGAACATTATTTTATTCATATCATAATCTTATATCTCTAATCTATCAGGTACTTTAATATACAATGTTTGTCACTGCTCAGTGTCGATGCTTATTAAAATGTTTTTGTTTAATCCAAAAAACATAAAAAGAGGAATGTTTAGTTGGATTAGAGTGGTTTCAAGCCGCAACCTAAAGATTTCTGATATAAACACACACAATTCATATCAAGCTGTTTCATGTTATAACGACCGTAACAAATTGACAGCCTTAAAATAAATATGAGAACTAAATAGCTAATATACTTCTCGTTTATCCCTGTAACATGAGATAAAAAAATAGTTTGCACTGTAATTTGCATTTAATTTGAAAGACCATTTTTTTGGGCAAGATTTTTTTCTTTATTAAGAATTATATGACGTGATGAGGTTTTTGATTTTGTTTCAATTTTTTTATCACAATAAAATCCAAGAATGAATATAACTTGACCGACTTAAAGGCGATGTCTATAAGCCGGAATTTTTGAAAAAATACAAGTTGGACCTCTCAGCACTAATAAGTTGATAGAAAAATACTCGGAGTATTAGGTTTTTGAAATATTAGTTGTATGCAATGATATGGTTGTATGTAGCTTATATAACTGTAATTAGAATTTGACAGTTGGCAGCCCCAAGTAATTTTTTTCGAATTACTAGAGTATTTTTTACACTTAGTGCCCCGTCACATATTTCAATATAGCACAAAACAAATCTGCATTCATTTAAGATATTGTGTATTTTTGTGATGTCTACAAGGTTCGACACATTCCTTTAACTAATATTTATTCCTTTAATTTATATTCATCGTGTAACTATGCCTCGTACGTGACATTTACGATAAAATCGCAGTACTTACTTTAAAAAAAGCTTGTATAAATCAGTTATGCGCTTTTGTTTTCAAAATTTAATTTTATTATATCAACATATTTTTTCAGATATAATGGATTTCCTCCTCTTTAGGTCTCAACTTATTAGTAAATAAAAATGAGAAAAAAGTTCATTATTTTCTATTCTGTATTGAAACTCAGATTTTGCGACTCTCACAGTAATGTATTCATAAACTGATGTATAACAATCGTACATGAGATCACAGAGTATATTATACCCTGGCAAATCACCAATTACGCATGAAACCATGTCTCATTTCATTTCACTAAAGCAAAATGGATCGCCAATAGCCGAAACCGGTGAGAGATATATAATCATCGTCAATTTAGTTATTTAATAATTGTCCATGATCTTATTGATTTTAAGAAATAATTTATATTTATGGAAAAACTTCACATTAGGTATAGGTACCCATTAAATAACAACGTAAATGAGGAATTTTCTTATGATACCTCTATGGTCAAAATACCTGTCAAATCGTGCACATAAGGTTCAAATTATCAACAGCTTGACAGGTATTTTGAGCAGTATCATAAGAAGAGGTATCATAAGAAATCTCCTCATTGATACAATAGATTCTGATGAATTAACCAAAAATAGTTAGAGACAAAGTTTCATAGCGTCAAATTCAAGTATTTTAAAGTTTACAACAGCCTGGCATCCTTACTAAGCATCGTATCGTAATAAGTAAAACAAATATTTACATTAAATTCCTCTCACTGCCTTACTGTGAGACTAATAATAACTACACTTCAAGATTTTTTCAAAAAAAATACAACCTGTTGAGTGTGTCTTTAGGTTTAAAACAATGCCACGAAGATACACATTTAGCACCATCCATATACAATATATTCTTTTAAAAACAAGACAGTGACAGTATTTTAGTTACGTCTTTTTGAAACTTTTCCATCGATACAATATTAAAAACCTACGCTAATAATTAAAGCGTTAATTTTAGGTTTAATGGCTTAGCCATATTTTTTCCTCATCTTGATATCACTTCAGAACCGAAGTATATTTCCAATCGACCAATTTCAAACGATAAGTTTAAAACAATAACACATTAGTAGAACCGAAATAGTTGCCAATAAATACTAAAAATATATACAATTAAACACTAAGTTAGCCAAGCCAAAAATATCATAGCACCAAAATACATATTCAACAATTATAGTACTGACAGAAAAGTTTCACGAGATATAATATACATATATATATCATAATAGGTACCTTATATAAATAATTACATAATAATAATGACATGCAGCCCATTTCTAATGTACACTATTTAATATTTAAAAACAATAAGTTATTCTCATTACACTCGCTTACGGTACCTATTTTGAATAATATATTAATAAGTAAATGGTAATTTTATTTCATTTTTCAAAGTGTCTCTGACTAGAGATATAACCTATCCTAGAACTGAAATCTTAATCTACAACAACTACCTACCCTACGTAACATAGCACTCTTTTAAAAGGAAAAAAATGAATTAAAGAAAATTTTCTTAAATTTCTCTAAGATTTGAGCTTCGCCAAAAGTCACATGCGACTGTGAAATCATATTTCACTCGTTTTTTCATATTTTATTGCGTATTTTACGCCCCAGATAGAAAAGACAACGGCGTGTCTGGTGAAAATATAATATAAGCAATGGCATAATGTTTAATAATAAAATTTACAAATCACTCCTTTTTAAGTGATGCTTTTATTGATGCCATATCTCTAAATAACGAGCACCGACTAAGCACTAAAAACAATACTATTATGTATATATAACCCACAAGTTCAAACAAAATTAAACATCAAAAATATGGGTGTCGCTCGTCCAATTAACGACCTATTGGCGCTACAGACTTTTTTTAAGCCCATTTGCATCAGACACAAAAATATATTTCGGGATTCAATGAAAATGGTCACAAATAATATATATTTTGTCAATAAATCTCATTGCATACATAAATTATCATTCCAAGTCTTGACATTAGATTGATTTTGGCACATTATGGCACCAAGCCATAATGTGGAAAAATCATTCTGCAGTGGAACAAATATTGGCAAAAAGTTAGTAAGGTTTATGAACATTTGATTTGAATTCTTAATAGTATATATTATTTGTTTAGGTACTCAACTTTTAAATAATATTAAATAGGATAATAATTTGTGGCAACAAATTAGCATAATATGAAAACACAAACGCCAATGAAGTCAATCTACAAGCGTGCCCTTTATAACACAGAATTTACGTAAAATATTATTACAAAGTAAATTATTGTTCAGTCGCAAAATATATTATATGCACTAAATTAAAATGCACGATTACTGGCAAATAGCTTAAAACAATCGCGGCGCTCAATTTTACGTAAAAATATATAATATACAAATAAACATGAATTTACATGAAAATATAAGCTGACCAATTTCAACAAAATTAAGATAAGTGCTAACAAATTTATTTCAAAAACCTTAATTTTTACTAAAATTGACCTGCCTGCTTCTCAATTTACGATGGCAAACAAATATTTGTACCTATCTTTAAAACGTATTTTAGTTTATCATACAAAAAACGTTATTAATAGGTAAAACATAAAATGCTGAAAAAGACATTATTGTCTTACAATCATTTCACTTTAAAGTTTGTGATGATAGAAAAAAAATATATTTCTTAGTATAGATACTTTTAGTATCAAATCGATAGAACAATGTAGATTTTTCAAATACCTATGGCTTAATTTTACTTAGACAACCAATTAAAAGGCATTTTTATTTTTATAAAATATAAAAATTAACAAATTGATACATAGTTTCAGGCAGTGACAATTTCACTTTTTTTTATTAAAATTATTGCTCCAAGACATAGAAAGTAATATGTTAAATTATTTCAATGAAAATTAGCTTCTTACTTAACGTTTTTTTCTTAGTTTAGCCCAATAGTATTTTTTATTTACAATGAGGTAGACTTTGGGATAAATCCCTTAACATAGATAATTTTGTTGGCCTGGACTACTGCAGTTTTATACCTACATAATTATTATAAATTCTAAGCTTTTGTTCCACCAGAAATATAAGTCTGAATCGAAAATATATATTTTCTATAAATAATTAAACATCACTAAATGTAGATGGCGCTCTACTGATTTATATTCCAGTGAAACATACGCCATGGGATGACAATCCAACTAAACCATAGATTAAAAATAGCCAAACAGGCGAAACAATGCTTTTTCATTTCTACGATGATGTTTGGCCTGTGCCATTTGTTTTTTTTTTTTATTGGAGATTTAATAGAATTAATTTGATTAATGTGAAGTAAGTATTATTTTATTACTATTTGATTTGGTATGGCTTGAGGTTTTATACAGAGTTATTTATGCGACAAAATTAAGATAAACCTTACCCAACAGACAGATAGTATTCATATATGTAGGGCGCTAAAGTATGAATGAGGTAGTAAGATCTACCTACTTAATTATATTGTAATATTGGCATTGTTCAATTAATAAAATTAATGTTGCTGCACATTTCATTCGGACATAATTGGATTGTATTTATGTCTGCGATTTTTGTAGTTATCTAAATTTATCATACGAATTTAGGTAGTTATATAAGAAAACTTAAAATCATTACCTATTGCTTATTCTGTACATGCAATGGTAGGTATTGCAAATACATCTTAAAAATAACCCTGTATAAATTATGCTTATGGTTGTATCTTTAAAAACTATTTCACTATATTAGATTATGTGAGTATTTTGTTAATTAGGTATTGAAAAAGCACAGATTGAGGTTACATTGATTAGGTAACAGACGTACCCTTAGAATGGCACACGTTGAAGATACTACGAGAAAAAAACCTGTATATTGTACAAAAAAATCTAATTTCATAAAACTGTACTTGATATGATTATGTACATACTATTTTTAAATCGGCATAGCGCTACTGTATATTTCCCGCGGTAAAAGTCGATACTCCATCGAATAGTCTCTTCTAGTCAAAATTATTCAAAATATCATAAATAGAAAGAGGTCTCAATAGACTCGGTTTCAAAGATCAACAATATCCCAAATAGTGAGAGAAAAAAATATATTTACACGGTGCCTTATATAACGAAACGCTCAGGTTTCGTTCAGCACCTTAAAGTTTTGTACTGTCGAGACGCAATGTCACTGAGCGTTCATCGCGTGTCACTGGAAGCGCAGACTGGTGATAAGGCGCGGTCAACATGGCGCGGCCTGCTCGCCGGCCGGCGGCAGCGGCTCGGGATCCTCCTTCACAGTAACGCCTGCGACCGCATCCCGCTCCCGTCGACCTATCTCAGCCTCTCTCTCGTCGAGGGCAGCTTCCCGTCGGGCCAGGTCCGCCTCGCGCTCGTCGAGGCGGCGCGCTCGCTCGGCCAGCCGCGCCTCGGCGTCCAACAGCCTCGCGGCGAGCTCCGGGTCGCTATGCGGCGGGGGCGAGGTCGACGAGGTCACGTCGTCGACGGGCGGCGTCAGCGGCTTCAGCGCCACGTTGGGCTGGAAGTCCCGCTCGAACCTCGTACAGTCGGCCACGCGGACCACTCTCTCGGGGTGTTGAAGGACCGGCTCTCGTTTGCCCCATGGTCTGAACGCTGATAACGCTCTATAATGAGCGTACGGGTCTAGGAAGAGCGCGTAGCTGTAGTCCTCGTTTCTCGCTTTCTTCGGAGGTGAATCGACGGGCTCTGGTTTGCACACCACAGTCTCCACAACCTGAAATCAACAAAGGTTGTTTTAAGCAACTTTGAGTTATACATATACCAGTAAGTCTATTGAGATAGTACCTACTAAGTATAGGGACGTCAATAGGAGATAACCTTTCAGTGGCATCAGATTTTATCTTAGAGGATACAAATCGGGATCAGTTGAACGGAAAAATGTGCGTCGGAAAACATCGTAGCAACCAAGTAATTGATATATTTCGAGGATTTTCAGATGTATAATGTTACATTATGTGAAAAGGGAAAACTTAACTCTAATTACACATATACTTAGATAAATCTAATAACCTCTTTACCAAAAATTATTACTCCATCGTAAAATACATTTCAATAGAGCATAGCCAAAACCGCACAGCTATCAGCAAAACACATTCGTCTTACGTAATGCAGGTGGCATGGCATGGGGGCAGACGGCGCGCGTCATCACCTCCTCCTACAGTTGTTTATCCCCCCTATACCCACCCCATGGTGGGTGCCTGTGGATATAGGTCGTGGCCGGGCCGCAGACGACCCCCAGACGCCAGCCCCACCCAGCCTCGAAATGACAACCCGCTGATAACTTTGGTACGTGACGGTGTTGCCAATACTGTTGATTTTGCGTACAATTTTCAGTATTTGTTTGCGATTACTCGTATTTCAAAGGTTGTTGCTAAGTCTTTGGTATTATATCTTATTCCATTGACGAAGTTAAGGTCTCCCTGATATCTTTGTACCCTTGAACAAATAACGTGAAAGAACAAGAGATTTTCTACATTAAGAAATCTGAAGCGTATTCTCACAAAGATTTCCTTTTTACTTTTCGAAACAGTAGAATATCCTCGCTTTTACCATCTCCATTCTAATGGATGAGATCAACTTTCTTTCTTAACGAATACAAGGATTACTGGGCAACGCTGTCTCATGTGAGGATATTGTCACAGAAGACTTGATACTTTACCACGAAGACTGACTGGTTTAGTTTACCAAGGTACATTTTGTTCAATTACTTCTTGTACAAAAATAGAAGGGATAACGTAGGCAGAACATGGGAAAGCTTTGTTCTTCAGTATTTGTTACATCAAACAAATTAGGGGCTTTTGTTTGGTTCTGGTTTCCTTTTATTCACAACTAGCTGTCTTCCGCAGTTTCATCCGCGTTCCCGGGATAAAAAAGTAGCCTATAACACTCGGTGTAGCTTCCTATTAGTGTACATTGAACTATTATTACTAAGTATAGAGAAGACGCCACACATCACACACAACTATGTTCCGTTCAAGTGAGGCCATCCGGCCACAATTGTTGTAGAACGATGAACGAAACGCGTAAGCGTCGTGAAAATCACGGTGTTTGCGAGAAAAATACTCATATAAGCGTTCTGATAGCGCTACGTGTTTCTACTGTCTGCTTAGACGACAAATTTATTGTTTCAGCGCTTAAAAGAACTTTAGTTGCTTTAACCTTTGCTTATGATAGCTTCTCTATACGAAGTAATAATAGCTCAATGTTAGTGTAATAATTTTTCGAAGCCGTCTGGTAGGTTCCAGAGATTAGCGCGTGAGACATAAATTGCTCTTCAGCAATTTCAGCATCTCATCTTTATTATATGCGTAATCTTCAGTTTTTGTTTGTTCATTTCATACATCAGATTTTGTCGAACAATGGATTACTAAATTATTTGGGATATCATCTGTTGAGAAATCTACAATCCGTCGATTATTATAAATGATCTCTTGTATGCAAACTATGTAACTTTCAAAATTTCAATAGAACCAAACAAAGGGACTAAATTGTGAGAACAAATATTCATTCCGAATTTGGTAACGCATACACTATCGTACGATCTGCTATAGCGTAGCGTATATCGACAAATGTATTCTATACCAGACCTTTTTACTACGAGATAAGGATTACATTATCAGACGGGCGTCTTTCAAAATGGCGCCGGTGCGTTGAAAACATTGGCTCCAAAACAATGTCCATAATGAGAGAACGGCGGGGTTCCCGTCGAGACTCATCTATAGAACGTGTGGTTAGATAGCCAGTGTACAAAGATCTTCGACTCCCCCCTTTTCCGGTACGTAACAAAGCGATAAGGGTGTGTGTAGGTGGGTCAATAGGCTTTCTAGGGTCGTGCGTTAGTGGTGCGTGGGTGCGGCCCAACTAACATATTTTTGGCTTACTAGCCGAGTAATTTACAAACTGTTTTCTGCTGGCACGTGCCTACACTTTCATTACGCATTGCTTACTGATTTTCCTAACAGAAACGGTTAAGAGCAAGTTGGCTAAGCTAATTGTGTAATGCAAAGCTGTTAAATCAATTGGCTTTCTCACGCACCTAACGTAAAATTAGTATTATTTAGAATCAGGTTTCTGTTGAATTGTTATGCGTTTTACTTGACTCAGTTTCCGCATCTAAAAGTGATAAATAATAAATGCCTGAAGTGAAATTGGGAAGCGTTACGCAGTAACTAGTATTTGCCGAGGTGCGTAACGAACGAGGCGGGGCTAAGAAACATTATCGTCCATTAACGCGGGACACATTAACATAACAAACAATATTGCAGGGTTAACGCGAACATGTACAAAGAAAATTCATCGCTAAAACTATAGAACGCAAAAGAGATTTGAGAGGACTTTTAAATTCAAAAGCACAGGTCACGTCTATTTAAAAAAAAAAGATATAATATTTTTCAATTGGCAACCCTGCACCTTTACTGCAATGCCGTCAATGAAATCAAAGTTTGTTTAGACAACGCGCAAGAATGGCGCGCGGGTTCCCGCCGCGTTTCGGACGAATCATCACAGTATTAATTAAAAGTTACCTTGTTGATTTAGTGCGTTCCCAATTACATGATTACGTCGTCAGAGCACCGCTAGACGTGTTTACAATCTGCCGCATTCTTGAATGGGTATGATCGCGCTTTTACTGCTGACTCATTTATAAACTGTTATTTTTGCCTTGAGTCTTTAATTTCGATATATTAAACATTTTAGCACGGATTTTAGTTTCCAGCCGATGTACAATAGTAATCAATATAGATAATTAACCTCTTTTGTTATGTTCGATTTGTAATTTTAAAAGTGGTGTTAGAAAACAATCAATTCTACCAACCTTAAAAAATACTTCATATACTCTGTACTTCTGTACATATAACACTAGGTACCTATTGTTCTAATTTGGTACAGTAGTACCCAATTAATATGGCTTACCGATGTACCTGCGCAGAAGATACATTTTCAAAACGCGGGAAACGCTATTGGTCGGCAGCTGCCGCCATGTTAGCGCGCGCCGTGCGGAGGGGCGTGACTTGCGAGTGAGACGGAACTAACAGGTGCAGTGTATTATGAACCTTATAGTAGTGATCTAAGGTTGATTGTAAGTTTTAAGCATTCTTTCGTTAATCTTCGGGGCCATACTTTATTTTCTGTGCGAACGAAGATTCACGATGCGCCATATAAGTTGGGTAATACCACAGTATTACCATCTTACAGTAGGAAATCGCCTTTGATGTTGGGCCGTGCCGCCGTTCGTATGAGTACCAACGTTGTCACGAGCAAATACGCAAGGGTTGTCACAAAAAAGAAAATAAAATAATTATATTGTTATGATAATGTCATCATTTATTTATGAGTAATAAACATTCACATGTCTAGCACTGGACTTATCTAAGCGCACGGCAGTGTGCACGCCAAGTTCCTACACCACCGCACGTATTAGTCAGACTTTCCATGAGAGCGTGCGAAGATCTATTTGAATAAATGATCCCACCAAAAACACTCCGGAAGCCGGAAGCCACTCCCTTGCTGTACGCATTATAAATGTGAATGAAAAATGCTGTGTCCGTATTTTCGGTATGACTACAACGTACTGCTGAAAATTTTCCCGGCGTCTAGTGGTTCGGTGTAAAAAAAGGGATGGTGGAACAAGGTTTAACAATTCATTTAGTACAAACTTAACATAATAATCGGGATTTATCATAAAACTGTGCAGTAATGTTAAGTAAAAAGCACTAGTGTGTAATAATTTGCATTATAATAGAAGTGTGCAATAAATGTCACTTTACGAGCTAGTGTGTTTTAAACGATTTTTTTACTTTTATTAAATGCCGAGCTACCAGCAAAATAGATCCCAATGAAAAGCAGCTTAAAACCCGTGTGGCCGGTGTTGTGGGAACTTGGCCTACGCACTGTCGTGCGCTTAGATTATCGGGATGGGTGAACGTACGAAACACTCACTGCGCTAGTTCTATTCGCCCTTCAATCAGCATAAACTATAAACTTCCTCACTGCCGGGGCACAGGCCTACCTTCTATACAAGGCCAAATGGGCCATCCATACTCTGATCACAAGGGTCCAATGCAGGTTAGTGACTAACCTCACAACCGTAAGGATTTGGCGGCCCAAGATTTGGCTTTAGCACCCTTACGCGGACAAATCAGCGAGCAAGCTCTCAACCGGGAATATTTTGGTACAATGTCACAGCTTATATTAATGACAAATTCAAACCACTCTCACTTTTGGTAGATACTATTTACTACGACAAGGTACCTACTAAAATGTTAAGCTACTTCTGCGTTCGTTGACTGAACACGCAGAATAAGTTATATAGGTCTAACTACAACAGTATAATTTAAATCAAACATATTTTAGACTACATATTGCAGGTATATAGTAGGTGGGAACTCATCTTACGAAATTATAGGAATAAATTACCTTGCGTCACGGGGAAATCTATGAAATTTTAAATCTCTATTATATTTCGTCGTTGATTTAAAGCCGTATACAGAACAGTTTGTCTGCGACATTATAATATAGGTACACTGAACCCTGAGCACGGAACAGTACCTACAACATTCACAAACAAGAACGCGTCAACCTTTCGCGGACGAACGAGCTAACTAAGCGGTGTTAGCTTGGCGCGGCCGGGCCGTCCCGACACCCCGCGAGTTCCCCTCCGTTGCTCTGCGTAAGTACATTCGTTGCGCAACTGTATGTGGTAAAACTGTGGTAATACTGTACCTATTGTTTAATCTTAAACAAGATTATTGCATTGTCAGAGACACTGTTCTTGACGTTAATACCAGACTTATGTTATCAATGCATTGTTATGATACGTTATCAACTTATTTGCCAAATAAATCGGGCGACCTCTGTTTGTCATTGTTAACATTACCATACCGACCGAAGAATTGTACCTCTATTTGGTCTCATCTTTAAGCAAGTAAAATGCGTGGTTTATTCAAAAACTGAACAGCAGTTACTGTAAATTAATCTCTCATTGCTTCTGAGATGCGGAAAGTGAACTATGACATGAATTAAGCTGGGTAAAAAAACAGCCTGAATGAAAATACAGGAACGGCCTCATCAGGGGCGCAGCTACCGCCCGTATCAATTTTACGGGGCCCCTGGACCGAACTACCCCGAACGTGTGTTAATATTACTGAAAATTGTACCCTCCATTTGGTTTCGCTACAGTCAGGTAAAGGTAGGGTTGCCATCTCTAAAACTTAGTAACCAGGACTTCACCAGGACATGACGCGTGAAAACCCCGGATTTTGGAGCCCAGAACCCGGACATGTCAACAGGTTTTTTAAAAACTTAGTATAATATTTTTTTATTTTTTTCAAAGACATTAAAATTAAATTTAGTCATCTTTTATCATCATTTTAAATGTTACCTACAAAACAGAATCTTCAGACTTGAAATTTTTAACCCGGACTACAAATGAAACCCCGCCCGGACGCTCCCCGGACGCCCTCTAAACTAGGACAATTCCGGGGAAACCCGGATGGATGGCAACCCTAGGTAAAGGGTCCTCCAACAAATTTTGACAGGGCCCGTCTAGGGTAAGCTACGCCACTGGGCCTCATCAACAGTTTTAACATTAAAAAAAAACATTTCTGTTATTGGATTTGGGCCATATTGAGCATTGGGAATTGGATTAGCAAAATAGAACAAACTTTTTAGTGATGGCAACCACAAATAAAATACTACCTAGTTTGAATAAGTCGAAAGAGTCATGGGCGTGGTCTACAAATATGATTGTTGAAACGTGTTAAAAATTTAATGATAATTTTGATTATTTTACCTAGCTAAGTAGTTTATTTCAATCGACGATACCTATAAAAAATAATGTATACTCATAACAAATAATTGGACTGTTTTACAAAAACCTTAAACCGACTTCAAAGTACACTTAGAAGTAATCAAATCCCGATCTGATGAGAATGGGACCAAACGGGAAGTGTACCCTTACAAATAAAAAAAGAATTTTCCAAATCGGTTAATAAATGACGGAGTTATGAGGTAACAAACATAAAAAAAAAACAAAAATACATACAAATTGAGAACTTCCTCCTTTTTTTGAAGTCGGTTAAAAATAATACGATATTTTACAATTTTATAACGCGTAACTTGGATTAAACATTCAATTGCCTTTCAAATATCAATTACATATAAAAAACGTGATCGACTAAATGTTATTGAAAGTTAATAATAAAAAAAACATTTTAAATCAGTAAAACATGAAGAAACTCATAATCACCTATTGATAATAATATTCGTAAACCAATCAATCTTATTGATCACGGAATCAGTCTATAGGTAGGGTCTGCATGGCAACGAGAAATAGTTAACAATCTTTTTTATCGCTAATTATTATTGGGATTAATTGAAACCAGACATGTTTTTTTTGGCCAGGTTGGTAGCAAAGAAAAGTTGGTTGCTAAGGTAGGCCTTTCTTTGATTACGAAAAAAAAACTTTATTTTATATCATCTATAGCGTAATGTGTAGTTTAGTAATGCTGTGAGTGAAGTCTCCAGGGTTTACAGTAAACTGAAATTAGTAGCAAAAGGCTCTCTACCAAGATCTCGTTCTTTTTTTAAATACTTACTAGTATCGCAGACTCACAGTTGCCTACCGAAATTCTCGCATCCTTGATCCGGCCCTGTCCTAAAATGTAGGTCAATTAAAACTTTACGAGAATATTCCTTCAGTGAAACTAAACCTCGCGAAATCATTACACGTTACCCTGGTAACTTAGCAAAATTTATATTTGACTAAAGCAAGAAGGTACCTATATAAAAATATATTATATTACTCAAGCCGCCGACGCATCGCACCCTGTGGTGGGTAGGGGCGGCCAGACGCCACCTTGAAACTCCCCCTAAACGACCAAGGTCAACCTACAGACTACTAGCAGTATCACGCCAAAAGCAACCCTAGTGAGAATTCTTCAAGACTGAATTTCATGTAATAGACAAACATTTTACTGTAGAATGGAATGTTGGGACTTAAAACGGGGGAGTAAGATAACATTTTGCTTGATTCACGATAGGGTGTCGGTGTTGGAGAAGCTAGAGCTAGGCTGTAGTATAGAGTGTCGACCGTCTCGGGTAATCAATGAGATTCAGCCTTGTTGTATGAATTATGTATAGATACGAGCTAGTTTACGTGACATTCTACCCCGCTGCCGGCGGAATCGGGGACAATAACTATATTAAGGGAACATATAACTATGGAGAAGCGTTAGTATCCTAAAATCTACAAAGCGGTCAAAAGGCCTGCCTGAGATGCATATACTCCATGCACCAGAGTAGATAAAACAAGGAAATAATAACAGAAAGTTTAAACACCAATAACAAAAAAGATAAGGAGAAAAAGTATAAGTATGGATATGTTGATGGATGAGTCAAATTACGAAGCAGGGAAAGGAAATTTGTCTAAAATGACGTCTGGAGCAATGGCAGAAAAGTGTCTGTGTTGACTCCACTCGAGTGGGATGAACGAAGGAAGATTGAAGATGTAAAAGCATTACGAGTATGTTATAAAATCATTCAAATTAAATATGGGGCGTGTCACCAATATGTTTCAAAACCAAAGACGGATGGAACTTCGATTTGTGTAACCACGCACTTAGCCAACACCAGCAGTAACAAATGAAGCGATGTGTAAGTAAATTTTTAAAAGTCCTGCTACCATTTAATTAGCGAAAAATATTGTCTTGGTTATACTAAAACACCCGAAATAAGTACCATCAAACAAAGCCATTAAACTAGTAATAAATCAATAACAGGCCTGTGTCTATGATAAATTGTCTAAGACGCAGAACTTTGTATACTATTTAATTAATTTTATGAATACTAACTTCCAATTTCACTAGTAGGCGAAATCGGAAGGTTAATTTTACCGAATAATTTCGTTTAGCTTGCAACATTACTCGTGCGCTTGTATGCGTGTCAGCGAGTGTAATTATATGGTACTCACGCACACATTGGTTGTCCCGTGACCTACGTTTCGCGAGGAGTTTTGTTCGAAATTTCGGTTCTCGTAATAATTCAATGCCTCTACCTAAAATTATATAATTTGTCAATGAGATGTTAATTGTCATGATCACCATTATGCATTAGCCGCATCTTCGCGTTAATGGTAATTCGTAGACCATAGACAATCACCGTGAGATATCCCACGGCCCCTCAAAATCCAATTGAGGGTAAATAAATCATCTACCTAATTTTTTTAAAATATTTTTTTCGTATTTATTGAACTGATAGTTTTCGGGTGATAAGTGTTAGGAGATAGAGAATACAGTGGCATATCTCATGTGTCATGTGCGGGTCAGTACCAACGGCACTGACGGTTTCTGGTGCTGGTGTGGATGGCACTATAACTTTATGGACTGACATATGGTGAGGAATGAAAGCCACGTCACTAAAAGAGTTATGAATATGAACGTGGACGGATATACCGGAAGAGGAGGACCGAAGAAGAGATGGATGGATTGTGTGAAAGATGATATTGGTAAGAAAGGAGTGGATGCTGCTATGACGGATAGAAGAGACGAATCAAAGAAGCGTACATATTGCGTCGACCCCAAATGATTGGGAACAGGGCAGGCAGATGATGATGATGATATGGGTTCCACGCCCCTCTAGTATAATTTAAGATATAGTGGCAATGTACTTACATAGGACTTCAGTAATTTGTATAAGTAATAATCATTTAGATTGAAATAAATAAATTGACTTTTATTACATAGACTTGGAAATTGTATAAATAACAGAACCCTAAAACACTATACCGATTAATTAAACAGAAACAATAGAGAAAGAGTATAACTAATCGCCATTATTTAAGCTAAACTCTGCTCCCATCGATTTGCCGAAGCCGTGGATAATTACGCGCTTAAGCTTCATGAGTCATCGAATACTAGTTTTGAGAGTGACTCTTCATCGCAATCTATTTCAAAGGTGATGGTGATGAAGAAAGTGATTGCGATCGTAATCGAGATTTTAAAACAGGGAAGCTCACTTTTTGCAATGTTGGTACTTAAAAGAGCGCACGATTTTGACAGATATTATTAGAGCTGCGTTCAATCATAGAATAATTATCTCTCGATATCTACCCATAGACACTGCCGCGCTATGATCTGATAAACATGAAAAAGTTAATCGGCTTTATATTTGGCTAATATTTATTGGAGTGTGAACACAACTAGGATTACTAATGGCTGTTCGGAAGCTAATGTCACGACTTTCTCAGGCTATTTTGCACACTGACGTGTGCAAAATATATTAATCGTTGACGACTGACTGAGACAACAGATTAAAGATGAGTGAGAGCTTTGCCTCACCGATTTTATCCTGTTTTTTGTTGTCTTGGTGAATAGATAAAGCAACTTATTCTAGAATGATAAAGTACCTACTAACCATTCGACTTTTGATGTAAGATAACTATGTACTAATTCGTATAATCCTTATTTCTATCTTATCACTACTTACGAGAGATCAGTAAAATTATAAGTATTATATTTAGGTATTATAATTTGAATGAAGGTATAGATACGTACGTACGTACTAGGTACGAACTAGGTACGAAGATAATTTAATAAACTTTTTAAAACATAAAGGTACCATAATGCCATCCAATTACAAAATTGCACTCACTCCAAAATTAAACAACCCTATCTTGGACATAATTTTAAATGCCAATGCTTTTTATATAAATTTGATATCGATCTAACTAATGGCCATATCTGAGTTTTTAATGATCGTGCTACCGAACTGCCCGTTGAGAAATAAGAAAAAGAATTCTATTGTCGTTGGCTTATCTCTAGTCTATGATTAGTGGACAGGATTTGAGATGCTACCGAAATTAACTGCCTATGTATGAATTATTTCGTATTCAGACAAAATAGTATGTAGGGATGGGAGGTTAGTGGTATGTCAGCATTTTTATTCTAACTTTAGTTATGGAAAAGTTACATAAAAAAACGTGACCAAATAGCGCGATGAATAACCTGCCAACACCAGATAATTAAGATTTTAAATTCTAACTGTTTCATTACGAAAATTCAGGAACTAATAAGCCTGATTATGATTACTAATGCACCTGGGTATTAGCCAACGACACTCTTCATAAAGACCTGGAAATGCTCACAGTCGAGAAGTTGACTAAAAAGATAACTCTTAGTTACAAAGAGAGAATAGACTGCCATCCAAATGAAGAAGCTCAGAAATGAATGAGACCAATGTGATCAGTAGATTAAAAAGAAAAAAGCACCAAGATCTTCTTTAACCACATAACATAAGAAATAATTCAACAAAAGGATGCTTTGATGGTTGCATACCTTACATGACCTACAATTATTTGCACACAAGTTACTGAACGTCCTTTGTGAGACAGATTTTAAAGAAAATGGAAATAAATAAAAATAAAAAAACTAATAAGCCAGGTTGGTAGGTTTCTTATGGGGTGCAAGTATTCGCTAAGAAAGGATTTTTCGAAACTCGACTCCTTAAGGGTAAAATAGGGGTGAACGTAATCTCAAATCTTAACACAAAAAGTATCATTATACAGAAATATCTCCACATCACACACAACACATCACGTTTAAATCCTAATAACGAGAAATGTAGCGAGTAGCTGTTACACAAATTAACGAAGATCCGTAGAGTGAACCCGAGTGTTTCCAGCAACCGATTACCGGCCGCCTCCCGAGCCATCACGACACTTCTCAGAAAATTCAAATGATCCACGATCATTCAGGAAATTATGTGATTGTCTTAAGGCTACATTTCCATAAGATTTTTTTCATTTTGTTAGTGTTCGTGATGACCTGTCAAATATTTTAACGTTTCAAGTTAATATAATTTTGCGTTACCCTTAGAGTATTTAATCTAAATACTTACTCACTCAAGGTTACTCAAATGCGTTACCCAATTCCAAAATTAGTCTATTTAGAATAGGGACTAATTTTGATCTAATAAGATATGGCAATTTATGGATTTTCTCCATAAAATAATATTATAGATAGAGTAACCTAATTGAAATGGTTGAAATTCTAAAATTCGAAATTCCTCTATGGCTAAATATTTCAGTGATCGCGACCGTAATGGTTCATTTTTAATTTCTCGCCTCATGCTGAGCATGCAGTAATAAACAGAAAAACAGTTCTACAAATCTTGAGGGTATCAAGAAGAATAAGAGAATCGTGTTAGGTACAAAAGACCCGCATTTATAGCCCAGTGACCTCACACATGTCATAATAACATCCTAAAGCGCATACCACACAGCCTCTAGCACCTCTGGTATTTTTTCGCATTACATCCACCGAATAAGACACCGTAGAATGTTAATTGTGTTGTTTTGAACAAGTTGACTCCCGATGCACGTTGTTAAATGATATTTAACTACTCTGTTTACTAACATGTGGTCAAACCGCTTCCGGATTACACATTAGATATTCTTTATGTTCATAATGATGACTAATATTGCTCGGATTCTTTTTTCTGGGAGTCTTGGTTGTGAAACTGGAATGGACGTTTTGTAGTTAGTTTCAAATCACACACCACCCGTATTGAATCGGACAAGGGCATCACAGTCGGCTATATTATGTAACTAGCTGTCTCCCGCAGCTTCACTCGTATTACCTGGATATAGAGCCTATTTTTCGCTATCTACTTTAGGCTACCCGCATACCTTTTATCGCGATCGGTTGAGAGTGATAATCTTAGTGTGATTAAAGGCTACTAGAACTCAAGATGTGAAAAATAGAAAAAAACTAGCTTTTTTTTTGTAGGAATAACCAACGGGACTAGTTTGGCGAGAACGTGTGCAAGATGTACGTGTGAATTTCAAGTGTCTGTATATTTTTGACAGTTGACAGTTATTGGCTGAAATACCCACGTAGATGTAGTCACGGCTTTTAGACTTACCTTAAGGCCTATCCAGATATAAGCGGTGCTAGCGCGTACGGCTTTCACGGCTAGCGCATACCAAATATTTACGCTACCCACTGTGGTAGCAAATAAACCGCCTACATCTGAAAAGGCCTTTGTCGGTAGATGGCGCTGGCGGTTATTGAATTTTTAATAGTCACATTCGTATCCCCGAAAATATTTGAAGATATCAAAACAACATAACCACATTATTTTTAAATGACTAATATTTTCCTATGTTTTCCTGTAACCTTCAGTCGCCATGAGTAAATAACAAAGAATCCCATATATTTGCGGATCCAATTAGAAAATATTTTGTAAGCCAACTTCCGTTCGAGAAATTAGCTATAAATGATCTCTTGGTCAGCGGCCAATGGGCATTAAATCTGTTGTGAATGACAGCCGCAATGACAAGGGCATGTGTAGATTAGAGCCGTGAATGAGTGACACGGAATGAGTCAGTTGCTCTAGTAATTATGTAGTACCTAGGTACCTATATGGTTTCAGGAATTCATACACTGTCGACAAATTGTTCCGTGTTTAGAAATATAGTATTTCACGAAATATAATAAAGAAAGGTGCTTCAGAATCTAGGTATACTAATAATGTGATAAAGCGGAAGAGTTTTTTTTAAACGGGCTAATCTCTGGAACTACCAGTCGGATTCGAAAAATTCTTTCACTAATAAGAAGCTACATTATCCCCGAGTATTATATCCCGGGAACGTGGGTGAAACCGCGGGGAACAGCTAGTCTGGGTGCTACGTCATGACCGAGTGCGCGGTTTAATGACCACTGACCATCAGTTTGCAACATGTAAACAGCTCTAATGTGGACGCACCTTAAGAAATATAATAACAATAATATGTGGCCAGCACCGGATGTTTTTGTGACATTAATCGAAATTAAAGAGGACGTCAAAAACTTACTTTGAAATCTTATATTGTTTTTGTTCTTTTAAAGATGACTAATCTTTTGATGAAAAAATCGAGTATCTTTCAATAAAAAAATGACAACTCTATAGGTGCCTCTACTCAAAAGAAATGCTTGAAAGCATAGAGTAAGAATATTAATAGGGATAGCCTTAACAACATTACCTTGTGCGAAGCGTAAAAGTATCCATAATAATTGGACTGTTTTACAAAAACCTTAAACCGACTTCAAAGTACACTAAGAAGTAATGAAATCCTGATCTGATGACAATGGGACCAAACGGGAAGCGTACCCTTTCAAATAAAAAAAGAATTTTCCAAATCGGTTAATAAATGACGGAGTTAGGAGGTAACAAACATAAAAAAAAAAAAAACATTCGAATTGAGAACCTCCTCCTTTTTTGAAGTCGGTTAAAAACGAGAAATTGGCATTCATTATATGTTTGATGTCTTTTCAAACCATGCACGCGCAGTTAGTTAATCAAGGCAGTGTTGCACATACCCGTGCTCAAGGCATTTACTCTAGTACAGTCGCTCTATCAATATACTAACTCTATGTTTGAAAGTATTTTGAACACCTAAGTTCACCTACTTCACTATATAACAAAGAATTTAAACAATTTCATGTGAACGACTTTACTGTCAACGCATAAAAAACACACTCAAGGGCAAAGAATTTTAAAATATTAAAAAAAAAGTTTAATGTCATCACAATAACAATTTATAGTCGCGTTAATATTATTTATTACAATATCACAGTGCCAAAACATGTAGTTTATTATTTTGTATAATATAATACTCAATGAAGAATTTTATATGAATACTGCTAAATGCTTTCGAAGATTTTGCACATCATAAACGCTATCAACATTTGTTGTTGATAGGGTATTAACAAAGATTTTCATAGGGCATCGTGCCTCTACCCAGATGGATAGTCAGCCTTACTAAAGCATGACATTTAATATCACTCCGCTTGAGGGGCTCCTGAGCAAATCGCACTCAGTTCGTACTGCGCACGGCTGTCATCGCGTCATACTCGCTGTACTGATTAAATAAAAAATGCCAACTAGCATATTGAAATACTGTCACAACACTTATAAAAACCAAGGAAAAACTAAAAAACTAACCTTCCATGTGTAAGTATTGCGATTTAGTCACTTTTAATTACCTAAACTTATTACTTTTAAATACTGTCAATTATGGCTTGTTTATTTCGTGTTCCCATAGAGGCGACTATCCTTCTGGACGTTTTAAATTCTTTAGGTATTAACTAGTTTTGGCCCCGAGGTTTCACACGCATTCCCGAGAGATCTAATGTTTTCCCGGGAAAACAGGTTCCAGATTCCAGGTTTTGACTAACCTGTGTGCTTATTATTTATTTATTTATTAACCTATTATTACTACGTATAGAGAAGCTATCATAAGCAAAGGTTATGTCCCATCTTTTAGAGTCAACTAAAGTTATCTTTAGCGCTGAAATAATAATAATTTGTCGTCTTAGCAGACAGTAGAAATACGTAGCGCTATCAGAACGCTTTCAAGAGTATTTATCTCGCAAACACCGTGATTTTCACGGCAGCGCTTACGCGTTTCGTTCATCTTTCTACAACAGCAAGTATGGCCAGATGGCCTCACTTGAACCACAGATTACTATAACCATACAATAAAATCCTGTGTGCTTGAACGGGACATAGCTGTGATGAGTGGCGTCGTCTTCTCTATACGTAGTAATAATAGCTCAATGTAATAAAATTATTAGTGAGTATTATATTATGGAGCGGGCTCTGACACCGAACTCTTTTCATAATCGTGTTTTATCAAATGATGTCAATTATTTGATATACAAAATATTCATATTAAAAAAAATGCGATGAAAAAAAGAATTTGTGAATATAACGAACCCGAAGCTGGTTATTTATTATTTATTCTGTGGTAATACTCCAAACGGCAATTACCTGAAACAAACAAAATGATTTATCAGTTTAGAAGACACTCAAATAAAATTACTGATGCGATATTCATTATTTTAATTCTTTGACAAAGGTAACTATAATAATGTGATAATCAGCCTACTGGGCATAGGCAAAGCTAATAAAAAAAAATAGAGTAAATAGAGTATCTATGAAACGTTTTGAATTTCGATGTTCCTTATGTTAACTACAACAGAACTTTTAAATATAATCATTCACTCACATCGAGACAATACTTGATGCGGATCCGCTTTGAATTACAAATGTAATTTAAATATCCGTTGTAAGGAGACAATTCATCTTACAAGGGATACAAACAACTAACGTTTGAGATCAGAGAGTAGATAAAGAACTTCTAGATTGCAGAACATGATAATGAAAACTTGAAAGGAGATTGCTAGGGTTTCCCTCAGCGAATTAAGTCAACAATTTATTACGAGTCTTAAATAAATTGTTGTCTTAAAAAATATGTTGAAAGAAAAATTACAGTTTTATGCGACTACTTTGGGATTTATATTTTAAATTATATTCTAATATAGATAGAATTATTACTGACATCGTGTTTTACCAGAACCTTCTTTTTAGCCACAGATTACAGAATAAGGCAGATGGAGCGCGCGGAACACAGAAGTGAGGCCAAAAAAGCAAATAAAAATTGAAAAACACATACCTGGTATTCGCTTTTGAATTTGTATTTGCTATATTTAACAAACTTTATTTAACAAAAAACACTTCTTTATTAATAAACTGTGGTTAAACAAAACCAATACAAACTGGAAAACGAATGCCAGGTATTTGGTTTTGAATTTGTATTTGCTTTTTTGGCTTCACTTTCGTGTTCCGCGCGCTCCATCTACCTTTTATTGTGTAATCTGTTTTAGCATAAACAAATTGATATCTAGAAGCAAGAAAATGCGTTTACATAAGCATATTAACAACGTTAATACATACATTGATAACAATAGGTATAATAACTATCTAGGTAAACACGTAATTGTAATGAACAAAGAGACTAGCAACCTTGAAAGTCTAGCCTGCAGCCTAGACTGCAGTCTTAGCTAAATACCTACGCCTTGTCTTATCGATTGATTTTTTACCGCACTGATAATGATAAACTTGTGCAAAGTATCAATTATTTTAAGGCGATGATAGCTCAGTGGTAGTGAGTGACGTCGGATACCGAGAGTCCGAGATGAACGTCCCGGCAGTCCCAGGTCCGATGGTGGTCAAACCATGGTCAAACATAGGCAAAAGTTGCACTAAGGATATTTTATCCGGTTTTCTTTATGTAATCGATGTACACACGGCAACACATCAAGCTATAAATTTCCAGTATAAGCTGATCTCGCATTGCATAGGATTTCCCTGCAATGAGAGGTCAGCTTATATTGGAAATGTATAGCTTGATCTGTAGCCGTGCGTACTAATAAAACCCTTATAGTGAAATTGAAAACAAAACAAAATCACGTAGGGAACCTTTTATTTGTGTTCTATATTTGAACCTATCCTAGAGCCAAGAATTTTTTATTATAATTAGTTCTGGCAATCTTTGAGCGAAACTGTCATTTTATGAATCTTTATAATTACCTAGTTCGTCGTAAAATGGAACGTCGAAGGTTAGTCTTCGGCTCCATCCAACGTTGAAGGTTTAATTATTCTATCTATGATCGTCTATTGTCTATAACCTTATGAGTCAGTGTTCAACGTACACGTGTAATGTCGACATACAATAATGTATTCACGACGCCTCTCGCTCTTCATGATACCTACCTACGTCGTATTACTTACGTGTGGTAGTCTACGAGGACATGGATTCAATCTAGACGTCTACCTAATAATTAATTTAAAATAATCGATATTTAAAATATTGTGTTGAAAAAAAGATATTAAATAGTATTTTTATGGAATATCTTATCATCTACGTAAGAAAAGGATTATCGACTGAGCTATACTAATATTATAAAGAGGAAAGATTTGATTGTTTGTTTTCTAAACTACAACATAAAACATACATACACACCTATGAAATTTTGTAAGTATATTTGTTTGGAAGCCCTAATAGGTTTTTAATATGTGAATATGGTGCAGTTCCAAAAATATGACATACATACGTGTCGAATTGATAATCTCCTTTTTTTTTGAAAAAGTTATTAACAGTGAATACATTTTTCTCCTTAGTCCCATGTGACGGTAGCAAAACGGCCAAGCCACATATTTTGACTAAGGTGTAGTTTGTGAAGTTAGGACTTGTAGGGTAAGTGCATGTAACATGTGTGAGATCTGATAACTTTTTGACATTGCGAGCCATATGTCTTGGCAACATTTTACATGAAAATGTTTTTGGTGGGATCATTGGGTGGGATTCTATTATTTCTCAAAGGTAATTCGTTACTGTCATTAGTCATAAAGATTTTAAATTTTTATTCACATAAAGTTCGATCGACTTTACTTATTAAAAACCCAAAGCGAAAGCAAAAAAAATGACATTAAGTTATTATTCTGTCATAATCACAATTACCAATAATTCACTTCATCTCTACCTAATGTTTTAGGTATGACTAACTTTTTCATGAAAAACAAACGAACCACCTTTTTTTCGACATCAATAATATCCACATTCATAACATCAGAATCATCGAGCATTCTTTTTAACTTTCTGGTTATTGTAAGTTTTATGTTTACTATAAAATATGTTGGCAACAGAAGTACTTTAATTTTGCTAATGAATCAGCACTCTTGGTGGCAAGTCGCGGCTCACAAGCACGCCTGGAATTCAAGCGATCGCCGGAATGTTGGCAACACTGCCAACATGACCTCTTTGATTATAGAAAAATATCCAATTCAATTTACGAGGCACGAGGGTTTTATATATCCTAGAAATAAATCTTATAGAATATATTTTATATTTCCTAGAAATAAATCTTAGCGAACTTTGCTATCCAAGAATTTAAGATGTTATCTATTTTTTTTCGTTTCATTCAGTACATACCGCGAGTCAAAGTATTAAGCCTTTATAAAATGGGGTTATATTCGTTTATAAAATTTAATGAGTTTCATTCTATGAATTCTGGTGATCTATTCAAAAGGATGACTGCTACGGTGTACGGTAAAACTCGAATGAGTTTATGTTATGCCATAATAATGTAATATTATTATTAGTTTTAAGTTTTTAATAAATAAAAGAAAAATGATGATGTTACCGTAATTTTTCACGATACGTTAATTTCAAATAGCAATTAATAAAATATAACTCAAATTTTCTGGCAACACATTCCCAACCAATCATAAAGTAGAACGAACAGGCAGATAATTATTTAAGCTTTTTAAAATGTTTAAATTTCGAACAATTCCCGCTTTTATTCCTAGAAACCGCAGGACTGGTCAGCAGAGAAGAATGCTAGAAGCGCTAACGAACTAGATATCCACTGCGTAGTCTGATCGGAGGCCAAATTTTCTACATGCCACATAATGTTCATTCTTCGCTGATGATACGTTCTCTTATAGATTTTTACTATCACAGTTTTATCTTTAGATTAATGAATGATTTCCTCAATCTCTTACTTATTTGCGTTATTAGGTAAGTATAGGTATATGAATGAATTGTAATGAAAAACTCTGGAATCTCACATGAATTCCTACTACCAACCACCTCGACAGATGTGATTAAATAGTTCAGTTGAGCCACGGTAATAGATCTTATGACTATTTTACCGTGGTTGAGCTTTTCATTTTTAAATTACAAATAGTCAGATCCACCTTGATGTTTTTTTTTTCGTATTTTGGAACAGTTTTGGAAGCGAATTGTTGACAAACTCCTCGGTTCATAGTTGCGAACCTACGTCCACGACTGTGAACTTCTTATCCTATTTTTTATTTAACTTTTGTTAAAAAAATAACAATAAAAGGTAGGTAGGTATATTTTCTGCTAGGCTGTTGTTCAAAATAGTCTAATCTTATCACGACTTAGGTAGGTATAGACTGTAAACCTTTGCGTCTAACACAATCTATTTTATCTGATTTATAAGTATTTTTCTACTACAAAGCTAGAGTTCGATGACCCAGCCAAATTCTTAGGAATTAAAATTAAAATAAGTTAACAATCGTTGATTAATAATAACCCTATTTCTATGCTAACAACGTTACTATGGTCTTTATTAATTACAATAAATCACTATGGATTACCTAGTTAATTTAAGGTATGTGTGTTATTTCTAATATCAAATCGAGGCTGGCAACATTCCCGAAGGATAACCAGAAAGCACTGTATCATCACGCCTTTACAATAAACCGGATAGATCGATTGACGGATTTTGGAGATACCTAGCAACTTTTTTTTTATAGATAGGTAAGATGGTGTAAGGCGCGAATGGTTTTTACACCCTTGCACGGATTTGACCAAATAACATAATTTATTAGTAGGTACTTAATTCAAAATCCGTTTCAAGATGATAGGTACCCCTGGTGTTGCAAGGGTCTATACGCTACGGTAACCACTTATAAGGTACCTACTATCAGGCGGGCGTGCTTGTTTGCCAACCTAGTAAGTAGCATAAAATAGAATGGCATCTTCTGACTTGTATTAATCATCAACTCCTCCCCCACCACTACAGGGACATGACGCTCCCATAACAACATTGTGTTTCCCGCCTTAGTACTTTGTTATGGTTCAATTCGTTGCCAACTCCGCACGAAAAAATACTTTTCTCGAAACTTTCATCGATTGTATTGTTACGACTTACGACGAAATGTCTGAGAAAAATAAAATCTTTCAACAAATACACTCTACTGTCGAAGCATTCATCACTAAATAATTAGTCACGGGCCATCAACGACATCGTAAAATAGGTACGCTTCGCATTAAACTGAAGACTATTCAGGTGGCTGAATGACTCACGACATGCGCTAGCCAAGAAAATTACTTTAAAGGGATGCATTTCGACGCCTGTTACTGTCACTTCCGGCGTTCCCCAGGGGTCCCATCTGGGACCACTTTTCTTTGTGTTATTTATTCATGACCTCATAGACCGCATTTCATGTCCCTGTCTTTTATACGCTGATGACTTGAAAATTTTTACATCGATATCCAGCATAGATGATGCAGTTGGGCTTCAACGTGATCTTGATACTGTATCTGAGTGGTGTTCCGCAAATTGTATGCTTCTGAATGTGAGTAAGTGCTTTGTTATATCTTTTACTTTAAAAATAAATAAAATTGAATTTGATTATTCCCTAAATAGTCACAATTTGGCTCGTAAATCAGTTGTAAAGGATCTAGGAATATTTTTTGATGAAAAATTAACGTTTAGAGCTCATTACGATTACATTGTCAAAAGGAGCTCTCAATTGTTAGGATTTATTTACCGCACTACTAAGCATTTCAAAAAACCTTCAAGTTTTCTTGTATTGTATAATGGACTTGTTAGAAGCATACTTGAATATAACTCAGTTATCTGGTCACCATACTATGCTATCCACGTTGACCGAATCGAGCGGGTTCAAAAGCGTTGCCTAAGATTAGCTTCTTATAAATCGAGCTTAAATCGGTCCCTTCGTTCATACGCGGACAGATTAATCTATTTTAATATGGTCTCGCTTGATAATCGTCGTAAGTGCAGTGAATTATTTATACTTTTCAAAATTATTAATAACTTAATCGATTCTCCCAACTTGGTATCATTCCTTAATTTCAATACTAATTTTCGTTTCCGTAATCCTAAAACTTTCATGCTTCGGGTATATTTAAATAACACATCCTTTTACAATCCTATTACTAGAATGTGTCGCCTTTACAATGAGCTCATCATTAACAATGCCGCTATTGATTTATTTGATAATCGCCCTCGTCGCTTCATGCAGCAAATAAGTAATATTTTTAAATAAAATCTACTTAGAATAATCTGTCACATATAATAAATAAATGTATATGTTTGTTATAATGTATACAGATATATATCTATATATGTATATTTATAATAAATATATTTCTTGTCTATATTTTGTCTTTATGTTTATTTAATTGCTTATCTTTTTGTTAATTTTTTCTCTGTCTTTCAATCTTTTTGTGTGTACATGTTTAGAGTTACAACCTGTCCTTGTGTTTATGTAATTTATATGTATTAATCATTGAATGTCTGTAACTTGTTTTGTATACGTATGTAATAAATAAATAAATAAATAAATAAATAAAATGAAAAAAAAAATAGCACGCATCCGCCATCTTGCATAAGAGAAGCTCTACTTTCATTTGATAAACAGAACTAGGTAATGTCCAAACTAATTTCAAGTGCCTATACATGACGTATTTTTTAAAGAGGGCATTTAATTAGCACCTATTTTATTATTATATGTAGTTTAAAATACTGACAGGAATTAACTATTGGATGAACGTGGCAGAGGATCAGCAGATGAAAGGGACTTGCGTAGATGTAAAAATGTACCTAATACATTTAAGATGTACCTATCTAGGTCTCATAAAGATTTATAGTATCATTAGCTCTATAATTGCATACATAGCTGTTGGTTCCATCCCATAAATATTGACGTATCTAGATATCACACCAGAAATTATTTCGGCAGAAAACCGACAAAGATTTAACATAAGTTTCCTTGCGAAACTGCACACCAAACAAATAATAATCGCCATCATATAACAAATGGTTTTATTTCCATTCACCTGCCGCACATCCATTACCTTCGATTCCACAAACTTAATCGAACTGTCTTATTTACAACTATAGCTTTTATGTAGTTGTAATAAGGGTTATGTGGTAGGTGAGGATAAGTTGGTATGCGCATGCGCATGCACTCGTAATAATAGTCCGGTGAAGAGCTGGACCAGTGCCAATGCAGCGGGTACCGACCCCAACTGCTAAGAAGCATCTACACTGGAGCCTTGGTCTCTCTGTCTAATTACACTAGCTAGAAAGATAGATGGATGACCAGTGGATCTGAAAATTTTTGTGTCTCGCCTTTTTATTAAAATCCTTAACGTAAATGATGCGGCTGTTATGTACCTATCTGAAGATAGCAGGTCAAATGACCCAAGCAAAAGAAGAACTAATATGCTGAATGATAAAAAGTATGTATAAGGTAAACTTCATTCCAATATGTGAAATGAGATGAGAGATAATTTCAGATACTTATTCACTAGTGTACATGACGCTTTATATGTAACGAGCCGACAGTGACAAGTTAAAGCCAGTGTGTCCTATGCTGCTAAAAAACGACGTATGAAAACCTTATTAATGGAGTGTGCACTAACAAGCATTATAATTATCACAGCTGCGAAGGGCTGCAAGACCTCACAGAAATACCCATGTGCCTAACATAACGGAAGAAAATTAGTCAAGATCTTGTCTTTAGATAGCCATATATGTAAAACGAACCATCAGACAAAATAGACGGTAGAAATAAAAAGCATCTAAAAGTTGCAAATACATGCCACGTGATGGCAAATGTAGAAACAATCAAGGATGCTAAAGATTGGGCAGAAAAGAAGGATAAGCAGACTCCGGTTAGCCCCAGGTAGATGGAGGTTACCTGACGAGAACATGATGGAGAACCCAGATAAGCATAGAGCCGTAAGATACTATTTAAATAGGAATAATACTGTGAGAATAAATTCATGAAGGCCGAAATGCAAGAAGCCACACAAAACAAAACACATTAAGCTTGCAGCAGAATTGCAGAATGTCAGAGGCATGGTGACATATGCAATGTTCGTGGTTTGACTTTGTGGCTTTGCGGTAGCGCCAGGGCTATCCACCATGCATGCAACATTGACCAAGTTATGTGTGAACATTGTATGACTGACTGCTAAAAATAGAACCCTTTATTTTTGTCCGTGTGTCAAGTCAATTACATCGGAAGTAATTGCCGACATTAACGTAATTAATTGGGACAAATTGAGCTAAGCAAGCGATATGAGAATGGAAATAACGCATAATAATGGTAGCAATTCTGTGAAATTCTTAAAGCCAGAACATTTGTTAGTGGATGGTAAAGAGCACCTTTCAAAAGATCCCTGAAACTAAAACGTGAAGCGAGTGTCGGCAATTGGAAACCGCGGTAAATAAAGCACTAAATACGTATGTCAGAAATAACCGGACGGGTATAGTCACAGTCGTAATGTTTGTGTACGGAGCGAGGTACGAGAAATGTCAAATGGAATTAAGTCCAGCGGCGCAGGCGCAGCGGGAATAGATCGCAATAAGAGCAAATGATGTGCATACCGATTTAGCACTACCATGCATTACCGACGCTAAAGGCAAACCTCCAGCTATGAAGCAATGCTATACCTATTAGCAATTTTGACAGCGACACTAGAGAAATTAAGAGGCCTCCTCTATTAGAAGCTGAGCGTCAGAAAGATACGATGTTATCAAACTGTGATCATGTTTATTAATAACACTGGTGACCTTATTCGGGTCAAACCTCACACACGGTTATCTGATCACAAAGTAACCAGAGCTATGGAGAGATGTACTTATAAATACAGCCAGATTCAAACAAGACATGTTCATGCTCACAAAATGTTCCGTGGTGTGAGTCAAATCCATGATCTACAACCAACCAGCTTTTTTAGAACGGTAATATTTTCCCAGCGAACAATTAACCAAAAAAGATCAATGAGGTTCATTTTGTTTGAAATCTATTCCACCAATTCCCCACCACTGACAATGTGCTCTGATTGGCTAAATCAAGGACACACTTTATATGATTGGTCGGTGCTGTTATTAATCAGTCCAAAAACACTTATTAGATGCGGTGTTGGATTTCCCGGTAGTACTACTCAAATTTTTTCCTAGATGTATTTTCCATACTCAAGAAAATATCATGGTCCATTTATAAAATCGATGACTTAATAACAGGTGAGGTAATATAGCTTTTCTATAGCTTGCAGCTTCTACTGTGAATCTGTCCGTACTTAAAGCTCTCTAGCCGAGCGATCAAAGCTAAGTGAAGCTTTGCAAAATGGTCCTTCTCAAATTATACATTAATACTAACAAAGCTAATATAATAAGCCGTTTTATAATATTCATGAGGTTTCAGTGCCTTCACTATAAAGAGAATATAGATAACGAATGGAAATGATGGTAATTTTGTAGAATAGTTCGCGTGGCAATTTTAAAATCGATTGTCTAACAATAGTCGCTCACGGCAGCGTATAGGCGGTATCAGTTCTTGTATTGGCTTTACCATTATGTATAAGTTTATCATCTTTGTTAAGCCAGAAAAATATGGCAATGTCAGATGAAACAAACTTATGTCTAATCTTCGCGTGCAGATGAGATGGAGATAGCGTGTTCCGCGGAACAAAAATGAACTAAGCGCTTTTTATCTAAATAACTCGTAAAGTATAGAATATTTTAAAGAATCGTTAGTAGCAGCCCTAGGTCATATGTTAGTGATATTATTTATCGAATTTTTGTCTTAATTAGATACACCATGAACGAATAAAACCGAAAATTCATTATTATTAGAGGTAGCTTTGTGATTTTTTTCTATCGAGGAAATTTCATTCCATTATGTTTTTGCTCAGAGAGAACCCTCGCGTATATAATGAAAATACCCATATAAAAATATTTTTTCATTTAAATACTATTTACTTGGTTAAATTTCAATTCTACGATTGTTATTTTGCTTTATACGCAGTCTTAATTTGGTACAAGCGCTAAGCGCCCCAATGCTTAGCTCTAGACAATATGGATATCGACAATCGTCATCGTTACCAAACGAACAATCTGTGTATGCTCTATGCTTCCAGTTTTGAATTATTTGTTTCATAATCATCAATAATAAATCATCTGCACATAACCGCATGTTTAGTTATCCTCAGAAAAACAATCTTCTACAAGTGCGTAAAGAACTAGAATCGAAACATAAGTTGTCCCAAGAATGTGTTAATTGAAAATATACCTTGTCTTGTTTCAGGACGTTTCAATCTCTACAAAACTTGGCTTATTTTTTGATTGACGTTCGACATCCGATGATAATATAATATGGACCTAGGTACTGAAGTGTCAAGCAGAAGAACATACAGAAATGCAAGCGAGAACAATAAGAATTAGGAGCATTTCGAGGGGACCAACATTAATTCCCCGCGGAGTATTGCCCGAGGAGAGATTCCCGATGGAGTATTGCCTACCAATAATAATAATAGAGAGCATTGCACTCTTCTGTATTTACACAACTAGCAGAACAATTGTAACTCTGTTTGCTACGGCCTTATCTGCCGACTGTATACTATGTCAATTGTCCTATACGCTAATAACACAGAATATAGTCAAGTGTTTATCAGGGTTCGTTATTGGGGCGCGATATCGCGTGTCGCAGGTCACATGCGCACACGCAGTGTAATAACCTTTTTGCGCCTCGTGGTTGTACTTACGCATAATCGATGCGGTAATGCTACAATTAAATACATATAAAGAACGTATGAAATAGCTGCGAGATCGAACAACAGTGAAGAATAAATCATCGCATAAATAGGCTATTGAAGATATGGTCACATAATTAAACAAATATAAATTGCACAAGTCATGTCCTCATATCAGAACACTAACAATAACAAATTAATCTTAATAATTAAACAATTACAATAATTAATTGGTAGTACTATGTGTGCGGTATATTGTAGGTATCTATCACTCAGTTTGTAATACTAATTAGGTATTGTTGATTGTATAGAGCTAAGATTCAGTATCAATAGTACACCTAAAGATCTAGATGATAAGAGTGCTAATTGAACTCTTATTAGTATTAATGTAATATCTCGATATCTTTAATTTCAGGACAATTCTAATCAAACAAAATGGCGACAAGGAACATGGAGATATGTATTATGCTGGCGAAGACGAAAAAGCTTAGAAAACCTCTTTGGTTTAAAAAAAGTGGAGCAGAACTTTGAAAGACTAATAAAGGACGGGAATACATAGTCGGTAGTACGGGTAAACCAATGGCTATAGATAGATCTCGATGGGATCAAATAACCAAAGAAAATACTTGAACACGAGTGGCATAAAGAAGCAATGAATAATTCTGAATCAACTAAGATGTAAGCAGCATGGTAATGGAAGTATGCAACTGATAGTTGAGTGACATATTGTTCAAACTGAGTCATCATTATCAGAAGTTAATGATAAATATTTACGTAAACACTAGTCAAATGCCACTGTTGTGTTGTGACTATATGAAAATAAAGACGTGTAAATAAACAGAATAACAGTCTAGAAATATGCGTACAAAGATGAGGCATGAAGGTTAGATATAGGAGAAGGCATCGCTGAATTCCGAAAATCCAGGCTTGGGTAAAGATTAACTTTACAAATCCCAACTATACTTTGGTAGGTATGCGAGGTCTACCTCTTATGAGAGGAACGAAGGAAGGAAAGTGTCTACCGAAGTATGTACCCGTTATGCTCTAGCATGCCGGGTTAGGCCAGAACAGGTCAGAATTTGGGGCAGCCCGATTGAGGAAGTAACTTCTCCTCACAGAAGATCGCAGACAAATATTGTGTTCCTGCGGTGCAAGGTCGGCGAAGCTCAAGAGGAGGCACTTTGCTGGCAACTATTACCGTAAGCTAATCCTTAGAGACTTGGCGGGTAATGCCCTGCCAATAGACACACATTTTTTTCTTCATCCGAGGCTAAAGGTACAGATAAGTTTGGACGCCTTCCAACAGTAATTCTCATTGTCAAGCAAAACTTAGGTCATTACAAATGCCCTTGCTAGTTTAGATTAAAAAATGTTTGTAGATTTTGTCCTGCATTAGTTTATCAGCCTAATACCACTTCCTCGTCACTTGCCCTTGTAATCAATTATAAATGTTGCAATTTGGTATCGATTTATTGAAATATTTTTCCTGGTTTACACTATTTATGTTTTTTTGGCACGTAAGCATATACATACTTCTAACGTTACAAGGTTTATAATATTTTCAAATTAAACTTAGATCACATAAACTAGTCGTTCTGATGTCTGGGTACCTCTCACTCTATCATGATGTTCATCATGTTTGAAAATTGCGATTGCTGGACCCTTAATGAGTCGAAGTAAAGCCGACATGTCTTAATCAATTTCTGCCCTTTACTTTTTCTATGATGTATGGAAAATATAATCTTGTTTGGAATCGTCCTCACGGCCCTTTCTTTCCATTGTCAAAGATCTACAGACTTCTAAATGTCATATAAAGTTTTTCTCATTTTACTGTATAATACCGTAACGTTATTAAAATAGAGACCATTATTATTTTGAAAAACAATAGAATTGTCTAGGTACGTGCGGATACAGCAAATTATGTAATTATTGTTTAAAAATTTAAATGATAGACGCGAGATCGATGTGTTATGAATTAATGTTATTAGTTCTACCGTAGAGATACTAAATATTTATTAAACGGATCATTATGTAGAAAAACCTATTTATTTATTATTAGCTTCCATTACTGAACTGAGGTCAAGAAGATTCAACACCTATGGATCAATTGATGCAGCTGATTCTATCACTAAATAATATTCAGATTCAGATTCTGAAATATGATGCGATTAACCTAATGATTGATTTAGGTCATAGAAATTTTACTGTTGGAATTTATCGTAGGTAAGTCTTACAAACTGAAAACCACTGGCTGGCGATAGATTATGCGAAGCAAAGAATTTAAAACGTCCAGAAGGATAGTCGCCTCTATGGGAACACGAAATAAACAAGCCATAATTGACAGTATTTAAAAGTAATAAGTTTAGGTAATTAAAAGTGACTAAATCGCAATACTTACACATGGAAGGTTAGTTTTTTAGTTTTTCCTTGGTTTTTATAAGTGTTGTGACAGTATTTCAATATGCTAGTTGGCATTTTTTATTTAATCAGTACAGCGAGTATGACGCGATGACAGCCGTGCGCAGTACGAACTGAGTGCGATTTGCTCAGGAGCCCCTCAAGCGGAGTGATATTAAATGTCATGCTTTAGTAAGGCCGACTATCCATCTGGGTAGAGGCACGATGCCCTATGAAAATCTTTGATGCGAAAATGAGGAATCTAAGGTATAATAGGTACCAGATATTCTGGACATTTTGTCAAAGCTTGTAACCATCAACGTTGTGTAAATAGATGGACCACCACAAAAAGAGACCTTTCGAGAAAATGTGTATTATCAAAGAGTAAGAGATTCTTTCTTTCTTTCGTACAGCAATTTGCCGGGAAATATTATAAATGTACTAACATGAAAGTCATAACAAAATGAACGTTGTAAACTATATTCATAAAGTCAAACGTAAACGATTGATATTCAGAAGCACCTCTCGCCAGTGTTTGTTTTCAAACAATGTATCATCAGGCGTTGTTTAAAAATAAACAAATATCAATCATGGATGAGTATATGCAGCGGCCGGCTCGGCGCGCAAACGCATCCTGCCGACATTACGCCCAATCAATATGCTTAGCGGGCACCCGGACACGGTGCGATCGCGTCTACACTTCAATAGGAACGCTATCTAGGAGCCGCCAGCGTATCGAATATAAATTACACAAAATTATAGTAGACGCATAAAATCCGCGGTACGTGCCTCCATCGCGCGTCGCCATTTTGAAATTCGAACGCTCGGTGTGCGTTCTGAAACCCGGTGCGCCGACCCCGTGACCGCGCGCACATATTAATGCGTTGACCGCCCACGGTCACGCATTAACCGACCGAGTTTATTTACAACCCGATACCTATTATAAATGAAGTACCCGCGAGGGGTCTTCGCAACTCGGTGGCGTAATACGATGTTACCAGACTTGCTGCGGATCGAGTCTCGGGCGTCGCAGACGCGTTTATTGTTTTCTATTTACACTTTTTTGGGTGTTTATGAGTTGAGGCGAGGTCGCCGCGCGTCCGCATAAGGTTTCATTTATTTTTACGAGATCGTACGAGTAAATACATAACGTCTGTCCTACATACGGTTGGCTTTCTCTGGTTATAACATAGGCTTTTGCAACCCGCTTGGAGTTCTAATTTGTAGATCACCAATTAAGAGAAGAAAGAGTCACGACTTCAACTTAAATTTTTCTAATTAGCTCTACAGATGGGGTGTCCATATCAAAATAGGCCTCAAACTTACGACGCAAAACATAGTTATCAGTTAGCGTGACCTAAAATTTGTAGAGACAAGGTTTCAAAACAAGTTTTGGCACATGTACGAATTTTATCGCTTTGATATTGTTCTACATGTGATTAGATAGATAAACAACCTATGACAGGGTATTCTAGAGACAAGTGATACTCGATATCTTTCAGGTTGTCTTCGATGGAGGCAGACAATGTTATGGCCACGATGATTATGCAGAAAGGCAGAAAGGTAATCTAAAGTCGTCTTCGTGAGAAAAATGGGTGTCTTCGGCTTATAGTGGTTCTCACCTCTATCACAAAACCTCATGACAAAATAACAAAGAATTATTTCTGTGTTCATTCTTCACACAATGTCAATCTGATCAAAATCAAAATCAAAAAGTCATTTATTCAGTTTAGGCCCTAGTAAGGCACTTATGAACGTTAAATATACATACAGTTGAATTTACCACCGGTTCGGAATACACTTAAACTGAGAATACTCCGGCAAGAAACTCAGATCCCAAACTAAACAGCTTGTTGTACAGCTTATGGAAACCAGATGGAAAACAGACATGTTCATGCACATAAGTGTTTGTCCTGGGTGGGAGGAATCCATAACGTGGCGTGGATCTGAGGCGATACAATCGAGGTATCTAAATCTAGCCTCCACGCCAACACGTAATACGTAACATTTCTACCTGCTGTTGATTCTGCAATCACAGTTAGAAATAAAATAATATGGAATAGAAATCAACAAGCATCGCGTTGTTTACTAACCACAGAAAAACTAAACGAGCACTTTACGTCATGTAATCGATGTAGCCTGATATTTGAAAAATACTACTACTGATACTCGATACTGATTTCATGACGAGAGGTTATGGTAATCCGGAACAGTTTACACAACAAAGTTTTATTTTTGTTTAGGTACCGTAATCTCATTATGTGCACGATGATGCGGCTGTGGCTGATGATGGCGGTAGCACGTAAAATGTAGAAGGGAACTCAATCGCGGATGCTGATACATACTTTATCCATGAGGTCTACGTCCTTACAATATTTGTTTACCTATCTGAAGAGTTCATTCTCCCTAGCTGATTTGTTACAATACCTAGTTGAGAAATAGTTCTGCCTGTGATTTTGAATTCAAAATTCATGATGTGATGGAACAGCAAGACAAGACAGCTACAAAAACGGCCGAATAAGGCATAGTACCAAGGTCAACTTTACAACTGGGTCCGCACTTCGCCATCATTGATTTCACTACCTACGTGACGCAACCAGGCCGACGACGCGCCGCCGCCGCAGCCGCCGCCACCGGTCGCCGCGTCTCGACCATGTCCGACACGGAACATACATTACACAACTTTTTGCCCCCTCATTGGCTCCATCCGTAGGCGCATATTTAGATACATTATATCTTGATCACCCACTGATTATGTTAGTTAATAACAAATATTTGTGTCAGTCATCGACAATCCGACCTATTTGCAAATGTTTTCGTCTATAATTTAACGATCAATACCTACGTTATTGAGCTTTGAATCTCATAATTCATTCCACTAGCCAGATATTGGAAAATTCAGCTACAGCCGACATTTATTCGATAAGCGGAATCGAAATCTCATCAAATTGTGTTTCCATAACCTCGTTGAGACGTAACGAAATTTTTCTTATAAAATTGTACCAGCAGGTTTGTCGCCTCGCAATTAGATATGCATCGATCGATTAACTACTTTTAAATCTGTCAATTAAACGATTTATACGAGATTACATACGATGACGGGAGTACCTCGGATGCGATAATCGTACATTCTTCAATGTCAATAACAGAATTGTGAAGCAAAAATACATTTTACTGCAGAATAACAACTTAGAAATCGTAGTCAATAGGTCGTAATAATAAAGAAGGACACTATCTCAGATTAGATTTTTTTGGGGTCTATAAAGCTCACAAGCAGGCAGGATGTCCACTAGATGGTAAATAGGTGCCTCTTTTTGCAATCATTTTTATAGGCAATACAATTTTGGATGTAAAACTGAACAGAATTATAGACAAGATTTAGAATTATAGACCTAGTCCAAGAGAATTTGAGAGATGAGAAGCAGCGTTAATTTATGTTTGGTTAATTTATTATTTTCTGTATATTTAGCTTCCTGCTCTTTATAGTATTGGATTCTGTAAGCATGTCATCTACGTATACTTACACGAATCAAAAATGTTTGTAGGATGTCATTCAAATCTTACCTGTAACAAAAATAAAGTACTTATTAAATTCACATATCGAATATACCCGTAAATATCGGCTGCATGAACAACTTCATAAGAGTATGTAACATGTATGAGTCATCGTGAATAGGTAGAAATACTCTATAGTATAGTTGATCGTTATTTACAACACAAAGATGCGATCATATATTCTGATTCGCACTTTTCACATAATATCTACTGAAACAACAATAGGAAGTTACGATAGACAATTTGGCGCTCGGATATCAAAACAAAAGACATCATTTGGTTGCCGTCAAGAATCTTATGTATTATAGTTGCCGTATATCCAAATGTATTATAAAATCGCTCACTGCCACTTATTTGCAGCCAATTTGTAAAGTCAAAAGTGAATATTAATGTGAAAAAAATTAGGACGTAAGAGAGCGCGCGCGGTATTGCGTCGCTGCCAAAATGCGCGCTCGGTCCAGTTCTGTCAAACGCGTCTCTAAAATAATGGCCGCTTATTTTTGGCGGGAAAACACAAATATCATTGGCTTCGTTATGAAGAAATATTGCTGGATTTTATCCTGACCGGCCCGGTATATTTTCACGTTATGATCACTATGTTATTGAGGTAGGAATCTGAAGTCAAAAATTATTTTACGAAAAAAAATCGGTTAAAAATAATTTTAAATTCCTTATCCAAAAACATTTTAAGAGATTAGTTTTGTTTTTAAAAGTAGCGATAGTATGGTACCTAATGAAATACATACAACCAAAACTCCGGCGACCTGTCGAGTGGGCAAGAATATTTTCCGTTGAAAATGAAACATCAAAGGTTGATGTTTCTATGTAACTAGGGGAGATCGAACAAAGCGAGTTACTTTCAGAACTCTATGTACCCACAGTCAAAAGAGCCCCAGTCTTTCAGTGATATTAATATTCAGGTAAGCAAGATTTTATACATTAACCAGAAAATAAAACAAAGAAGTATTGAGAGACAACTCAGTACAGCACCAACATCCTAGACGATAGTTTCTATGAATACATAAGAACAAGGATATTCTCCCAAGATCGGTAATTCTAAAATTTCTCTAAAATTACGAATATATTATAATTTTACCTTGCTATCTTTAACTCGTACTTCTAGACGTCAATCTCAAGCAGCAAGAATGAGTCCATGACTCCGACGATAACACGAGGTAATTAAAATAACATGTTATCCTACATTTTCAAAAGAAGTTCTCAGTAAAATCAGCAACGAACCAAGAATGTTAAATTAAGAAAATTTTGAATTACATAGACATAACACAACTAAAAATATAATAAGGATGCTCTAAGAAATATGTACATTGCGATCAGTGTGAACGCACCCGAGGTATATAAAGGGGTGCGTTTATAATAGCAGCAGCAATTAACGCTAGGGATTTGAAGTGTTGCAACTAGATGCAGTAGTTGCGAGGTGCAACAAAACGCACTTCAAATTAATGAGTACCTATAGGGAATATGAGGGATGTAAGATTTCCTGTGGTTGGTCTTATGTGGTTCTATGTTTTTAATTAAGGTTTTAAACCTAATGACTTAGGAGGCAAGTTTATATTTCCGCCAGACATAAAAGTTGTAGTGAAATCAATTATGTTTTAGCCCGGATACAGCAAATATTGCCAAGAATCACAAGAAGGTCAACATCATTCCTTCATCAGTTTCCTGTAAATATTGTGGTCAGGATAGTAATTTTCCTGCTTGTACTTTTGATTGTACATAATATCGAAAACTGTGCTTTTTGTTAAAAAAAATAATGATGATTGGTGTAATGTAATAGATCTAACAGGAAAATATCCGTAAACAAAATTGTTGCTAAATAATAAAAAATAGCATTTGATAGAACATTAGGTACGGTGTCTCACAGCTGGAGTCTCGCACCTCCCACCGATTCACCATCCATCTTATTTGTAACTTCACATACAATGCCACTAACCTTCCACATAACTTCTGAGAGGGCAAGTACAAAACCGACGATGTATATAAAATAATAGTGTACCAGCGAATATTAGATTGCGTGAGCGAGATAGAACCGAGAGACGTAAACAAGAGGTTCTAGAGAAAGAGTTCGCCATCGGTTTACGGTTAATAAAAAAACATGTGGCTTCATATTTTTACGATTGGTATCTTGTAATTTTGCGATTCTTTTCAATAAGGATCAGAATTAAAGATTCAAATGTGTTATCTATGTTTAATGTCACTGTCCAACGATTAAATATTTAACAGCAATGGTCAACGTTATCCATTTCATATTTAGGACGACTTCCGAACTTTGATAGTGATAGCTGTAAAAATATATTTTTAAAGGATAAAAAATTGTAATGGATGCAACGAAGGTTCGGTAATGGATGTTACCTTTGTCACTCACTACCCATATCAAGTTAGGCTGTTGACAGCAACGATTTAAAAATACTTAACTTGAAACAATACCGAGTTCATTGCACTACAAGGCTCCATAAAGTCCTGAGACATGCCTGTGCAACTTAAAGACATGAATAGGTCGGATCGGAGCGAAAGTTCAAATTAATTAATATTTTTATCCAGATTTTTAAAATTTTGCAGCGTGCACTGAACTTTAATTATGTAGAACTCAACACACTTTATGGCTTTGTCGTGCATAAGAATACATTAATGCCCTTTATAAATTTTAGCTGCCGCTATAAAAAGCGGTATTTCAAAGAGTATGGTGCCAAAATTCCATTTTTAAGTGGATCCATATTATTATTATGGTTGATAATCAAAAAAAATGTGATAAATTCTAATTGGTACAAATTGCTAACAAAACTGCGCTGTAACTTTTTTTGGAGACTGCACTTTTTGTTGACTGTACTTGCATTGTCTTCCAATATAGTAATGTATACCAAATATCAAGACAATCCGACTAGAAGTGGGTGAAATTCGACTTGCAAGATTCCACCCGAACAAACATACATACAATGCAAGTTTAATAAAAGCTTCTAAAAATGTCTCGAAGTTCCCATCTCATCTGATCGTTTATAAAAAAACTGATCACAGATCAACTATTATTCTCAAGACAACTGGGTTCACATCTAATTTCACCGAAGGGATCAAAATATTGTATAAGACCTTTCAATGGCAGATAGATAATGCGTAGAGTTTTGAGAGTGTGATAGATTACAGTTTGTTGTCCATTATTCTTTTGTGGTTTTATAGCCTGACTAGGTTCTGTGACCCAGTCCTTTTAAATGAAAACATAATTTCAATTTCCATGGGCCTTGCAACGACAAAATTTTAGCTAATTAGGTATTTAATTAAAGGATTTTTCATAAATAGGTCATTTGGTCCCCCATATTGACAGAAATAACCCAAACATTCTCTCATTCTTCCAAAAACTGTTAAAATAAATTATCCCTTCAGTGCGAGAAGCGAATTCCTTCATCGCGTTTTAACTTGATTGCCTCCAGATATAAAAATATAAAGCAGCTACATTTTCCAACAAATCCATCTCAATTTATGGGTGCGACCGTAAAAGAGGTTTTGCTGAGACTATCCCTCCGAGAGGTCGATGTCCTCCTAACAGCTGACGGGAAAAGGAGGTACGCCCCCTCCGGCCGTTGAACCCTTGTATGTATTATCTACTACTTCTCTTTATTAGAGCACCTGGGTCTAGGATTTATGTTCAGCCTTAAATTTTAATCTTAAGCATGTATTTATCTTCATTTCGTTCGTTTTTAAAACTTCTGCAGGCTCTGCAGCTGAATAAGAATTTTAAAACGGAATTTTCATTTTTTTATTAATTTTCATCGTCGTCGTCGGTAGAAATGACTCTTGAAACTTTCGAATCAGAACTATATTTCTTATTGGGATCAAGTACCAATTCATTTTCTACTGGAGTAAGTTGAGTTGGGTGGGTTGGTCCTTTATCAGCGTTGCCAGACGTCTCGATTTTGGCGGGACGTCCCGATTTTTTGCCCAAAATTATATATCCCGCGCGGGACAAGCCCAGTCCCGCTTTTTGAGGATTACTCGACGGTGAAAGCGAAATCATCGTTGGGCATAGTAGTTAGGTACATAATATTTTTTTTTAATTATATTACAACATAATCGGAAGGGGAAAAATCTTCGAGACTCAGCTCCCGTGATGAACGAACTATTTACATACCTACAAGTCTCTACGGAACCCTCGGTAGTCGGTACGCGAGTCCGACTCGCACTTGACCGGTTTTTTTTAGTATGTCCCGCTTTCGACGATAAGATCCCGCTTTTTTTTACTCAAGGGGGTTAGAAATCCCGCTTTGCCCGAAAAAAAAACTGGCAACGCTGTCTTTTATGCATATTGTTTTGAACTTTTAAATGCTTACCTTACCTTATACACAGATGACTAAATAGTTACTTACCTATACGTAGTATTTATATACTCTGAGCCTATATCGTTTCGTGAAAATTGTTTTGGTGATTTGTTAAAATAGGTAAGTATAAAAGTTCTAACTGTTTCGGCAAATACGTTCGGTTGGTATTTTTAACTGAGACGTATTTAACTCTACTTGTTTATGCAGATGTGTAGGTAGTGTGTATGTCTGTCTGTACTTTACGACCTACATTCATTTTGTTGCTAAACGAACTACAATTCAAGGTCATTACCCCTGCCACAACAACAAACGTTTCGACCGCATTATTATATTACAAAGCGAATTTGAAAACATTTAAATAAATAAGAGAAGAAACCTTTCTTGCACAAACAACTTGTTCCAATACCGGTTTGTTTTTGTCTCGCTCTCGCAGTCGATGAGTAAGAGGTGCGAGCGAGAGGGAGCGACAAGGTCACTGGTCAGCCGTTCTCCGTCAGACAGCGGGGCGCGCGGGAGGGGCGTGCGCGCGCGCAGACAGCGCAACGACTGGCGGTGGCGGCGGCGGCTGGCGGTAGACGTGACGTCACGCGCACCAGGTCACGAACCAACTTGCATGGAACCTCTCATGCGTAGGAAAACTGGATGCATACACGATACATAAAAAGCGTAACTCGTTGCTTATTTATAATGCAAACGTCGCGGAAGAGTTGGTCCGACTTCGATTTCTAAGCGCTACTACCACAGCTACTACTGACTGTACATATAATACTAGATGTATCTGTGTAGATTGTTTGGCAACACATTTAGATGATATCGCTGTTTTTATACCTACCTACTTACAATGTTTATTGCTTTGAAAACTGATACTTTTCTGGTTTTCGATTTGAAAGGCAAATCAAGTATAACTAGGGGTCATTAAAGAACAACTATGTGTTTTTATAGAACACAAGCTATTTTACGCCAATTTTAATTAAATCATATTGATTTTATTGCATAGAAAGAGAAAGGCGGAATAGCTTATTCAACCTTATTGGATATTTATGAGCAAAGCCTTTGCAGTTGCTGATGGACTTTCTTTGTAAGTCCCATTTTTACAGCAACCTAAAATAAGTAATTGTAGAGTACCTATACCGTTTTTACAGTTACTGTTACAGACATGATTGAATATTCAAATTCATCTATTGCCAATTTCGCTGGATCGAAACCACCACCGATACGGCATACAATATTGGTCATTTAACACTGCCCACTTGTTTTCCATTAGTTTATTTACGTATGCATGTGGGGAACAGTTTGTCACGGCGCCAAATTTTATTAATAGCCAGTTGTCAAACCCCTCTTGTCCTCAACGTGTGAATTGCGCAATCATTTGAGTTTTTTTGAACGTAGGAAATGTCACGTTGGAGCTCCTACTAAATTGTGTGGAATGCCAAGGGAATGTATTAATCTGTCGTGGCAAGAATCAAATATTAATGTTGTGGTAGATCATCCTACAGAAAAGTACATGGAAACAGTCTGGTCTACTCTGGATTATACGATAAAGAAGATGAAGAAACCACTATATTGTAATTAGCTACGTAGAGTAATGAAAGAGATCCTAAATGCAGAAGTAAATGCAAAGGGAATGTATTAATCTGTCGTGGCAAGAAATGACTGTCCAAATTAGCTTCTTAACCAAAGAATCGAATATTAATGTTGCGGTAGATCATCCTACAGAAAAGTACATGAAGTCAGTCTGGTCTACTCTGGACCATACAAAATACGAAAAAGAATATGAAGAAACTAGGTATATTATAATAAGCTACGTAGAGTTATGAAAGAGATCCTAAATGCAGAAGTAAATCACAACACCCGAAAAGATCCAATCACTAGCGTAAATATTAACCGACAAGATGATGAGAAAAGTCCATAATTTGTGAGATTTTAACAGAATTTTACAACGGGCGGCAGTGTGCGAGAACATGTGAAAAAAAGCAACCATGCCCCAGTCTAGTTGACCTAAATAGAGCGTTTCATCTCGTAGGCTTCTGACACGGTAGTCATTTCAGGATACCTCTACAAGTTATAAGAGAATGCTATTTGACACAATATTCCTACCACGTTAGTAAGAATGAGATAACCTTACATAGTATTCAATTACTATACATATATACTAGATGCCCGGCGCGACTTCGTTCGCGTGGTGCTACCCTACCCTACCCTACTCTATCTAAACCACCCAAAAATGATCCGCCATTTATTGAATTCATTTGTTACAAAAAATGTGATAAATGAAGAACCGCTCGACCGATTTTGTGCAAACTTCACATAAACCATCTATTAAATAGTCTGAACAAAGCCTAAACATTTGGTTTTGATAGGTGAGCCCGTTCTTGAGTTATAAAATTACAACGAAAAGTGGCATTGATTTTTATATATTTTAGAGATACGCAACGAATTATACGAATTACTCAAAGCAACGAATGTAATTTAGATACTAATCTTTCATTACCTTCCGTATTTTTTTTACGGTATTCTTCGGTAATTTTGTATTTCTTGATCATGAAAGAATGGTCAAGTGCATCTGCTTATGGGCTTCAGTGAATCAGTGCACTGAAGAATACCTATGAAAACTAGGCAAATTCAAATTCCAAACGCTCTTCACTCGCGTCCCGACTCTCCCCCTACCCCAACTACTCCCATTTGGGGAAACCGGGCCAGTAGGGGGACGGCCTGGGAATAATAATTTTAGCTCGGCGCGGTGGCATGGAAATGAAAAATGTCATGAGCTGCTCCCGACACACCCTGTATAAATGCTTTCACCTGCCCGCGATGGGATTGCCTGATATGCCGTCGAAAGTAACACGATAAAAATTTTGATTTTTGTACAATATGCTTGTGATGGGTTGTTTATTTGATATCGATGTCTTCCAGGTATGATAACTGATGTCATGATATTGCAATGAAATATTTTTGGTTAATAGCCAAATGTTCTTTAAATACCGAATCACTGATGGTTTCATTGCTCGCGTTTTGGTTCTAGCAAGTGTATGTACGGCAAGTTGATCTCATACTTGAATCCTATGCTTCGACAGTTTCTGAGGAAAGTATTTCAGTCAATTCCAATAATACGTTATTAAAACAATCTAAATGTTTTTCAGCCTCCGGATTAGATTTTCAAACATTCGCTCCGTTTGACAATATTTATAAAACAAATACTAAGTTTATGCGCAAGTCATTTAATTTAGACTCGCGAAACTTTCAAGCATTTATTTATGTGGAAGCTGTGGAACGTAAGATGTTTGAAAGTCAATATCTGAATTACCCAACATTGGTCTAGGGCTTTATATTTTTGTTTGTGCTTTTAAAATAAAATACTAACTAACACGACACCATTGTATCTGCATTTTATAGGAATCTCATAAATTCTGGACAAGCACTTCAGACTCTACAATATCTTCAATGAAAATATCTCTTGATTCAGACGATTCTGGGTCTTCAGCTTCAGAGTTTTAATGAAACATTTTGCCTGAAGGTAATTACAGCATCACAGCGAGTTTTGTTTCGTCTGGCTATCACTCAACGTGTAAAACTACAGCGTTGTAAACAAAACATCCTAACTGTGGGATGGAAGAGAAAACAACACATTAACTGGAATACGTACTGAATGAACACGATTTTTCCATTTATAAATGCCATTAGCAAATACCATTATATTGCACATACTGAATTAGAAATATTTTCCTGAAAGGGTTTGTTCGATTAGGTATGCTAGCTTACCTTAGACAGACTTAGAGGCTTACCCCCTTATTCATAATAAAGTTATCAAACGTTGATTAACTAAAATTCCGAAGTCTATCTGACAATTGACATTTGGTGATCGAAAGAGTGAGACGGAGCACACTATTACACTGATTTAGTTAAAAAGCGATTATGAATAAGGGGATTAGAATATAATTCTCAAACAATTACTGAAAATGTCCTGTCATAAATCGGATCTAAGAAAGAAATCCTACGTTTTACAGTTTTAAAAGTAGGAACACTTTAAAACTTATCAATTAGGACCATACGTAGGTGAGCTTTAGTTCATTTAACTCAATGGAGTGGTTGACTGGTGCGCCCACGCACAAAAAGGCGTGAAACATTTTTAGCACTTATTTCAAATGTTTGCTTTACCAACTTCTTCAGATGCACATCTAAATAGGACGTGGTAAATAGCTAATAATGCTAATTGCAATTATAATGAGGCTGAAACGTAATATTCCAAAACTCTATCCTGATCTACACTCACTTTTCTAAATGATCGTTTGGGAAAGCCTGGTAAATGCTAAAAGGCATGATTCCTAGGTAAAAAAAAAAATTCTAATTAGGCCGTCAGTTAGATTATCAAAAAATATTGGACACGTATTTGTTGCTTTACCAAATCATTAAAAATTGGCAATGATAAAGAGAATCAAAGTTCGGAAGTGGGGGCTCGTGACGTCACTTTAGAGTAAAAAGTGTACTCTGACGTGGCGTCACGCGGAACTTCAAAACACGATATCTACGTATTTTTTTGTTTAATTGACAAAAGAAAAAATACGTGTCTGATATTTTTTGATAATGTAAAAGACGGAGAGATATTTTTTTTAGTCATCTAGTTTATTGTCCTCTCAACAGAACCGACATTGGGATGGGAAGTTAATATAAATCATATGTCATGTCCCAAATCTTATATCTATTACCCCTTCCAGACAAACCTTGGGTACCAATTCGATCGATCGAACTGTTACCAGTCGCACAGTCTGCATTTACCGCGACCATGTTTTGAACCACTACCGAATTTCGAAGAAGTCTTAAATGGGAAAATAGGAGCAATTCGAGCTACCAAAAACAGCTAAATGTCGCAAAATATAAAAGCTGTTTTAGAAATACCCGGATCCAACACAGTCAACTAGACGTAATTGGTACAAGTTTTATCTAAACATGTTTTTATGCTAGACATAAACTGCACGGATAATAAACTTTAATCTTTTGTTAAGAACAACCTTAATTAATACGTGTACCTAATTATACAAGAGTTTTTAACATAATGTAATTAATCATTTTCTTTAATACGGTCCAAATGGAATTAAATTTGCGGGAACAAAGCTAGCGGAAGATCTCACAAACAAAGAGTTAAGCTGAATATCTGAAGATAAAACCCGAAGGTAGATGATAAGGCTATATGGCTTGATCATGTTTTGGTTCTTTTGGACCATGGTAATTCAATATTACTAGTAGATAATTTGAAGTGAATTTAAAAGTAGATAGAGAAAGCCAGTTTGATTCCAGATATTTTTTCCCTTTTTCTCGAAAAGTTATACCCTCAACATTATAGACTTGTTTACGGCTTCTGACTTTGACAAAAATATTCTATAGAACCGGTCGTACCGGTCTCGTTGAGTCGTGGAACTGAATAATTCACACAATAGTGCAAAATGTCGTTTGCTTGTTTGCTTTATGTGTCGCTCGCTACTAAAAACGTGGCCAGTCTAACGTGCTCTTTGACAAGGTGATAATACATTACCGCTGTTTTGCTGGACGGTATTGCAGTGCCACGTTGTTGTGGTGCAATGAACTGTGTTCAAATAATGTGCGACATTCGTGTTTTAAAAATTTGAATTTGGAATGTGTACGATATTTTCAGTGGCCACTTTGGCACTGCGCTTTATGACTTGCCACGCCCGCTCGTTTGAAATGCGTTCTTCGATTGAATTTTTGTTGGAACTTTAAACATTGTTATAATAATATTAGTGGTTTAATAGTTATGATTGAGAGATAATCTATTTGAATAGGTACTTGAGAACACAGTCAATTTTAGATCCACCACATTCCACAACTGTAGGTATATGCGCAACAATATAATTAAACATTTTTTTGCGTAAAGCTTCTCAATTCTCAATGACAGCATGTAATTATAAATGCCAGTCATGATGCGAGCGAAAACACTTATTTTTTTCTGTTAATACTAAGCGCTCTGGGCTGCCTGTCGCCGACGTCTATAAACAACCATATCGTCTACGAATCCACATGACCACCGACCGGCTGTTGCTAGGCGCTCAACCCGGATAACTCGGATAGGACCTCGCTACAATCATTCGCATCACGACTTTTTGCACTTTAAATTTCGCCGTGTTATACGCTACACATTCTACCCGACCGAATTAGATAGGTGCACCACGATCGTACAAACAGAAAGTTGCTTGGATTTACAAAATGGGCGGTTAATACAAAGTAAATGTAGCACGTTCATACATTTCGCATACAATTTGCATGCTCTCAAGTGTACTGTTAGCATACTAAGCAGCTATTTTTAATTTTTATTGTTTTTTTGCTTGTTTGACCTCGTGCTTGTGGGAACTGTAGTACACACTGTGATGTCAAAGCTTGGTACGACATGTAAACTTATTACAAAACATGGCAGTGATTTCGTAACGTGATGGTATCTCAGCATGTCCCACTGGCCTAGCAACCTGCAGTTTTGTTATAGCTATGTTACTCCATCTACTCTATGACTATGGGTGATAAAAGTTGTGTTGATGTAATTATAACTCAATGACATTGAGAATGTAGTAGACGCTGGAGATTTGGTCAAAAAATATTTCAGTGATTCTCCCTTTGAGCGAATTAAAGTCGAAGATTTTGGCTAATTTCAGGATACCGATAAAACTGGGTTTGGAGTTATCATGTCGATGTCCATACATTAATTTGTACAGAAAAAGATTGGATTTAGATTCCACTACAAGCCGATCATAAAATCTTTCACAATAATAATTGTGAAACTGTTTTACAAAAAACTTAAACCGACTTCAAAGTACACTAAAAAGTAATCAAATCCTGACCTGATGACTATGGAAGCAAACGGGAAGTCAACCCTTCCAAACAAAAAAAGAATTTTCCAAATCGGTTAATAAATGACGGAGTTATGAGATAACAAACATAAAAAAAACACTACCGAATTTAGAACCTCCTCCTTTTTTTGAAGTTGATTAAAAAAAAATTCGTCTCATTTCACGTTTTTTTTTAAACAATTGTAAGGTCATTCGTTCTTCTCTGATTAAATCTCGCCATGATTCCTAAGTCGTTTCTACTTCTATCATTCTGAATTGTTTACCGACTGACTCTACATATTTACCTCTCCACCCATTTACAGTACCCCATGGTACTCACAGCCCTACCTCGGAGGGCTTGCACAATACATAAGGTTTCTAAGTGTGCACACCCATTATGTTATGTAGTTACTATAACAACTATAAATATAGCAGCTTCTTATTACTGCTGTAGAATTCTAATAAGGATTTCCATACCTACAAATCCCAAGCTTTTTAGTTAATCCTCCATCGACTCTGACATAAAAAAGACTTGATGAAAACTCCATAAGTATTTCCGCTACAAATTTCGCATAGAGAAGGTTCAAAATGGATTTGGAACGAGCACTCAAGAGCACTCTACTCCAGCCCGAGGCACTAAGACCGTCAATTTTTAGTGGGACGAAGGAAGGGATAGGTCGATTACTCACACGCGCGTATTTTAGGGCAGGGTCGAAGAAAACTTGTCGTGTGTGGGCGAATTCACTGACAAACAAAGATCTGCTCGAACAATTGGGCGGATACCACCACTACCTCCACAATCCTTTCTTCGGATGCTGTACGCACAATATGATCGCAAATTGATTCAACTCATAGCATTAACACAACCCTTGGTAATACGACTTTTAATTTGCAAAGGTATTTAAACTTTAAACCATGAAACCTAACTTATTTCATGAACAATGACATCGTAAAGTTTTACCTTAGGTGCTTTATGATTACTTAACAGTTTATTAACATGGATAAATGTAACGTTGAGGTGAATGGCAAGCAGAGAGCGGCTATTGGCTAAGCTAGCAGGCGCGGCTGTGGCATTAAAGCCTCCGTTCTCTTGGCCTGGCATTTGTGCTAGTCTACACTATTACCTATCGCCAAAACTGGATTCTGATACTTCCTTGCTTTCAGATTATCTAAAATATTTTCGATTAAAATATGTAGAGTAGCGATGACAATGGTATTTAGTAAGATAAAGCTAAGAAATAATTTCGATTTAGATCATTCCGTTAAGAAATCATATAAGAATAATTAAACAAGTCAAATCCAGAGCGACAAAGTTTTAAAAACTGAAGGATTAACACATATCCACAACTGAGAGGTTAGTTATGTATGAATAAGTAATTATACCTAATAATATTAATTTCATTTAGGTACCTTTTTTACCGTCATAGCATGAACACTGATAGTGAAGTGCAAAATACCATTTAGGCTTTATGTGGTGGTATTTAGGAACAAATTGGTGGTAGAGACGTCGTGGTCGTGGGTTCAAAATGTACAGTTAGGTTTAAAAGCTGTCGCTAAAGAGAAACTTCATGAGGAAACTATAGCAGGGTACTATGTAGTAGGAACCCGCTGCGAGCATCTATCGCACCGAATTTTTGTGTGCCTTCGGCCCTATCATGGATTTTCACGATTAATGTCCGACAAGCCTACCCATTGTGATACAAGAAGGTTCCCAGAAGCAAATGGTTGGGAAACGTCAGCACCAAAGCTGGAAGTCGTGCAATGATGCGTTATGACTACGCTCTCTGAATAAATAAAATATTGCCTCCTGTCTGACGAAATTACAACAAGCATGTGAACAACAACAGAATTTCCACGACCCAAATTTGGGGAATAACTCGAGTAACTAAACAGTAAACCAGCAAAAATTATAGACTAATGGAAACTGACTCTGTATCCAAGTATTTATATCTTGTTAGAGTAAACTGGACATACAATTCCATATTATAAACTAAAATAATATTTCATATCTAAGCAACTTCATATGAACCATCAACAACTATGCATAGGAACAATCGTGAATCCTGTCTCTGAATCATTAAAGATACCAGGTGTAGTACCTGGTATCTTTAATGATTCAGAGTATAGTATTTAGTAATTTTACTTTAGGAGTGATGTTCACTGACATGGGATATTGCCAAATTCTCAATGAAAACTTATGGGAAAATTATTACTGGGTGTGGATATTTCCAGATATTACCTCTTCAGTTTCCAGATCTTTTGCTGAAGAACCTTACACTAACTATTATATGACCTACTTTGAAATATTTTTCTCTATAAATTTATTTAATGGTCTCTGGCTCTAAAGCTCAAAGAAATGTAACATTGCTGAAGAAAATGTGGGTCCAAATTATCGCCACAGACAATACCTCGGAGTGGATAAAAAGGCTAGTAAAAAAGCCGCAAACTAAGTTGCTGCGCAGTTTGTAAATAATACATAATGATATACTGGAGATAATGCACTCATGCGCCTTTTACGAGCGTTGCATGTCACGCACGCCTAATTACAGGCTGCGCATGAGTTGAATGCTGACGTTTTGTGTTAAACGAGACTGTTATTGTTCAACGCTGAGTTTCTCTACTAACTGTTGGATTCTGAGGGATGCACCTCATTTCAATTACTATTAAGACTTAATATTTACGCTTTCATAGTCGAGTTGCATTGATATTTAAACTGGACGTAGAATAATTTTGACACACAACAACACTGCTTAATCTACAAGTCATATACAATAATTATTTTCGAGTTTCATGAGTATGTGTTTGGATAATTCATGTGTCTCTATCGCAACAATTAACAGCAACTAAACATTTATCCACGTATTCATAATCACTTTTTAACTAAATCAGTTCTCAGTCAGTTGTTCAGTCTGTGTAGTGTCCTCTGTCTCACTCTTCCGATCACTATACATCACGTGTCAGATAAAGACCTTTCGTAACTTTATTATGATTATGGGGGTTAGAGAATGTATATTCTATTTGCTCTATTGTTTTTATTATATTCAAGATTTTCTGGGATTCTCCAACGATGTATGTTAGTTTGTCTCTTGATTGTTCTTTTTACGAAGAATTTTACTGAGTTACAAACCACAATTTTAACGTTTTATAGGTTTATAACAAATGCAGAATGCTGTATTTTATCAACAAATGAATAATACATGTAATGAAGGACGTTCATTCATTGCATGAAGGAAGGAAATTGTTTAATCGCACCGACAGTACCATTATATATTTTATTTCATATCAATGAAATATATAAATTAAATATTATTTCAACAGCCTAATATCTACGAGTATGGATACGAGTTGAAGCTCTACATCACGGATCTCCTAGTACCTAAGTATCTACTAATCGATCAACAGCTTAAGCTTCCTAGATAGAGTCTTTAAACGTCAAGATTCGCCCTACAACATGTAATTTCTTAAGATACGAATACCGTCATTAATGATACGGTAGCAAATTACGCTGCGATAGATTTTAACATCGCTTGAGAGAACTTAACTGTTTCTAAACCGATGGTAGGTAACGTGGCCGGCCGCTGGCACCCGGATGCTGGAGCGTTTTAGATAAGCATTCTAAGTGCTAGTTGAATTGAAGCTAAATATCATATATTTCTTGCTATTTCGTTGTCAATTCTGATTTGATTTCTGATTCTTATTGAACAAGGAAAACTCAGGAAGTAGCAACGAAGCCAAGGATGTAACTGGAGTTAAAAAAGCATATTTGAAGACATTAAGGTTTTCTAAGGTAGCAAACAAGCATAGGGCCCACCTAATTGTAAGCGGTTACCGCTCGTTGCCGAGTGCCGACCATGTAAATATCTCTTAATACTCTTCTTAAAGAATCCCATGCTGTAGTTCCTTGGGAAACCACGGCGTGGAGCTCATTCCACAGCCTGAGCGTCAAAAAATAGGATAAATCATTTTTTGAAAGACAAAATCGTGATGTGCTTAATCCGAGATTACGCCATCGACTTATGAGCAGGGACACTTAGCTAATTAACGAATTAGTTAATTAAATTACAGCCATGTCTTTTTACCTTGTGACGTCATCGGTGTTATTACATTGCGTCAGCCGTCAGTTCCATTAGGGATTTCGGCTTTTAAGGGATCAACGTAAAGTTTAAATTAACAAGATAAGCAATGTCAAAATATCACGGAAGTTTGCGATGGGTATTGCTTATAATATTAATCTTTTGTAGGAAGTTAGTCTTAAGAAAGGTAGAGCATGGGATTTATTCACTCAAAGAGCAGCTCGACTGGATGTACCTCCACCTTACAGAATACCGCAGCCAAAAACTTAGTTGTGTTTCTGCGCCAGTAAGGTCGCCAGAGCTCATTGGGGAGGGCAGAAGGGTCGGTAGTCCGTGCGTGGTGCCTCGTGTATTACAAGCGTCCATATGGCTACGGTAACTGCTTACCATCAGGCGGGCCGTATGCTTGTTTACCGACGTAGTCGTATAAAAAAAGTCAGTTCTTCCTAAAGAAAATCTTGTATCACGATTGCCATCTTCATCATTATAAGTCTTCTTTAGGTTTATCCAACGAGGTTTATCTCATGACCGAGTATTATTAGTATCAGCTGTGCTGTGGTATTAGGTAGGCCAAATCGTCAATAAAAAAGTTTCTACTCATTTTAGTCAATTGCCATAATTGCTTATCATCTTCATCATGATCTGAACTGTTCGCAATTATATGGAGTCAGCGCAATACGTATGAAAACTTAATTGCTTTTTAGAAGATAGTTTTTCGTATATACTTTGATGACGTGCTGTTTGTAGCAGACATGCAAATGCAGCAATGAATGCAGAATTTGGTCTCTTTGGTCTCTAGGCTTTAGTTCGACAATATTTAGATTTTTAAGTAGCAATTAATGCTCCCATGGCATTGTATAAATTAATGTTGCTATTGTACTCTGTTTTATACTACTTTTGTAGTCTTCATTTCAATTATTATTGTGGCTATGTAATTGCCGTACTTTATTTTAAACCTGTCGCATTCTTCCCTTAATTCCTACTTCTACATAAGTAGACATGTTTCAAATAACTTTAACTTATCTCAACCTCATAATAAATAATTAAACCATCGAGCAATAAGATCTAAATAAATTCTTTAAAATTACGCCGTCTAATTGCTCTGATAATAACATATATTATGTTATCTGACAACTGATATAGTTGTTTTCGCGACTTGCAAAGATAAAATTGTACTTGCAGACATAACAGTGGGCATGATAATGTAGAGATATATTATCTGTCTTTACAGTACTATATATTGCTTACAAAAATTGTAAACGATCTTTATCGATGTTGGCTACATCTTGGCTGTCAAAATTACTTTATTTATTTAATTTTAAAGATATGGCGTCATGGCGTATATCATTCCTTTATGACAATGGGAAGGAAAAGCTGGTAATTGATACAATCTTATTCAATGTATTATGTACTCTACATACTCATTGGCAGTTTCCGCATCAAATGCGGTTTGTTTTCAGTATTATGTTTTAGCAAGAGGCAACTGTACTTCTAGTAAAGTTTTCTCATATATTTTATTGAATTCACAGACAATGTATGCTATGAATCCCGATTCAAAAGTATTTGAATGCGTTGCATGTCTCAGATCAAGAGATTATAGAAATGTTCCCTCTATGGATTTCCAAATCTCTGTTAGCTATGCCTTTAATCATGAAATTATTTACTTTCCTTCGATTTAGCATTATCACACCTGCTACATAAAATTGTCGTGGACTGTTTTCTTTTATGTTGCATAATCGTGTAGGTATATTGCTCATGCTAATTATGAACGTGCTCGATCGAGAGTAGCTTTTTCCTATTGATAACAAGCTATATTTACACTTTGGTACACGCATTTCAATTATATTAACATCACTGTTATTTACTAACGTTTTTTATGTGTTATACAATGAATAAAACGCATATTTCCATCTACCATTCCATATGAATGAAAGGCAGTTCAATTTTATTCTTTCTTAAAGATTTCAATCGTGAATAAATCTACTGCTTTTATAGATTGTAATTTTTGAGGTCTTTAGGAGGCTTCATCTTCTATTTGGAGCTGTAGATAATGTAATATACGTGGTAATGTGTATATATGGTCATATTCTTCAGTATTTTTTTCTAATGAGCTACGGTTGATAACAAATGCATTCTAATAAGATTCTAAGTAGATGATATTATTATAGCTAGTGAAAAACTCTACGATCGTTATAACTTTATGTAAATATGTACCTATATTAATAGAGAAGTCTACAATTTACAGTAATCTAAAAGGTTATAAAGCGAAGTTGGTTATTTACCGAACATAATTTGAAATAGAGCCATAAGCATAAGTAATTATTAAGAAAAAGATACTACTAGATCTATGGATATTATCCAAAGAAAGGATTTTTAAGCAGGGAATTAGTATTGTTCCCAATAAGAAATAGGTATGGCGCTACATTCGCTACAAGGGACTGCAGAATAAAGCTGTACTATTTAAATGCCATGGCATTGATAACTCTACTAATCAAAGATGATCTTCGTAGAGTCAGTATCTTCTGTCTGGCAGAAACGCTCGACGGTCAGGAAATATTATAACGTAGAAAACTGGAAACCTGTGGAAGGATGGCT
>OX596258.1:2618592-2706865 GCA_951394255.1 Polyploca ridens
GATATGAACGCGTGAGACTGGGGCGTAGATTCCGGCGACCGGCCGCAGTCAAAGCAGCAGACGGATGGCTCGGCTACTGGAGAGTCTAGCCGGCGCCCCGCGCCCCTCTCCGCGCGCCCGCCGCCGGGTCACGTGACCGACCTTCCCGTCAAAATATCCAGAATGGCGGCGCGAGCCACGGACCGTCGCGCCCACTCGCCGCAGAGAATAGAAGCGTCACTCGATTTAATTTCTATAGTATTATAGGTATAGGTACTGATATAGTTTTACTAACTTATTAAAAAGATGTTCATGAAATAGATGCTTGATCAAGTAGTCATAAGTATGAAACCTCGCAGCAGGCCCACGGCCAGGTAGCAGCGATGGTTCTTGTCGCATACAGCAGATCGTTGATATACAAGAGGAATAATAGGGGTCTAAGGATACTTCCTTGTGGAATACAAGCATTATTTTGGTTTTAATTTGAGAATTATTTTTCCAAGAATTTGCCTTTTAACTTTTCATTTCAAAACTCTCCCTCTAACTTCATAAAGGTGTATACCTAAGTTTGGAGTGCTCTTTAAAGTCTTTTTTATCTTTATCTTTGCCTTGACTCGATCTGGCATCAGATAGAAAGCATGCACGCGACTTAACTTTTCATAGTTATACAATCCTACTGGATTTATTAATGTTTAATGACTGGATAGTTTTATAGTTTTTTTTTCTTCTACTGGTCCGTAGACCGAGTAAGTACCTAGGTAGTACCTACAACTCTGTCTACGTATTGGTCCTATTAATTTTAATTAATCTATAATTATGTTTTATTTTTTTAAACGGGCTAATCTCTGGAACTAACAGTCGGATTCGAAAAATTCTTTCACTAATAGGAAGCTATATCATCCCCAAATATTATAGGGTACTGTCTAAGCCGGGAACGCGAGTGAAACCGCGGGGAACTTGACCCCATAATATTTAGTAAATAAGAATACACCATCAGCTTTTATTTAATTTAGTTACTTATTCTTTTATTTACAAACAAAACTATAGTATTAAAATTTATAAATCTTTTTTATTCATTTAACCACCGTACGGACCGCGCGCGCGCTATCAGCTGTGTCGCATGATCCCGTTCCCGTCCCCGTAGTGCTAAGTAAATTAAAAAAAAAAACGGTAATTTGTTTGTTATCTTGCGAACAATCATGTTCTAAGTGTCCTATATAGGGTAAAAATAACTCTTTTCTTAGCATATTCCGCGGTATCACTAGTTGAATCGATTACCATGAGCTTTGTCAAGTTATTTTGTGACTAATTGAAGCTGATCAAAAACAGCATTAAATTTTTTTTTTTTTTTTTTTTTATACCACTAAGGTGGCAAACAAGCATACGGCCCGCCTGATGGTAAGCAGTTACCGTAGCCTATGGACGCTTGCAACACCAGGGGCATCACTCGCGCGTTGCCGACCCTGAAGAAATCTCTTCAGACCCTTTTTGAAGAACCCCATGCTGTACTCCAATGGGAAAACCACGGCGGGGAGCTCATTCCACAATCTGAGCGTCCGCGGAAGAAAACTCCTTTGAGCCCGCACAGTTCGAAACAATTCTGGTTTCAATATGTGAGGATGGACTCCCCGTCGATGGCGAGAGTTGCGATGGTAGAAAGTAGCTGTGGGCATCAAGTCGAACAATTCCTTAGAACACTCTCCGTTATACAAGCGGTAGAACACACATAAGGAGGCAAAGTCTCTCCTCAGACTAAGGGGCTCTAAACCGCTTGTAAGCTCGGGATCGTCAACAATTCTGATGGCACGTCGCTGAACCGAGTCTAAAGGCCCAAGCTGGTATCCAGGTGCTCCCGCCCATAGATGACAACAGTACTCCATATGAGGCCGGACCTGCGACTTATAAAGTTGCAGCCTTTGCCCCGATGTGAAGTACTGCCTCGCTCTATTGAGTACTCCAAGCTTTTTGGATGCCAGCTTAACCTTGTCTTCCAAGTGACTTCGGAACAAAACGTCGCTAGAAATGTCGACACCAAGGATCCCGATGCTTTGACTGATGTTCAAGGAGGTGTTCTGGAATTGTGGAGCCACAGACCATGGGGTTTTCTTAGCGGTGAACGCGCAGGCTTGAGTCTTGGTGGGGTTGAAATGGACTAGGTTTAGTCGACCCCAATCGGAGACACTAGTTAGTGTACTCTCGATTTCAGACATCAGCCGTTCGCGACTTTCCTCCACCTCGGAACGAGGGATATTTGCACGGCCCGTGTATTGAGCGTCCCCTGTACTGTCGTCCGCTTAGCAATGAATGCCGTCAATAGACAGCATATCATTGATATGCAGTAGGAACAGTGTTGGTGACAACACAGAGCCTTGCGGGACGCCAGCATTTATGTCCATGCTATCGGAGCAGCTACCATCGACGACGGCTCTTATGCATCTGCTGGACAGAAAGCTGGCGATCCACTTGCATAATCCCTCGGGAAGCCCGTATGCTGGTAACTTCGTAAGAAGACCCCTGTGCCAGACCCGATCGAACGCCTTCGCCACATCTAGGCTCACTGCCAAAGCCTCACCTTGACTCTCGATAGCGAGTGACCAACGGTGCGTGAGATACACAAGGAGGTCACCAGCTGAGCGACTGTGGCGGAAGCCATATTGTCGGTCGCTCAACAACTCGTGATCCTCCAGGTATCTCAAAAGCTGCGTGTTGATCACTCGCTCCATGACTTTTGAGAGAAGAGAGGTGATGGCGATAGGCCTGTAATTCGTCGGGTCTGATCTGTCGCCCTTTTTGGGCACTGGGTGCACGTGGGCAATCTTCCACGAAGACGGGACTTCCTTTTTGGTGTAGGAAAGCGCGAAAAGACGCGTCAATACTGGACACAATTCAGGAGCACACTGCTTGCACAAATGCGCTTTTTATTTGAAATAAATAATTGGACTGTTTTACAAAAAACTTAAACCGACTTCAAAGTACACTAAGAAGTAATCAAGTCCTGATCTGATAACAATGGGACCAAACGGGAAGTGTACCCTTTCAAATAAAATAAAAATTCCAAATCGGTTAATAAATGACGTAGTTATGAGGTAACAAACATAAAAAAAACAACCGAATTGAGAACTTCCTCCTTTTTTTGAAGTCGGTTAAAAAGGATTTTTAACAAGCACATATTCGTTAGTTGTGGTACTTAGGTTGTACTTAATTAAGTTTAGTATACAATACACCATTGTCACATCAAAGTTTTGTTCGGGTGTTTTGGTTCTCTGGTATACCTACTAAAAATTACTTTTTACTTCAAAGAGGAAGATTCAAGCACTCCATAAATAAAGACAAAAAGTAAAGTCTGTATTTGTTCTAATCTATGTGGCCGCGACACGCGCGGGGTGTCCGCGGTTTGTGGGGGGAAAGCGGTGCGGGACGCGGGACGGGGCAGCTGCGTCTAGTCTATTGCGCCCGCCTCAGTACGACACTCGCACCTCTGTGAAAACTACTTTAATCGCCGATACACTATTGGCTATAAAATAAACCTTATATGATGGCAATAAACACCATTGTCATATTTTTCGTGAAATATTTTAATAACCATCTCTTGGTAAAACTGTGACTGTACCATACCACCTGTATTACCGTGTCATATGTCACCGTATTTAAAAAAATACGTTATTAATGTTTCATCACTATACTGCGTAAAACGAATCTCAGTGAACTTAACATATGTATTTTGTAATGGCAGCACTGCTCTTGGTTACCGGGAATCCCAGGTTATCAAAAGTTCTATCTCCACTCACACATAGATAAAAACTACCAAACCTCGGCAATCTATTCTCGTCCTTATTTTAAACATACAGGAACAGTGTTACCAACTTAACTCTTTTAGAGCTAAATTTAGCTCAATTTCAACATTGTCAGCTCTAAAAAAATAGTATTTAGCTCTATAGCTCTCTTTTTATTGAATATTAGATCATTTTTTTAGGTTTATATGATATACCAGCTGCCCGGCGCAACATCGTTCGCGTAGTGCTACCCTACCCTAACTTATCTAAACCATCCAGGGAGTTAATTCTACTGTACGTGTGTTTGTCACTGAACTCCTAAACGGCTGGACCGATTTGAATGAATTTTTTTGTATGCGTTTGGGTGGCGCCCTGGATGGTTTACATTCAAAAATCAGCCCGGCAGATGACCCTGCAGTCGGTATCCAGGTTATATTATTGTTTTTATCCTTTAAAAAATTAAGCTGATCCACCGTAATTTTACCTAAAAACACGGTATTTTTACCCTTGCAACACGGTAAATGCCGATTTACATATGGAGACACTGCCTACAACTATTACGCAATCGGGTTTTTTGTTTCAATTTAGTAGTAGGTACTTTAGGTCGGGTGACAGCCTAGTTGTATTTCGCCACGTTTAGCCGATGGTCCCGGCTGATATTTGGTAACCCTCAGGTCAGGCCTCTTAGAATATATGTATATTCTTAGATTCAAGATTCCATATCAGGTTTTAAAACTCTTGTATCTAGCTATGGTTGATTATGTAATTTATTATGGTATAAGTAGCTATGGCAGAACTTATAAGACACATTTAGATAATATTTACAAATTACAAATACGAATCTTGAAAACTATTGTTCCAAGTCACATAAGATCAAAATTTAAGGAAAACTACTACCAATTCACAATAAAATAAAATTAGCTATTCTTAAAGATGAACATCATAATATGAGTAACCCAAAATTGTATGAAAGAAAGCAAACCTTGAGACCTCTCAAGGATTCGGAAATGTACGATTTGCCTAGATTTTAAAAATACTTATGGAATGAGAAACTTTAAGTACACACTGCCCAAGATAATTAACAGTTTACCTAAGGAACTGCAAACCAAATATACACAAAATGTTAAAATGATCAAGCCTATAAAAAAGTATATGCTGGGAATGGAAGGGGATGACTTTAGTTATGTGTATCTTTAGCATAAGTACCGCGATATAAACCATAATATAATTAATATATATAATGAACTCTCACCGGACACATAAGCATTTCAGGCTTTCGTCAGGTGGCAATGTAAAACTATGTACCTATTATGTAATTTTGGTCAAATAAATAAATAGATGGCTTGAAACTCCAACAGTAGGTGGACGCAGGCCAACCGCTCTAAACAGTCCTCGCCTTTTGTTTGGGTTTATAAATTTTAATTTAGCACTATTATGTACGTACCGCGTGGTCCTATTAACTCGAAACTTGGTATTAATACTTCAGATAGAAAATAAAAAAATACTTGTTTTTGGGGTTCTCAGTTATCATTTAGGAATTTGAAAGTCCTCCTGACAAAAGCCCTACATTTCGTTAGAAGTTCAGTAAAACGGATTTTCTGACAGAAAATTTCTTATAGTATGCGGCCGGCCTTATTCATCATTTCATTATTTTGTAAGCACGGTCCATTTTTCATGGAACTAATACGTTTGCGTTAACTATTTTGTATGGGAGAAATTAGTACCATGAGCATTCCGCTAGAGGCGCTGTGCCAATTCCTATAGAAAAGTGTCGTAAACGCAAACGCAAACGCATTAGTAAGTTTTATAACTTCAATTCTTTACACTCGGGGTACAGAAAGGTTGCTTTTGCTGAGAAGAGCCGGCAATAAACACAGCAATTACGGTTTTTAATAATAAACAGATATATTACATTATTTGTGTGATGATGTAAGAGGACATACAGAACAAGTTGATTTTTTATACATTACAAGAATGGTATATCAGTTAAGATTTAGTAACATTTGTTTATTTTGAAGGACCTTATATCTAAGTATCAAAACTCAGGAGCGCTTTCATTGGAGTTGCCATAACACAATACTATCGTGTCTAAATTCCTCTCCATCCTAAGGTTGTCTGGAAGAGATCGCTTCTTAGCGATAAGACCGCCTATTGTACTTACAGTAATTTTTAACCTTAAGCATTCATTTTTATACTTTGTTAAATACTTTCGGCCTTACTCATAAACGCAATTTATCTAAATCTACTGAATAAATGGTCAAATAAATAACGTCACCTTGCTGTCATTGTCAAACAATTTGACGTTATTTAGGTGACCACTTAATCAGCTTATTAGTTATCATCATTGGGTCGTCGCACACCCTTCCCAAAAGGGGGGTGGGGAAGCAAATCCGGGGTCTTTTGGACCCCTTGATTGCGGGGGCAATTTCGCTGCATGCTAATACATGCAGGTACTTTGTTCGGCTTAATAGCCTGTGGAGTTGCTGGCCATTTTTCAGCCAGAGGTGTAGAGCGACGCCGCTCAGAGCGCGAGACTTGCCGTCCTGGGCGTGCCCGGTCGGCGCTCAGCGATCGAGCGGAGGCTCTATTCATTAGTTTGAGCACGTGGATTTGTGTAGGAATCTTGTTCTGCAGGCAGCTAATTTGTTGAGATTAGTTCCCGCGCATAGGGCTTACAGTCCGGCGGCCGAGCGTGCAGAGGTGCCAAGTTCTTAACGTGCGTTAGACTCGAGGCATCGGCTCGCCGGAACATGCTGGTAGTTAGTCGGCCTATGAAGTCCGCCAGGCTCTCCATTTTTAAATCACGAGCGATCACATCGTTCCTCACGTACCGAGGGGCGCTGACAATCGTTCGCATGGCCAAGTTTTGCTGAACGGCCAGCTTTTTTCTGTTCGTCGGCTTGGTAAGAGCGTACCAAGCCGGGGCAGCGTACGTGAGGCGTGACCGCACGTATATTTTGTAGATCCCTATTTTTGTTCGTAGGGGTAGGAGGCGAGATGAAAGTACTGGTCGGAGTAATGCGCGGGCAACACGTGCAGAGTGCACTGTATTATCCACGTGCTTTGCCATTGTCAGGCGACGATCGATGGTCACACCGAGGTACTTCGCTGTGTTCGACCAAGCAATCTCCTGACCTTGCATCGTGAGCTTGCGTGGTGCCTTGATCCGGGGGGAGACGAGCAACGCTTGCGTTTTCGCAACGTTCACTGACAACCTCCATTTTGACAGCCACTCTGGGAGGGCGTCCAGTGCCTTTTGCATTTTTGCAACGGCGTGTCCTGGCGTAATCGACGCCGTATAGTACGCTGCGTCATCAGCGTACAAGGCGAGGAACGTCCCGTCGACGACAGGGATGTCGTCAGTGAATCGTGCGTAACACACAGGGGAGAGACAGCTCCCCTGCGGCACTCCCGCTTCTATGCGTCGCTCGTTAGACTCGGCGTCCCCTACTGCAACGAGGAAGCGTCTCTCTTGCAGGAACGATGCAAGGGTTTTTATCAGGCGGCGTGGAGCGGTCGATGTCGACATCTTTTGCAGTAGACCGGCGTGCCACACGCGGTCGAACGACTTCTCCATGTCCAAGAATACTGCAACCGAATCTTCCCTTTTGTTCAGGGATACGGTGAAGAAATGCAGTACCTTGGACAGCTGTAAAGTAGTGGAGTGTTCGGCCCTGAACCCGAACTGTTCGCTTCTTGGCGTTATATGGGGACCGAGGTGTCGCAGCAGGAGCTTTTCAAACACCTTCGATAATGTAGAGAGTAGTGTGATCGGCCGATAGCTCTCCGGCTTTAGGGAATTTTTCCCGGGCTTCGGTATCATTCGAACTTTACCCACTTTCCAAAGGGTGGGAAAATGACTCAGGCGGAGGATTCCGTTAAACAGGCGCGTTACTGCCGCTAATGCGCGCGGCGGTAAGTGACGCAACGCCGTGTTTGTAATCCTGTCTACGCCTGGGGCACTTCTCCGCTTTGTAGTGAGCAAAGTTCGCTGAACCAGTCCGGGCGAGATTACCACCGGGTCCTCCTCGAGCGCTATCGGCGGGACGAAGTACTCTCGAAGGTGTTGCTCGACTGCAGCAACGTGGTCCTCATCGTCGGTCGGGTTCGGGCGGAACTGGCGTTCTTAGCAGTCCGCGAAGATCTCCGCTCGGTCTGCTGCGCGGTACCGGGGTGTGCCGTCTGCAGCCTGGAGCGGGCGAATCGGCTCTGGGGTGCCGGCCAGGGAGCGACAGAGGCGGTGGATGCTGTTCCAACCTTCCTCGTCAACTTCCTGGATGTGACTTTCCCAGCTTAGAAGCGTTACTCTGCTGATTTCTTTTTTAATTTTTTCAGTGAGTTTATTTAGACGACGCTTTGCTTCGGGGCAACGAGTTTCTTGATAGAATTTTCGCAGGCGCTTTTTATTATTTATTAATATCAGCAAGGATGTTGGTATATTATCGTGCCGCCTGCGAATGGGTTGCTCGGTGGAGGAGTTATGGATCGCTTCCTGAGTGTTGGATGTAATTACATTCGCCAACCGGTCTATGTCCTCAGGAAGGAGAAGCGGGAACTGTGGAAAGTCACATTTATTCAGCGTGCTTGCAAACGCCTGCCAAGTTGTTTTTTTCCTCAGTACTTGTGTCGGGATTCTAACTTGATGATAGAGAGACAGTAAAATCGGTAGATGGTCGGATCCCATGTCATCTAGTAGGACCTCCTGTATGACCTGGCAGTCCAGGTTCTTGTGAATTATGATGTCGAGCACATCTGGTGCATGAGATTCGATTCTTGGGTAATGCGTAGGGACCTCAGGTCCCTCGACAACATAGTCTGCCTGCTCTGAGGTGTTAAATAATATGTTGCCGTTTTGGCAGTTCCGGCTTGCATTCCAGCTGGTGTGCTTGCAGTTAAGGTCACCGGCGACGATTGTCGGCACCGGGGAGTCCAGTAATAATAAGTCCGGATGTCCTCCGCGTGTAGTCGTCCTACTGGGGGTCGGTAAGCAGCGTAAAATCTGATCGGGGATGTTCCTTCGATACAGAGTTCAACGCCCAACCCGTACATTGACTGCAAGCTAACTAGGGGTAGTTGTTGGTGTGTTATGCGGCGTTTGATAAAGACTGCCAGGCCGCGGTACGCGCGGGATCCGGACGTTTCGTCTTGTCTATATGTTATGTAGCCAGGTACTTTGTATGAGTCGCATGCTCTCAGCATGGTTTCCGACACCAGTACCACGTCTGGCTGGTACTGTCTGAGGAACATTTTAAAAGTGGATAGCTTCTCCTTAAGGGAGCTTGCGTTCCAATGAATAATTTTGATTTGGCGCTGCTCAAGTAGATTGTAGCAAGTCCGCCAAACCTCTTAGTACAATTGGTACCGGATCCATACCCGCTCTGAGGGCCTCTAACACGCGATAGAGGACCTCTACAGCCGTTATTAGTTAAATAAGTTTATGAGTAAGGGGGTTTGTGTACAATAAAGAGTTATCTATCTAACACACGACAGTGGCGCCTCTATTATTTTCTATACTTTCTGGCCAGACTGTATTAAGACTGTACGGTCCACAAACATTTATATGTCTGTGGTACGGTCATACACGAATGTATGATGATAAAACGAAAAGGCAAACCCACTTTGCAAGTTCACACCAAAAAGTCCATCATCATCATTCATATCAAATGAAATGTTTATGGAATCTTTAAAAAAAATCTTTGTGTAATTTTAACTATCTTAGAATATATACTTTTCTTCCGGGCCATTCCTTTGACTCACTTGTAATTAGGTATTTTATTTTTTAATTTGTAAATTATTTATTTTATAACTAGCTTTCCCCCGCGGTTTCACCCACGTTCCCGGGATAACGGGATGCCCGATGTGCTTCTCCATATCATAGGCTATCTGCATGCCAAATTCATAATGATCCATTGAGTAGGTATATGAGACGTGAAGGTGTAACAAAAAACAAACTCACTTTCGCATTGATAATATTAGTTAGGAGTTAGATTAGGATTTTCAGAGCTATCGGTTGAATAAGTGAAAAATTAAATATGCGGAATTTTCTTCAATTTTGAGGAAAGGTTTTTTCGTTTTGTGATCCCTCCTCACGCCAGTTAGTAAAATGTTCGAAATGGCGGAACAGCGCCATCTCTGAAATAATTTAACAACTTTAATAGGTATCTAAGGGCGTTTGGGCATACTATTATCCACTTTGGGTGTGTTCGGAACTCGGAACGCGGAACTCTAGAACTATTTTCTGTGGGATCCGTTCAGCACAGTGTTGCCAGATAAAGCACATTTTTTCCGCAGCCTTCAAACCGGTGTTATTAAAAATTCGGAATGCTCGTGAACGCGCTCACAGCTTTCAAAACAGAATATTTGAATATGTATTTCATTAAAAAACTGAATATACAATGCGCTCTAGGGTTTCTTATATCTTTTATAAGTTGACTTGCAAACAGAAATATTCGCTTTTTTATTATTTTTCTCTTATAAAATCATGAATAGTATCTTTTTGCAAAAAGGAAAACCAAGAAATATTCGCCTACTAGCTGTCCTCCACGGTTTCACCCGCGTTCCCGTGATAAAAAGTAGCCTAAGTCCTTCTCCATACCATAAGATCGATGGATGATCGTGAAAGGCATGCAGATAGCCTTTCATGATCATCCATCGAGTGGTTGAGGCGTATAGGCGTAACAAACAAACTCATATTATATATATTATTTAATATATATTTAGGATTCAGGAGCAGAATCTATTAAAAAAAAAACAATTATCTTACACGTTACTAAATTATTTAATAACGAAACAAAAATTTAAACTATTATTTTCATATAATTTAACTTTTTACATAAACTGAATGCCAAAATAAAACACAAATTTAACAACACTTAATTTTATAATTCTAACCACTCACAAATCGCGTAGACAACTACCGTAAGCACCTGAGCATTTTGCGGGCGTACACCGCCTTTTAGAGACATCGAAATGAGTTCCCTAAATATATACTATAGATTCAATATTCGGCATTTATTATATTTCAAGAGAGCTGCGCTATACGTTGAATGAGATGTTTCAATGAAGAGTTTTCTTATGATACCTCTATGCTCAAAATACCTGTCAAATTGTGTATATATAAGGTTTTTATTGGTTCGAATTATCCTGTGGACAATCAATCCTGTATCAACAGTTTGACAGGTATTTTGCGAATGAACTAACGACTTACGAAAAACCCTTAAGGTTAAACATCAGTTACGATGCGGGAAATTTTTTTTTTTTTCGAGTTTTTTTTTTACCTTCGTATAACAATATGGATATATATTTCAGTGATTCGCGACCATAGTAGTTCATTTAGCATATTGTAGAATTGATACTTTTTGTTTAAGATTAACTAATTTTGTACATTTCCCAAAAATATTAAGTTTTACCGTTTTTAGAGAAATGTTCAAATATGGCTCATATTATACGAAAAACATTCATACCACAATGTGCCAAACGAACTTCTACTGTCGCTAATCACTGAAACATCTATCCATATTATTCTACGAAGGTAAAAAAAAAACTCGAAAAAAATCAATTTTCCCGCCTTGGTACTGATGTTATTAACAATAAGATTATATAAAATTACAATTTGATGTACATTTCTATTTAAATCCTTTATTGCAATTGCTATTTTCTTATAAATAGTGAAATAAAAACTGGCCAAGTGCGCGTCGGACTCGCAAACGAAGGAAAATACTTTTCTTGTTTGTATGTACACTTTAATTTTAAATTCATTTTTAGTATTTGTTGTTTTAACGGCAATAGAAATTCACATTCTGTGATTTAAATTATCTACCTATTAACGGTGTCGACAGAATATCAGTGTTGTGGGTAGATCCCTCAACTTTATACTGAATCGGGGCCTTATTTTCACTCCGCGACGCACAGATTATTTATTTGTTTTTGCTGCTTTTTTTAAATTGTTGTATTGTATTTTGTGCGTTGCATTGGACATTAAATGGTTTTTCTTTCTTCCCATTAGTTTCGCAAATTGCAGAAATCGATGGTTGCGATGATGATGATATCTGTTGTCCGTTTCAAAATTTGTAAATCATTTTTAGGCTTCCGTAGCCAAAGGGTGCCAAACGGGACCCTATTCATAAGCCTCCGCTGTCCGTTCGTCCATCCGTCTGTTAGTGGGCTGTCTCATGAACCGTAATATGTAGACCGTCTACCTATTTCCGGTTCATATATATTCTGTGAAAATTTCAAGCGTCTAGCGTACAAGCGTTCTCCAAAACAATATAAAAAAGTGTCTAGTGTAGATGGTGTGAAAATACGGTAGATCTACTATAATTACAGTGCATGTGGCAACTCTGTACTCAGCGCACTTGAGCCCACTTCACTTCGTAAACAATGGCCAACTTCATTTCATACTCTGTTACTACCGTGTTACTACGATAGCGCCACCAATTTAACGCAAACGTAGCGAAATATCTCCTTACCTTTACACTCCATAACATAATGAGGAGTTTTCTTATGATACCTCTATGCTCAGAATAGGTACATACCTGTAAAACTGTTGATAATTAATTAAACCTAAAGTTAACGATTTGATAGGTATTCCATAGAGGTATGATAAAGAAAACTACTAATTGAAATGTTTAAGTTAAAATGCAACGAAAAAATATCCCTTTATTTAGTTGATGTAGCAATCCAATTTCGCAACTAGTCAGTGATTTTGCACTGATTTTGAACAGTAAGGACTTCATCGTGTGTTCTTCTTGACTTGCCTATCGGAACGCATCTGTCCTTGACTTACCCAATCACAGCGCATTATCGGTGGTGGGAAATTGGCGGAATAGATTTAAAGCAAAATGAACGTTATTACGCTTCTTTGGGTTAATTTCATGGGTTAATTGAGCGATGTTAAAATGTAACCATTTGGCGCTGGGCACATTGACACAATCTTTTCATCTTTTCTTTGATTCGGCTTAATTTGGTTTCTATCAATCAATAGCGTGTGTGGGACTTTTTGGCGGGAACTTAGGAGTGACGTTATGTTTTCATTTTTATTTTCATAAATTTGTGTATTTTGAGTTTTATTGCATATTATCGGTGGTATTTTATCCAATAAAGATCAATTCATGTGCACCAGTGAAGTGAAATGAAATGAATATGTGTATAGTGACTTTACTAGTTGTCTCAAAAAGTCCGTGATAAGTTTTAGTAGAATGACCACCATTTTACTAAAACTTGACTGGACGGTGACTGATCATGCGGATTATGTGAAAATGAATGTGCGGACTATATTAAAGTGATATTATAAATAAAATGTATGCGACTGAAGGCCTGTGTGTCCATGGTCATGAACAAATTAACAAAAATAAAAATAGTGTGTGTGGCGCGTTCATGTGTGGAGTGGCGGGAATTTGCAAAGTGGGTTTACGTTTTCATTTTATTTTGATCATCAAAATAAATTATATTATAAAAAATTACAGTTATAGGCACCAAAATTTGATGCCTATAATCCAACAAAAATCATAGAGACAAGTATAGGTTATAGGTTATATTTACTCTAAGGTATTTTGAGTTTTATTGAATTTTATCGCTGGTGTTTTATACAAAAAAGTTCAACCCAGGTGTGAAATGAAATGATTGCGACGGTGACTGACTTTGACTTGCCTGCTTACCGAGAATCTTTGCTGTTTACCAAAACAAGCCTGTAAGGGCTATAAACCCTTTGCCTGCCCAAGAACAGGGAGAAAACAATATGTCACTTCTGTCCAGCGTTGCCATTAGGGTATGCACTAGTACGCATTGCGTACTATTTCGTTAGGTAGCGTTCTCAGGTACTTTCCCGCCAATTTGCGTACTATTTTACTGACAAGGCATAAAAAAAAGAAATAATAAAGTTCAATAGTTTTAATTTCTGTCAACCAAGTTTCAACATCGAGGAACAATCCCAGTAATAATACCGAGCAATCCGATTCCGAAACTAGTCAGTGATTTGTCAATGATTTTGAAGAGTAAAGACCAATCACTGCATCTTGTGTTCTTGAATTAGCCAATCAGAGCGCATTGGCGGTGGTGGGAAATTGGCGGAATAAATAGCAAAATGAACGTCATTGCGCTTCTTTGGGCTAGTTCGATGTTTTCAAAATACGCTTTTATTAGCTTTACTTGTATGTATGTAATGGAATCTTCAAACTTAATTTTCATTGACTTCCAAACGTCAAATTAAACTGAAATTTTGCACACTTATCAAGTACCGATCACAATACAATAATTTGGGACCATCGAGCTGATCTGATGATGGATTCGGAAGTTAGGCACTGGAACTCCATAACGGAATAACGTATGTTAGCCGTGTTTGGACTTGTTGGAATCGTCTTGAAATGCAGTTTGACTACATATGGTTTTCAGGGTCTGATGATGGAGTAGGAGGGTCGGCACTAGAACTCCATAATGGAGCAATATTTCTTAGCCGTGTTTGGGCTTGTTGGGATTTTCGTAAGATGAACTTTGAACATTTATGGTTTTCAGGGTATGATGATGGAGTCAGAGGGTAGGTACTGAAACCCCATAGCGGAGCAACGTTTCTTAGCCGTGTTTGGGCTTGTTGCTGCCTAAATGTAAGCAGTTTTTGTAATTAAGTTTAATATTTGAATAAAAATCGTGGGGCGCTTTTCCTTGAAACCCAATAGAATTTCTTATCATTATTATGAAGAAATATCGTAAATTACAAAATGAAAAGCGCCCCACGCTTTTTCAATCAAATATTAGACTTCATTATAAAAATTGCTTACATTTAGACCCTTACGGGATAGGCAGAGTATATATTTAGGTTCAATTTTATAAAAATTTAACACTTTTTAGTGCAGGGCTTTTTAAAGCATGTTTTTTTAAATTGTAATTTATTTTTATTCCATGTTCCTTCATCATTCTTTGTTACTGTTTGTGGTTTCACAGGTTCGGTTTTGCTCTTTCGTGGTTCCTTCGGTTTCGGTGCGCAAACGTTACTTACAAAATGCAAATAATGCAATTAATAAACATACTTTATCTGAGCAATAACTTGAATAATAATAGGTCTTTACCTATGAAATTGCCGTTCTGCAGTACTGGCCATTTCAAATCAAAATAATTTTTGTTTGGCTAAGAATTCTAATTTCAAATTAATTTTATTTTAAAAACATGGAATTCTTTTCCCAAAAGTAGTCATTTGTTTATTGATTAGTGTTACATTTTCATCGCATTTCAATCTTTTTCGTCATCATGGATACGTTAAAAATTCGAGTAATTATGGAATATGAGTACCGTCGTGGCAGCAACACGGCACAAGCGGCACGCAACATCAACGACGTTTACGGAGCTAACACTACAAACCACCTGTTATTGGTTTGCTCGCTTCCGCGCTGGGAATTTCGACCTGAAAAATGAACTACGCGGTCTACCGAAGACTTTGGTCGACAATGACGAATTAAAGGTGATTGTGGAAGCTGATGATACACAATCGACGGCTGAATTAGCAGCAGCTTTCGACGTTAGCGTCAAAACAATATTGGTCCATTTGCGTCAAATTGGCAAGGTAAAAAAGCTTGACAAATGGGTGCCCCACGAACTCAATGATCGCCAGCGCGAAGTACGCGTCGAAACGTGCCTTGCACTGCTCAACAGACACACAAATGAAGGAATTTTGAACCGCATTGTTACCTGCGATGAAAAATGGATTCTGTTTGATAACCGCAAGCGCTCAGCAAGTTGGTTGGATCCTGGTTCAGCACCTAAACAATGCCCTAAACGAAAACTTACCCCTAGAAAAGTAATGGTCACTGTTTGGTGGTCTAGCGCCGGTGTGATTCATCACAGCTTCTTATCAAACGGGGTGAGCATTACTGCAGATATGTACTGTGAAGAACTGAACACAATGATGGAGAAGCTGGCACATCTCCAACCAGCATTGGTCAATCGCTCGTCTCCGCTGCTCGTCCACGATAACGCGCGACCTCATACTGCACAGCAGACGGTCTCCAAGTTGCAAGAACCCCAGGGTTGGAAGTTCTCCGTCATCCGCCCTGCTCACCAGACCTTGCGCCTACAGACTACTACTTTTTCCAGAATTTGGATAACTTCTTGGCGGGAAAAAAATTCAATACCTGAGAGGCAGTACAAAATGCCTTTGAAGAATTTGTTGCCTCCCGTCCAGCTGATTTCTTTAAGAAGGGCATCAATAAACTGCCACTGCGTTGGCAAAGATGCATTGATTGCATGGGTGATTACTTCGATTAATACAAATAAAAAATACATGAAAAAAAATCGTTTAAATTTTTTCATACAAAACGGCAATTTCATAGGTAAAGACCTAATATTTTATTGACTGCGTACTCAAAACTTAAGTTACGTACTATTTTTAGGTTCTGTGCGTGTCCTATCGTGAAGTCACTCTGGCAACGCTGCTTCTGTCAGGCAGGGTAGGAGGCCTTCATACATAAAAAAATCTTGTTCGAATTTTCTACAAAATTTCATTCCCCGTTGTAATTTAACGATTCGGCGTTGTGCCTTGGAGTAAGTAAGTTATATTTACATAAGAATAAGTGCGTCACTATCATGTGCATATCTACTAGACTAATTTGTGCGTTAATATATCACTTTGGTGCACCATTCATTATAAGTCACGGCGTCAATAAACTGTTTGCAGAGATTGATGGATCCTTGGGGCAGCGAAGTGGATACTGCGGTTGTGTCGGAATTTGAAGATAACTTCCAGCCAGCAGAATCAGATAAGCTTTCAGATTCGGCGGAGTACCTTGCTCTATTAGGTATGTACTTATACCTATGTCGATTTTAACTATCACGTTTTCTTGACCTCGGCTTATATTTTTTTTGTTGCTGATGTCAAAGTATGCAAGTCACCGCAGTATTATTTCGATCTTAAATGACATACCCTAAGCTTCAGTAATTTACATACCATATAATTTTTACGAAGCTATAGCACTTGATCACTAGAATAGCAGATCCTAGATTTGTATTTAGTCCTGGATTTGTATTTTTAACCGACTTCAAAAAAAGGAGGAGGTTCTCAATTCGAATGTATGTTTTTTTTTATGTTTGTTACCTCATAACTCCGTCATTTATTAACCGATTTGGAAAATTCTTTTTTTATTTGAAAGGGTACACTTTCCGTTTGGTCCCATTGTCAGCAGATCAGGATTTGATTACTTCTTAGTGTACTTTGAAGTCAGTTTAAGTTTTTTGTAAAACAGTCCAAATATTTAAGTAAAACTTTCCGAGACAGGATGCAACATAGGAGGGTGTGGAAGTTGGGATGCCCTTCCCCCTGGTACCAAATTTTTATCAAATTCGTGGTTTCTGAGATATTCTTAGCTGAAGGGTGAGGTTATATATGAGGTTTTTTGGTATAAATTCACTTCTACATTGGCTCTGGCGATGTGGTAAAAGCTTTGTTACAACGGTTGGAGGCTGCTCTCCCTCCGCGCCGCTGGCCTCTATATACACTCTAAGGGTAGTAGCCACAAGACTACAAAGAGTCGCAGTGCGCTGAGTTGGTTTTTGAACCGTTTGAACCGGAAATTGTCATGGTCAAAAGATGCAAAATTGTGATTTTTGTTAACAATCTTCAATAAATTATTCCTCGAAAACTATGAGATTTCTTCAAAACATTACTTTGCTGAAAGACTCCTTAAATCATAAACTTACTGTCAAAAAATAATTTAAAGCCCAGACCAGCACCCCGTCTTGGAAAGTTTATCTATTGTTTACTTATAAAATTTTTCAGAGAAGGTAATCCCATTATGTTAAACAGTAAAATGTGCCCCTTAAAAATATTTGAAATTCGTAAAGAACTACAAACGAACCTTATTTTAGCGACTAAGATTTCAACTCTTCCGACACTGGGGCAATAGCATTGCGAACGCCCTAATGTAACGAAAACGCTGGGACCCATAGCTCACCCGCAGATTTGGTGTAGGAGTTGACTGAATGAAATATGATTTTTTGAAGATCATACCTATATTAAAGTAGAATTTGAGATTTTCTAAAAATCTTGTACCTACTACTATTTTGCAGACTTTCACCCATATTACAAAATATGATTAAAAGCAAGTGTAGTTTAAAATATATCAGTACTTAGGTACTTAGGTTATTGGTTGTCCCCGATTGCAATACCTTATAAAATTCAAGTTATATTCAAAATTCTATAGATTTAAGAGCTTGTTTTTCTCTTTTCTGTTAATTCATGTTTTACGCAGTCGGGTTTTTTGTTTCTTTTAATAATTTAATTTATTTCCGACTTTTTTGTTTTATACAGAAAGAGTTGTATGTATTGGTAAGTAAATGAGTGGTATGGTAAAGGAACGCTAACAACCATCGCAAATATGTGATTTACGTATGGTAACGGCTCCGTACCTACACCTACAGCACCAGTATCACTTGTATTACTGTCCTTGCATTAAACGTGTTTTTTTTGCAGTTTACGTAAAAATGGTAGCATAAAAGTATTACAATATACAGGGTGTTGTTTTGGTCGGCGACAAGCGACCTAGGAGCGGTAGTACAAAATATATATTCCCCAAAAATGGACTTAATTCCATTAAATACTGTAAATATGTTGAGAAATACCTTATTCCCCGTTACGGTTTTCCCACAGCGCTACGATATGGGGTTCTTCAAAAAAGGCGTAAATAGAGCTCTACAAGGTCGGCAACACATCGGCAATCCCCCTGGTATTGCAAATGTTCATAGGCGGCGGTGACCACTTACCATCAGGAGGCCCGTCTGCCTGCTTGTCAACCTATTGACATAAAAAAAAAAAAAAAAAAAAAAAAAATTCAATTTGAAATAAAATTACCGCAAAGTATTGTTACTAGGCACGTGCACTGACTAGAGCTAGGCACAAGCCGCCATCGCCCCAACCCTTTACTCCCTCGCACTCCCGTTGAGTATTATGTCTACAATTTAGCTTATTACATGATTTTCAAATTTTTTATTTTTTTATTTTTATTATTATAAAAAAATTAAGTATTTTTTTTATATTTTTTTTAGCACCAGTATCACTTGTATTATCGACCCTGAGTCGCTCGTCGCTGACCAAAACAACAATCTGTATACATATATGGAATGGTCTATTTACAAGCTTTCATTTGATACCCATAATGTTATAATAACGAAACTTTTATTTTTAATACCCCCCCTATTTTTTTATTCTTAGGTGCCATATAAAAATAATATACCCTATGACACTCCTCCAGTCAAGACGAATCTAACGACACCTCATATGCTTAAATCCATCAAGCCGTTTCGGCTGCAGAGCGGCACAAAGAAATAGACATACATACATACATACACTCGAAAAACATAACCCTCCTTCCGGGTCAGTCGGGTAAAAATAGAATGATGGTTCTAACTAGCACAGTTTTTTGACATCATCAAAATTGGTTCAGATAAACTTAGGGTACTTATTTATTTGGTCCAGTTTTTATACCTAATAGTTAAGGCCCAAACCAAGAAATATACGTCCAAGGCAGGTCGGAACCTTCTGTTAGCGAGTCAGACACTCACACTTGGCCGGTTTTATTAAGTTGAGAGGCAGGGCCGTCTTAAGCAATGCCGGGGCCCTTGGGCACACAAGAATTTGGGGCCCCGTTGGATAGTAAAAAAGTGAATAGCAAAAATCATTTTCCTGCTATGATTTTATATTTTTATTCTGGTTTAAATTAAAAACTGATCTAGTGTCGGTTTACATTTTAATTTAGAATGTTGAAGGTAATTCTTACTATTTACTTAAAATAGAAAAAACATTCACGTAGTGTAAGCGCATATTATTATATCGGCTTTTCGGGACCCCCGTGAGTGTGGGGGCACGGGCCCCGTGTGCCCTTATGGTAAAGATGTGGGTCTTCCTATTTGGGTTGTTTTATACCTATAAATTTTCTGAAGTAGGTAATTTGTTGGTAATGTCGGTTCTTCTCAGTTAATAATAATAATAATAATAATAATAATAAGAGGCTCTCGCTTGATGGCTGGATCAAGGGTCAGATACAGAGGGCGGTACTCCTGGACACGGCGCGCATCGTCAGGAGATTCCTCTCTCTGCAGCCCTAACCACTGGTAGCTTGGGCCCTACCCTGCTGCCGGCGGCACACTAGAATTAGGTTTTTTTTATAACATTTTTAGTTGATTTTATAGAAATATTGTAAAAAAAATAATCATATATATGTATAGGATTAGGTTTTTTATAATATTTTTTTGATTTTATACATTAATGTTATAAAAAAGGTAATTTTAAGATACACAATAAATAAAGAGAATAATAATAATAATGAATTTATTTTCTCTCTCCTTACAAACAAGAATAACAATTTATACAATAAACATGACATTTTAAAGTTTGTAGGAGAAACTGGTATCGAAGCTAAGCCGGAGCCTGTGTTAAGGATAACCAGCCTCTTCCACCACGGACTATTTTAAGCTAAGCAGAACTGATACATGCAGAAACATGATAAAGAAAGATATAATATTTAAAATTAAAATCTACGTCAAAAATAATAATAATTATAAGTTGAAGGTAACTGCAGTAGCCTTGACCTTCAAAAGTTCCCTACTAGGGCCTTTTTACTTTGACTTGTGATATTTTTTTTGACTTATTTATAACAACTGAAAAAAAGTGGTAGGTTCTATTAGATGCAAATTTACGTTGTGACAGATATATTATTATTAGCACCAAGGGCTGATTACGACTTGTACTTGAAAATTAAAAAGTCTTTCAAATTGAAATACTTCAGTATAGGTATAAGACATTATAATTAACAGAAATATTGTAGTAGTACATATTCGAAAGAACATAAGAAAGAAAAACATTTATTTCGGTATACACATAACATTACAGAATTATACGGATAGTCAGAAAAGAAACAGATACATAAAGAGTAATTTTGTTTGTTTAAACGGGAATAATCTCTGGAACTACCAGTCGGATTCGAAACCTTATCCCCGAATATTATAGGGTTTTTACCACGGGAACGCAGGTGAAAACACGCGAGACAGCTAGTTCTGTAATATTGTGTTATGTCGACGAAGCATTAACTACGACTCGGAGGGTCTTATACAAAAATCTATACACGATAGTCCGATCATCGTTGTCAAATGTTAACCAATAGAATTGCAGCAATTTTGAGACGTAAATTTTGGTCAGTTCTATTGGAGAAGATGAAGAAATCCTATTATTTTGAAGATACATTATTGGCTAATTGTTGACTACGATGATCGGACTATCGTATAGGTATCGCTTTTCGTAGTAGGTCCTTTTTACTCCCAAGGTAGCTATGTGGTACATACCTACATGGGAACTGATTTTCTGTCGAACCCACATAAATCGGAATAAATAGGTAAGTCGAAACTTTTTCGACATTACAGATATCTGGACAGCAAAAGTACAATAATAAAATATGTAAAATATTTCGATGCTATTTACTTGATAACTATGGAACTACATAGCTTTAGTAATACCAATTTGATTAAAATTTACATTAAGTTGAGCATATCGTATTTAATTTAATTTTCCATTCATATTATAATACCCCACATAAATCAGAACAAAACACATAAAATCGAAGATATTGTCCACTATTCCCACACATCATAGATATATTTTGTAATCATTGCCCTCTCCCTATCAACTTGGGGTCATAATATATTTAACTTATTGTATTATTAAATAATTTATTACACAACATTGTGTGTTTTAATAAGGTACTGAGGTTGACCTATCACTTGTCTATCTAATCTGTTATTTATGATGTAGTTTTAGCAACATTTGCCTAGCCGCAAATTAATTAAGTAATCTACTAACGAATCATTGCTCAGTCAGTGTGATATCGGCCCGCTTTATGAAAGGTTGTCAGTAGATATTTTTTTTAAATTGAATTTATAATTGGCAATTTATCTTGGTTCGTAACTCTTAGTAAGCCGCATTGGATTCGATTCCCATCCAGAGCAAATATTTATGTGCAAACATTTCTGCTCGTCCTGAGTCTGAGAGTAATTTTGTATTTTAAGTATGTGTTAAAAATTTAAATAAAAACAAGAGAGTGAGCGTTTTAAAATATATATCATCCGGTTAATAAAAGCTCTGATTAGGTTTCGATCAGTTAGCCGTGTGTAAAAAAATCTCAGGTGATTATTATAATTGTATTAACTTAAATTTTACTTTACAGAAAGGAAACTCAAGGCTTTAAAGTCGAAAAATAAGGTGGTGGATAATCTGGCTGCGTATAGAGCTGATTGTATCGATCGTTTGATGAGAGAGGGCTGCGACTTGGACCCCGTCATCGGAGACACGGAAGCTGAACGGCTGTTGCAGGAGTAAACCACAAAACGTACGATAACATTGTAAGTAACCATGGCGGCGTCATTCTCTAATGTAGCTTTGTCCGGAGCCACGTACTGCGTTCTAACAGGAGCCTCTCAGGGTATAGGCAGAGCTATTGCAGTCGAAGTATCAAAACTACTCGGTCCCAAATCCCTGATGCTTCTCCTAGCACGAAACAAGGACGAACTTGCTAAGACAGCCGGTCTCTGCGAAACGGAAAAAGTTAAAGTTGTCTATGAATCTATAGACCTGTCTAAGGCATCCGTGCAGGATATGAATGATGTCATCATTAAGTCGTTAGATGGACGTAAGGTAACAGAATTCGCTACGGACCTCATTTTCCATAATGTTGGTTCACTTGGCAACCTTTCGATTGAGACATCTCGAATGGATAATGTACCAGAACTGAGGGACTACTACGATCTGAATGTATTTAACGTAATCTCATTGAATACTCAATTCCTTAAGATATTTGAGGATGTCGAAGATAGATTGGTCATTGTTAATATCACGTCTCTGTGTGCAATTAAGCCTATGAGCGGTATGGCGTACTACTGTAGCGGTAAAGCCGCTAGGGAAATGTACTTCAAAGTACTCGCAGAGGAAAAGAAACATATCCGGGTGTTGAACTACTCCCCTGGCCCGGTAGAGACATCGATGATTGACTACGTACTAGCCGAGACCGTGAACGACAACCTAAGAGATGTATTCACATCTTTCAAAAACCAAGGTACACTGTTAAAGCCTCAAGTGACCGTAAAGAAATGCATGAAAGTCCTTCAGTTAGGAAAGTTTGGTCCCGGAGAACACGTTGACTACTTTGACGACGAATAATCAATGTTTAACGATCGTAATGTAGCTTTCTTACTCAAATCTCTCGCCAAATTGATATTAATACATTATCTCTTATACATTGTTAGATTTAAACATAACTCAAGTATTTTATAATATTTAATTTGAATTCGTTTCTTAATTAGAGTCAAATTAAATTAGAAATGATCGTGTTGTTGTTGTTGTGTGTAGTAAATCTAATATTTAAACAGATACAGTCACAAGTCTCAATTAATATTTCTGTGACCGATCAAATGTATCATGGCCTGTGTTGTGGCCTATTTATTCTAGTAGGACATATAAATATTCAAGAATTATATGTGTAATAAAATCTAATCGTAAGCGGATTATACGGCGCCAAAAAATGCGACAAACTACAACCGGCTTCGCAAATTTGCAAAACTTATTTCATTGGACCTATAACTTATATTCTGCCTACAAAACTTTTATGTCTATATAAAACCGAGTACATTCATGTGTCACTGTCAACTTGGTACGACTTGTTTTATTTAAGGCCGATTTACTTCTAAATAAATTAAATTATTTTAAAACGGCGCGTTCAATAAAACGGCCGACTTGACCTTTAGATTTTATTACAAATATGATAAACCTTAGTAATTTTCGTGTTATTGAATGTACTATACTAGTATATAACTACCATAAATACTCTTTGTTACTATCTCTGTTATTGGCTACGCCTATCCTAAATGGCGTAGTCAAATTAAATAAAAAAAATATATAAATCTAATTAGGAAACGAAATATAACATTCCAAATCATTCGACTGTACACTAACATGACTTTATTCTTGTATTCTAACGTTAGGCGAATGCAGATGATTCCTAAAATTATGTTAAAGGGTCACAAAATTTAAGTATTCTAATTATAGTATAACGTCAACAGTTTGGGTCAATTTATGTCTTTATCCTATTAAAATAGAGCTGAAAATGTATAGTCTATATATAAGTATAGCCAGTACACTCTACTATATTGGAAATATTAGGATTAAGTCGAATTATTATTTAAACGTAGATAAATGCATTGTTCCGTTTGGTTTTAATTTGCCCCATATTCCGTTTCTATAAATCTGAGTATCAAACATGTAGGTATGTCTACTATTTACTATAAATATATCAGATTTCACATTATTAGCTGTGATTATTTTCTTAGACGTGAATATTTAAGTCAAATACCTAATAAAGTTAAAAATAGGAACATGTTTTATTTAAAATAACTTTTAATGCTAATGGGCTAGATGACAAAAATAACAATTTAGTCCGTCTTTTACATTATCAAAAAAGATTAGACACGTATTTTTACTTTGGTCAATTAAATAAAAAAAATAAGAAGAGTATAGAGAATAAGTTCCGCGTGACGTCACCTTAGAGTACACTTTTACTCTATAGTGACGTCACGAGCGATAAAGAAAAACGATCTGTAAATTTTTAATGATTTGGCAAAGCAAAAAATACATGTCCAATATTTTTTGATAATATAACGGACTAATTAGAATTATTATTTTGTTTGCCTAGGAATCATCCCTATTGGCCCTCAGATCGCATCTGATACCTGCTTATTGACGGGTCTACCTCAATGTCTTAAAATAATAAATAATCATGGCGAGATCCATACATTGATTTGTACAAAAAAAATAAAACATTTTAGAGTTTTGAATCACTTCGAATGTTGAAATTACATTACCAGCAACATATTATACTTGAAATGTTTTATAAGCCCCGCAAAACATAAAAACAATGGTTTTGGTCGCGATTCACCGGCATGGCATAGAATGTCGCATTTTAAATGCCTCAAGTTATTCCTTTGGCACCAAGGGGCAATAATATCATTTCAACGACTCTAAAAATGTTTATTTTGTACAAATCTCGCCATGATTCTTTATAACCTTGTCTATACTTGCCAACGGGCGGGAGCAGCTTTTTTAACATTAATATTTTTAATTTTTTGTTAGATACTAGTTTCTCGATTCATATGATTTTGACCTTATACCACAGCTAATGATGTTATAGACATTTTATTTTTAATAGTTCTAGGTATGTTAGACATTTAATATATATTTATTTATGCGAGATCAAATTATTACTTTTGGACATATCTGTGGTTGATAGACCTCTGCAGTAACAGTGAGAGAGAACTACTTTTTTCCGAGTAATGAAGATTGGCCTAATCGATAGACAGTGCCGCTGACGAATAAGGGAGCCCACTCACGAGCTACTTTTTGGAGCTGCAATAATCGCGGCTACAAAATATAGTATGGTGTTTATGGGCGACTTTTAGTAGCACGTCGGCGTTTCAGTATAGAACTGCGATTGTCGCTCGTGGGCAGGTACCCCTAGGGTCGGTTTAAACCAAACGGAATAATATGCGACTATGCTCGAGCATTCGACATTACAATACAATAAAGATCATTATTCAATTCGTGTTTGTTAAAAAAAAAATTTTCTTGACTGTACTTGCATTGTCATCCAATATAGTAATGTGTACCAAATATCAAGTCAATCCGACCACTGGAAGTGGGTGAAATTCGACTTGCAAGATTCCACCCGAACATGCAAGTTAGATATATTTTACTGGCCCTAACTGAAAGACCCCAAAGATTATTTTGTTATCGTGTAACTGATATTTTGAGACTAAATGACCCTTTTGTGGCTATGAACAAAATCTGCATCCGCCAATGAACTAATAGCTATAAGTATGTCTATGAATGAAATTCATATTAATAAATGCTTAACAATTGTCCGTGTTTTTAATGTCCTCCTATCACCACCTTATAATTTATTTTGTGATAAATTTAATATGAGTTACATTCATAACAAGTTTTTGTTTTATTATCTCATTTCTTTATCTATTTTAACATATTATATTGACCTTTCATACATTTCATAAATCTACCTAACTTATAATATAACATCAAGAGTTTGGATGTAAGTATGTTTGTTCGTGGTAATCTCAGAACTGTCAGTCTGATTACATTTAATTTTTGCGTTAGATAACCTGTATGTTGAGGAAGGTTAAGGTTGAATCCGCGGGGCGCAGATAGTATCTGTTAATTATATTAAGGTAGGTGGTCATCAGTGGCGGCGTGAGATCTAAATTTTATGTGGGCAAGATTCATTTTGCGGGGCACTCTGCCAGCGCAAGAAGATAGAGTGTAAAAATGAAAAAAAAAATTACACTTGACATTAAGAAATTTTTTTTCGTGCAAAACCAACACTAAAAAATAAAGATCAAGTAAATACCATTAGTACCAACACCAAAGAACATTTTCAAAAATATTAAAATTAAAAAAACAGTAATTTTCTGCTTTTTACGCTGCTAAATTGTTTAATTACAGCGTCAAATGTATAATTAGCATTAATTAACGCTATTATACATTAATTATCATTAATGTATAATAGCGTCAATTGTTTAATTTCAGATATAGCATCCAGCTTGGATGCTATATCTGAAAGTCTTTCCTGAGTCATTGAATTCTTGAGATTTTTTTTTATGAGTTTTAATTTTGAGAAGCTTCGTTCAGCTGAGGCTGTACTGATCGATATTGTAATAACCATGTAAATGTTAGGGTATATTTCTTTTAAATTATGTTCGCGGCCTTTTAAGCAATGCATACATTTTCGGGGCGCGAGGCCCCCTAGGTCGCGAGGCCGTAGGCGGTGGCCCCCGTCGCCCACGCCTTACGCCGCCACTGGTGGTCATTTTGAATTTTCCCCAACAGAGACAATGCGCTCTGATTGGCTAAGTGAAGGATACACTTAACATTTAGATGCAGTGATTGGCCGGTAGGTACTCAGTGCAAAAACACTTAGGTACCTACTAGTTAGTTACGTACGGAATTGGATTGCTCGGTATTAGGTAGGTACTACGCTATAGGGATTTTTCCTCGATGTTTGAGGCCCATAAATAATAGCCCAAGATGCTAAATGGGGATTTACTCGAGCGTAGTGGGGACCTTTTGGATTGTGAAGATTAGATGCTTAAAAGAAAAAAGGTTATATGATGTAGGTATGCCCTTTTTTGCTTACACATTTTCGGATCCCCTTTAGCCCGGGGCCCCCGTATCTTTGATACGGCGGTAGCTACGCCTCTGCTGCCACAAAACATAATTAACCTAATATCATAAATAAGCCATCAGAAGGTATATAGATCGCATCGTTTTTAAGATGAGAATTCGAACACTCCCCTTGAGAGACTTTTCCATAGTGGCCACCTTACCCACCCTTAGGTATAAAAGTGTGGCACACTATTCCTGGCAAGGCAACCCCTTACGAAACGTCAGGGACCATCTGCAGTAGGTCCTGCCGCCAGAGCATCCACCCTGGTACTCACTGTGAGAGTTGCACCGTGATCACTAATTTACATTTGTCCTGAATGGTACCGGAGCTGTTAAAAGTCGCTCACCACGTGCACTCCGAAAAGTGCTAGCGAATTTTTCCGGACTAGCCGGATTCTCAGTTGAAGGCCGAGTTCCGAACCGGTGGTAGCTTCAGTAAATGTGACCTACATAAGTGCCCTTCTGGGGCCTAAATTGAATAAATGGCTTTGACTTTGAATTCAATCCCCGCTGGGCCTGATGCCTACAGCTCCATGGGTTGCCGGAAAGCTAATCTAGCAGGGTAGCCCTCGTACTTTCTCTCCATGAAAGTTCGGGAGTTGCAACTATTTGTCACTGTTTAAGGGTTACTCACTGACTCCGCGCCTGACCACCAGGAGGCCCTTTGCCTGAAGCCGGTAACTCATGACAGTCATTCGGGAAGGTACCATCGGCCACAGACTTACCGAGTTGATAACATGCTGCTGCCAACTGACCACAAATAGAGCGTTTCTTCATTGGGCGACACGACACGACACCGCACGGCAACGGCAGCCGTCCACGACATCAGTGGATGCATATTTCTATGAGATTGTACTGCACGCTGTCTCACTGGGCCTGCACGGCAACGACAAGTCGTTGTCGGCGGCGACATGTCGTCGGCAGCAAGTCTCCCACTGGTGCCGTGGCGGCTCTTTATGCATGTGTTGTGACGCAAACTTCAACACACGCAAGCTTCCATGTGGGCGTGCGAGTGGATGCGCCGCCTGCGCCCCCCGCGACACATTATTACCGCGTCGTGTCGTGTCGGTCTAATGAAGAACGTAGCTGCCGGTGTCGCCCGACGACATGTCGCCGCCGGCAACGGCATGTCGTGTCGTGTCGGCCCAATGAAGAAGCGCCCATAGCCATCACGAGTCCAACCTCAATAGTCGAACACTACCATAAGGTAGCGGGCCACTCGACTTTTAATTCTGCTCCTCGAATTATTATTTAAACGTAGAAAAATGTTCGATAATGCTACTTGAGCGTTTTTCCGTTTGGTTTTAATTTTCCCTTTTATGGACGCCCTTTTCTATATCTGGGTATCAAGCCCATGTAGGTATGTCTATTGGTATTTTATTGTGTTATACCTATCAGATTTCACATTATTAGCTGATTATTTTATTAGACGTGAATGTGCAAGTCAAATACCTACCTACACAGATTACAGAATAGTAGGCAGATGTAATGTACGGGACAAGCACTGTGAGGCTCGTATTTAGCTATGTGTGCGTGAGAGCACTGTAGGAACACGTGTGACAATGTGCGTTTAGGGATGCCAGGGTGTGTTTAGGGCTGCCAGGTTGCGTGTAGGGCTGCCAGGATAATGAAGAAATACTCCCACGTTTTTTATTGGATAGTTATTGGTGCCGATTCTGTTGGCACAAACTAAACTATTCTTTACTAAAATTTAAGTCCTGTCAAATCGACGTTTCCTATTCAGTTGGCGTACGATTAAACTAAAATTTAGTTTGACAGCACTAATATCGTTTTAGTTACTCAATTTAGTTAAGTGTGTAATTTTCCTACTCTGTTGGTCACGTTTTAGGTCAAATTATATCTAAAATTAGAAATGTCAAACTAAAATTAGTCGTCATCTAATTATATGTGGATTAAATTGAGATCCTATAGAAATAGTGTTGGAAAGTGGATATCTTGATCTGGATTATTCATAATACTAAATATTTGCATAGAATAAGGACAACGCAAGATAGGGATATATGTTACATATGTCACTGGACTACAAAATTATGTGAAACATTTTTTTGTACTTTCAATGATATTTTGTTTTATACCACTAAGGTGGCGAACAAGCATACGGCCCGCCTAATGGTAAGCGGTTACCGTAGCCTATGGACACACAACACCAGGGGTATCACTCGCGCGTTGCCGAGCCTGTAGAAATCTCTTCACACCCTTTTTGAAGAACCTTATGCTGTACTCCATTGGGAAAACCACGGCAGGGAGCTCATTCCACAGTCTGAGCGTCCGCGGAAGGAAGCTCCGTTAAGCCCGCACAGTTCGAAACCATTTTGGTTTCAATGTGTGATGGATGGATGTCGATGGCGAGAATTGCGATGGTGGAAGATAGCCGTGAGCATCAAGTCGAACAATTCTTTAGAACACTCTCCGTTGTACAAGTGGTAGAATACACATAAGGAGGCAAAGTCTCTCCTCAGACTGAGGAGCTCTTAACCACTTGTGAGTTCGGGATCTTCAACAATTCTGGTGGCACGACGCTGAACCGAGTCTAAAGGCCCAAACTGGTATCCAGGTGCTCCCGCCCACAGATGACAGCAGTACTCCATAAGGCCGGACTTGAGACTTATAATGTTGCACTCCGATAGTGCCACAAGCTTATCTGGCCCAGTGAGAGTCGCTGTTATCGCATTTGGTGGAGCAAACAACCAATGAAAGTAGTGTTAATATTCTCTTTGACCAATAGCGATTGATATTTCGAAATGGCATTGTTAGTTCCTCCTTAGGATAAGATAAGTTTTTGTTTGTAAAATGGGTATTTCAAATCACAAATTCACAAAGCGAAATCATCAAAAAAACATGCTTTGCATTTATTTTTCAATTTTATCATGGAAGAATAAGTAAGGTAAACAACTAAAAGGACTTTTTGGTGGGAACTTGTAGAGTGACGTTGCGTTTTCATTTTTATTTTCATAAATTCGTGTATTTTGAGTTTTATTTTGTATTTTCGGTGGTATTTCACTCAATAAAGATCATCCATGTGCACCAGTGAAGTGAAATTAAATGAATTATGTGTATCGTGACTTTTCAAGTTGTCTCAGAAAGTCCTTGAAGAGTTTTAGTACAACAACCACCATTGTAGTAAAACATTACTTTTATGGACGGTGACTGACTGAGGACTGTGAAAGTGATAATTGTTGTGACTGGAAATTATAATATAACTCGACACTGGCAGAAATAAGTCCTAATACCACAACTTCAAGGAAAATACTTTCAATGTAACCTAGCAACACCAACCGATTTTTGTTGAGGTTTTGTGTTCCTAGTCATCAGTAACAAATACACGGAAAAATAATACAAATTAGTGAAAATATCTATACTTAGCTATGAAACGATATTCCGTCTCGCTTTTTTTGTTTTTGGGAACAATTTTTACAATTTTTGCAAAATGCAGGACGGCATAATTTTTAAGATAAATTATGACACTTGTGACGTAGTAACAACACGAGGCCTTGTTTAGTACTGACTCGAGTTTGTATTTACTTTTGAATCTGTATTTGGTGTGTTGGCGTCACTCCCGTGTTCCGCGCGCTCGATCTGCTTACTATTCTGTAATCTGTGCCTACCTAATGAAGCTAAAAATTGGATCTGTTTTAGGTATATGATATCTGCATAGTGACGGGTCTACCACAACGTTTTAAAATAATAAATTATAACCTTGTCTATAGGTGATTGCCCCCGGAGCGGGCGGCCATCTTTTTTATTTCTATTTTTAAATACCTACTTAGTTGTTAGATACTCGTTTCTCGAGTCTTATTTTTATGATTCATTCTGACCTTGTACCACAGACGACAGCTAATAATGTGAGATAGGTACATATTTAAATGGTTCTATGTTATTATTAGAGAGAGTACGCAAGCTGAAGTGGCAATGGGCAGGCCACATCGCTCGAAGAACTGATAATCGATGGGGAAGGAAGATTCTCGAGTTTTTTTTTTTTTTTTATTTATTATCAAACCAAAAACATCATACATTGGTATTATCATATAAAAATCATTCACAATAAAACCACAAAGGTTTATAAAAAATGGAATGACTTACATCGACATTCGTCATTTACATACTCAACTTACACATATAGTAGGGCCGCACTCATCTCCGTATACACCGAACCAGCCACAACTATGACCACATTCTACCACGACGTGGCGACCACGTACTGGAAAGCGCCGAGCGGGACACCACCTCCCACCAGGTGGACCGACGACCTGGTCAGAGTCGCTGGATGCAAGCGGCCCAAAACCGTTCCAGGTGGAAGTTAATGGGGGAGGCCTGTATTCAGCAGTGGACATCGTTAGGTTGATATGATGATGATATTATTATTAGCCTATACTGTCCCACTAGTGGGCAAAGGCCTCCCTTTCCTTTTTCCATACTTCTCGGTCGGCTCCTACGCTGAACCAGTTCTTTTTAAAGAAGTCTAATTCATCCCGCCATCTCAAGCGAGGTCTGCCACGGCGCTGCTTAAAATTTTGTGGGGTCCACCAGGAAAATTTTCGTCCACATATCATTCATGCGGCACACGTGACCAGCCCAGTCCCACTTCAGCTTAGCCGCCTTAAAAGACACATCAGCGATTTATCCTCATTAATTCGAAAAAAGTCATCCCCTCTCACTCTTTCTGCAAAAGTAATAATTTTATTAAGTCCAAGAGTAATAATAATAACATTACAGTTATACAAAATATTAAATATCAATGAGAGATCAGATTATTACTCTTGGACGTAATCAAATTAAGTATTAGTCTATGTTAGACATATTAAATATCAATGCGAGATCAAATTATTACGCTTGGACTTAATCAAATTAAGTATTACTTTTGCAGAAAGATGAGAGGCGATGACTTTTTCGAATTGATGAGGATTGGCCTTATTAATTACAAATCTATTCTGTTGATTATTTTAAGGAGGTCAAAAGGGAGCACAGATGAAAGCTAGTCCGATTTTAATAATAGTTGCACCATGAAGTTAGCAAGGTGCATGAAAGTTTCAGGTTTAGAACGTGTAATAAGTAATAATAACTGGTGCGAGTGCGACCCGTCGTGGCAGGGCCACCATCACGGATTCGAACTCTAGTGAACAAACAATATTTTTATTTAGTCTTTGGTTCAAAAGTTATGAGAGATACAGAAGTGACTGAACAGGCCAGAAAACCCCCGTCCTAGAGTGCCACCTCTATATTATATAAAAAAAACTAGAGCACTTAGCGAAGATCTGCTTGCTTCCGACGGAAATTCTCAGAAATTGTCACTATTATTAATATTAATTTGTTCGTCCTTGGTTTAGAAGCAATAAAATATTGATTTTGGAGTATCCTAAGAGTCTAGATAAAAATCATTCATATAAATTCCATCCGGCAGACATTAAAAGATTAAGATCTAACGATTAATTAATGAACTCTTACATCCTAGACATCTACTTAATTTATACAGGTTGTTGTTTTGGCCGGCGACAAGCTACCCAGGAGCGGTAGTACAAAAAATACATTTCTCAAAAATGGACTTAAGAGGATATAGTTGAAATAAATCGTTCCTTGAAAGGCGTGGCCTAGGCGGCCGCGCGGGGGGCACTGCCCCTAGAGAACTATCAAAGTTTTAAAAAATCGCGCCACAGCAAGATACGTTCGGGCGGACTCGGGCGACGCCGGCAGAAACACGAAGGCCGAACCGCCATCGTTTAAATCACAGAGTATATTTTATTGGAGAGCAGTATAAGTTTATTTTTTTTATTAGATTTTGATGCAATGATTATATATAATGATTAGATTGCAATTAACGATTTTTTACCAAAAGCTATAATAATGAACATGAATGAAATGTACTCGTATTGACATACAAATATGAGTATATTTGTATGTCAATACGAGTTTATACAATGTATATATACTGCAGGTAACAAAAAGGGTATATGACGTTTAACCAATCAGCGCGCAAAGTGCGTTCCGACGCATTCAAGTTCAAGTATGATGCCAATTTACAATATGACGGTTTGACAACGTTAGATTATAAACTATCGAAAATGAATACGTTATATTGTTAGCAGTATGGTACAGTTCACACTATTTCGGGGAATTTATAATCTTGATTATAAAATAACGGTTTTCAAAAAAATACGGTGACATATAACACTTTTATACAATGATATTATAATAGAGATATGCTACCCTCATACTAAGCGGCGTTCAGTTATTGTTGAATTAGGTGAATGCGATACATAATACGGAACGTATGGTACAGAAAGAGATAGCTATATGTAGCCGCTAAGCAAAATTACGACAATTGTCTGAATTTGTCTGCAACAATTAGCGTGCGTTAATGCGATATCTACCTCTTTTTATTATAATATCATTGCTTTTATATATGTTTTTGAGTTTGTTTTTGTATATACGTCTATTTCTTTGGCACGCTCTGTAGCCTAAACAGCTTGATAGATTTAAACATAATTATGAGGTGTCGTTAGATCTGGGGGCACGGGAGTGCCCCCCGCCAAGACAGCCAAGCGAAGCGAAAGGGCACTACCTACCTTTTCTCGAAGCGCTTCGTCGTTTTTTTGAACCCTCATAACTTGGATTTGGATTATACCAGATAAACAAAATTCTCGGAACATGATGTCAATAGTGAACTTATTAAGCATATTAAGTTTCAATAACATAGCTCTTATACTTTAGATTTTATTGATATCTAAAAAACCCCGATTTCGTCACTGACTCACTGATGATCATCAAAACTCATAGGGTACTTCCTGCAGTCCTAGAAAGCTGAAATTTGGTATTTAAGCTTGTATTAGTACACAAACAACAAAAAAATTATAAAACTTGGAAATTACAAACAAAAAAAAAAGAAGTGAAATCCCACCAAAAACATTTTCATGTAAAATGTTGCCGCCAAGACATATGGCTCGTACTGTCAAAAAGTTATCAGATCTCATGTAGAGCCAAGCTTATAACTACATGCACTTACTATATAAGCCCTAACTTCACAACCTCTACACACCGTAGTCAAAATTTGTGGCTTGGCCGTTTCAATACTACAAGAACTATTGAATAACAAAAAAGCAATGAACAGTGAATACATTTTCACCTTACTCCCATGTGACGGTAGCGAAACGGCCAAGCCACAAATTTTGACTACGGTGTGTAGAGGTTGTGAAGTTAGGGCTTATATAGTAAGTGCATGTAGTTATAAGCTTGGCTCTACATGAGATCTGATAACTTTTTGACAGTACGAGCCATATGTCTTGGCGGCAACATTTTACATGAAAATGTTTTTGGTGGGTTCGTTTTAACTGTGGGACTCGAGTTAGGGCATCGGAACCGTATTTTCCCGGTTCCAAAAAAACCGTGAATTTCCGGTTCTGAGGGTTGCAATAAGAAACGATTTTAGAATATAAAGAACCGGTTCTTTCGGTTTTTTCGGTTCTTTCATTTAATTTTAAAGAGTCGTTTAGGATGCATCAGTAAATTTCGTAGAACGATCAAAATACACTATAGGTGGTTAGTGTCGCAACATGAAGCTTCTTGTGGCGTTTAAATATTATTAATATTCCAAAACGGCAGCTTGTGGCGAGCATGTTGGTGTGTAGCGTAGCGACACCAAACTCCAGAAATTTAACAATTTTTAATTGATTATGTGTATAATTATTAACTATTATTAATTGATTATGTGAATTATTATGTTTATGCAATTATTGAAATTCCTATTATGTTCCTAAAATGTAATAATACCTATAAGTAATTAATTGTTCATCATCTACATATCCTGTTCCTAACAATTTGTGATCGACGCAATATGTTCGCTTCTTCCATTCTGCCTTTTTATCCGTCATAACAGCATTCGCTCCTTTCTTATTTACATCATCTTTCTCACGATCTATCCATCTCTTTTTCCATATTCATAACTCCACCCACTTCCAAATTCAACTTTTTTACTCACGTGGCTTTCATTCCTCCTCATAACATGTCCGATGTCCATACCGCTACTTTCAAGCTCTGTATGTACTCATTATTAATCATATCCATTATTGTCACTCCATACATCCATCTCAACATTATCATCTCAACTGCATGTCTTTTATCCATCTTCTTTACCTAATGCCCAATTTTTTTTTTTTTTTATAAACATTTATTAAACCCAAACATCACCAAAATTACAATGTTCAAAATCGCCAAACTGCTAATGCAGTTTGTAGGCGTAACGCTCTTGACACATATATGACCTAAACATATATCAGCATGTCCTTGCAACACAATCACTACAATGACATGATCATATACATAAGTAGGTACATTTACTCACTACCTTTCTCATTAACCATAACACAGTTTATCCTTTATTTTACACATGAATTCAAACAATTTTTGACAACAACAGTTACCTTGTTTTCCGTTTCAATAGAAGTTTACTTTTAATATTCGCATCTCTCAATACACGGTACTTATTGTATAATCGTGGAACTACATATTGACGGGTTCTCTCACCATAACCATATATTAAGACCTATCATCACGGACTATATATTTTCCCCTTTAGCTTCAGAGATCCCATGGATCACATGTTTGTCTTTTGACCTGTCATCATTTCATCCAACCTGAGATGATATACTACTTTATATCACTGTTAGTATTACCATCGTTCTGCATTATGTGAACCGAGGTACGCACGGCTACAGATCAAGCTATAGTTTCCAATATAAGCTGACCTCTCATTGTAGGGAAATCCTATACAATGCGAGATCAGCTTATACTGGAAATGTATAGCTTGATGTGTGGCCATGTGTACCAGAAGTAGTAGAAGACTGGTATTGAAACTCCTCAATTAAAATAGGCACGAAAGTAGAGAGACCGCCAAAATCGCAGAACATGTGTTCAGTTTTAGTTCAGCTAATTTTCAAGCTCTCTCCAGTTCTTGTTGCCATTTCATCATCCTACTATGGACATTAAATCCATTTTCACGGACGAGAACAATGTTATCGGTTAAAAGCATGTACCAGGGTACCTCCTTCTTATTTCCAACGTCAAAGCATCCATTACCAGCAGGAAGAGATAAGGCATCATAGCAGACCCTTAGTGTAAGCCGACACCTAAATTGAACGTATCGGTATCTATAAGTAATTTGTTATGTTAGGTATATTTTTATTTAAAAGAACTAATAAAATCTTTTTGATGATAAATAATTAAAAAGAGCAAAAGTTTATATTGAATTAATAATGGAACCTATAGAACCGGGTACCCAGTTCTGGATTAGATCTGGAACCGAAAAACCGGTTCACAAAATATGGCCAGTTCTCGATGCCCTAACTCGAGTATATATTATTATATTATGTGGTATCTATTAATAAAAAACGAGAGGAAGTTTTTTTTCATTATTATTATAATATGGATATCAAATAGGGGAAAGTGGGTGGGATTCGTACACCGGGCAATTAGCATATAGCATTCGTGCAATGGCCATAATTCGAATACGCAACATAGTGGCGCCTTCGTATCTGTGTGTGTAATGCCCACTCACACACATAATCTAACCGCGGAGTGGCTTGCCAATGCGGCCGCCGGCTTCGATGTGACAGGATGTTACGAGTTTTCGCTTCGCGAAATTAATTTTTGGATGCAACTTTAAACGTGTTTATCTCTATAAGTGTATTAAACTGATTCTTTGTGCTGTTTGGGTACATATTTAAGTTTATTATTTCGACATTTACTTGAAGATAATGTCAGCAGTTATTTTCAATATATTAGTTGAATTACGGTCAATATCGAAGTTTATGTTAAATTTAAATTACTTATTAGCCTAATATTAAGGCTAGATTGAAGTATGAATAGGGAACACTAAAGAAGGTGTAACCTAGGATAAATAAAAAAATATTAATTGAATTTCTTGGTTGGGGTAGCTTCGTACAGGTTCGAACGGGGTGGATTCGTACTGTACGAATATACCTATAATGTACGTTAAATTTTGGTTAAGAAGCAAAGTACAGATACTGAAAGTGAAGATGAGACTGACATGAGTTTAAGAGAAATTTCCTGTCCTCCCATTGAAGAGATTGCTGAAGGATCTGATGTGGAGAACGAAACTCTAGTTATAATATAACTGAATTCGTGAAAGAGAAAGGCTTTATTCTAGTGAAGTTCAAGAAGAAAAAGTCTGTCAAACATAGTGTTTGACAGACTTTTTCATGGTCATGTGATTACCAAATATAATCCTACTGAGTACAAAGTTTAATTTTTATGGTACCCCAACACATGTACGAAGCTACCCCGTGTGTGGGGGTACATACATACGTTTTTTTTTTAAATCGTCATATCTTGGCCACACTTCTTTCTATGAGCTAGTCGTCTAAGGGAATATTGTAGGCAAATATACAAGCAATCTAGCAATGCTCAAATTGTTTTCAAATAGCGTTTACTTTTTCTGCTATAGGGCTCGAAGTGGAAAGTGTACGAATCCCCCCCACTTTCCCCTAAAAGCTTGTAGTCATTTCCATATAAATATATACATATATATAATAACACGTCCCCGCCTGAAACCTTATAAAACTCAAGAATATTCATAATTCTATAGGTTACAATGCTTGTTCTTCTCTTTTCAGTTAATTTTTCAATTGGTGTGAATGCTACCTAAATACCTAACTACCTGATGTAATTATCCCTTTTCGGAGAGTTATATATACCCTTTTTGTAACACGTTGTATAGATTTATGAAATAAACTATTTAGGTAAAATCTGTTAGAGGTAAATGCTAAAAATATTATAAAAAATCTAATCTAATCTAAAAATATTATAAAGAATATCTATACAAAATCTAACAATGTTATAAAAAAACCTAATCTTAGTGTGCCGCCGGCAGCGGGGTAGGGCCCAAGCTACCGGTGGTTAGGGCTGCAGAGAGAGGAATCTCCTGACGATGCGCGCCGTGTCCAGGAGTGCCGCCTTCTGTATCTGACCCTTGACCCAGCCATCTAGCGAAAGCCTCTTAAGATGTTGGTCGAGACTCTTCGCTATGAGACCGTTCGCCGAAACAACTATCGGAACAATGATCGTCGTATCAACATCCCACATGGCGGTTACCTCGTGAGCCAAGTCAAGGTACTTGCTGAGCTTGTCCTTCTCGGCCTTCACGAGATTCTCGTCATGGGGGATGGTGATGTCGACGAGCACTGCCCGGCGCTTCGATCGATCTGTCAGCACGATATGAGGCTAATAAGCCTCATATCGTGCTCTCTCATCACGGACAGTACTATTATAGATCGATCCCAATAGAGCGTGACGACAATTTTCGAGAACTGGCGCAGGTGCGTACTTATAGTACGGTATTTCGGACTATACAAGGCCGTATCGAAGAGCAAGTTGCTGGTGAATGATTCTGGCTACTAGGTTATGTCCGTGCATGTACTCACCGTTAGCAAGATGAGAACAGCCGGAGATAATATGCCTGAGTGAATCTCTGGGACGGTGTCCCGGAGCGGCATGCGGCATGCTCAACAGATGTCGACCATACCGTCCTTCAGGATATATCTTCGGTAGTTATTCGTCTTGATAACTTCGTCCGCAATTGCACAGACAAAACCTTCGGTTTCCCCAAATAGGTCACCAAAGCATAGCCAGTTCACTGACGCGAGCAAATCTACATCGGGCACTGTTAGGGCCCTATAGAACCGCCCGTGTAGCTCCTTACTCTTCCATACGTCCCTGCGGTCCTCGATACTTAGCACCTTTGGTTTGTGCCAGTTCTCGTTTGCCAAGGATAATGGGGTGAGGCTCCTATCCACTGCCACCACATCGCGATGCATCCCACACTCGTTGTCAAGGAAATACTTCCTAAGACTGCACACCTCGCGGTTGTGGAGGTCCTTGGCGTTTAAATAGCCACGGCCTCCACATTTACGCGGGATGTACAATCTCTTAACAGACGAGCGTGGGTGTAGCATGCGATGAGTTGTGAGCAGAAGACGGGCCCTTCTATCCAGGGCGTCTAGCTCACTTTGAGTTCACCTTAGTATGCCAAAGGAGTATGTGAGCAGGGGCGTTGAAGGCGCGCACCTTGTTGCCACCCGATAATAGACTGTTCAGTACTTTTGTCAGGTGACAGAAGAAGCGCTCTTTCACCGCCCGCTTTATGTCCCCGTCCTCAATACCCAACGACTGTGACATACCAAGGTACTTATGGGTTTCTGTTTCGGAGAGAGATCTGAGAGACATTATCTCAGAAAGCTGTAAATTTTTCGAATTTACGACTTTCCCCCGCTGTACATGCATGACCGCATACTTATCTATACCAAATTCCATCTTGATGCCGCTACTAAACACTTCTGTAATCTTCAGTAGCTCCAACAAGTTCTGACGTTTTGGTGCAAACAGTTTAAGGTCATCCATACGTACAACAGGTGAGAAATGCTCTCACCACCTCTCCGAAGCCGGCAGCCTAGTCCTGAATCCTTCAGCAGAGTACTGAGCGGATTCAAAGCTAGGCAGAACCACAGATGACTCAAACTGTCACCCTGGAAAATATCTCGCTGAATCCTTATAAAGTCCTGCGGGCCAGAGGTGCCATCACCACCACCTGGTTGATGAAGGACTGTGATCCACTGCCTCATACATGCGCTTAAGAAGGATCTTAAAGCTGTATCAACTTTATACAGTTCCAAGATCCTCTCCAGCCATGAGTGAGGCACCGAATCAAATGCCTTCTTGTAGTCAATCCAGGCAGCCGAGACGGCTCACCTGTCCCGCGGACCTGTTGGCAAATTGTCATGTCAATGAGGAGGAGCTCTTTGGTACCACGGGACCCAACCCTACATCCATTTTGAGAGGAGGCCAAAACGTTGTTCGAAACAATGTGCGTATTAATTTTTGTTCTCAAAATGGATGTAAGGAGCTTGTATAGTGTAGGCAAGCACGCGATGGGTCGATAGTTTTTCGCTTCCGTGGTACTATCACAAGGAGGTAACACCGGTTGTAAGGAAAATTGGCAGGGAACCAAACTCAAGAGCTTGTTGGAATTGCGTTGCCAACCGTTCGTGTGAGCATCGAAACCACTTTATTCAAAAGTTGTGCAATCCATCCGGCCCAGGACTTTTCCAGTTCTGGGTCGTGCGGATTGCACAACTTATGTCATTAGGGCTGATGGTAATGGCCTCCATTGGTTCGATGGACTCACACTCACGTTTGACAACACTCATCCAATCACCCTCGGTGTGTTGGACAGGCATTGACCAGATACTACGCCAGAAATTAATCATGGCAGTAGCACTTGGCAGCTGTCCATCCAACACACGTTGGTCGGTTCCCTCCCACTTTCGGTATACCTTCCTCTGGTCACTCTGGAAGAAGTGATTCTGTTGGAATCGATCCACACGCTCTCTGTAGCGGCGAATACGGCGTACCCATGCATGAACTTTTTGCTTCAAGAAGTCAATGCGCTCTGTGACACAGGCAATGTAGTATTATTATTATTAATTATGTTAAGATTGTACCTAGGGCATCGAGAACAGGCCATATTTTGAGAACCGGTTTTTTCGGTTCTGGTTCTAATCCAGAATCGGGTACCCGGTTCTTTCGGTTCCATTAATTATTCGATATAAACTTTTGTTCTTTTAATTAATTTATGATCAAAAACATTATAGGTAGTATAATAATAACAATAAAATAGATTTCTATGTTCGAATATGTCGTAGAATGACAATCAAACAGTGATTTCTGAATCACAGCTTTTGATTAAAATAACATAAATGTAATCAAGTCTTTTAACAAACCAGTTTTTTTATTTATATTAGATTTTCTTAAATAAAAATGTACCTAACATAACAAATTACAGTATTACCCAACTGATATGTCGCGTCGTGAACGTCGTTCGCACAGAAAAGAAAGTATGTCCCCGAAGATTAACGAAAGAATGCTTAAAACTTACAATCAACCTTAGATCTCTACTATCTTTATAGTAGAGATCTAAGGTTCACAATACACTGCAGCTGTTAGTTCCGTTTCCGTTTCTCGCAAGTCACGCCTCTCCACACGGCGCGCGCTAACATAGCGGCAGCTGCTGACCAATAGCGTTTCCCGCGCTTTGAAAATGTATCTTCGGCGCATGTACATCGGTAAGCCATATTAATTGGGTACTACTGTACTTATAGATAACGATACGTTAAATTTAGGTGGCGGCTTACACTAAGGGTCTGCTATGATGCCTTATCTCTTCCTGGTGGTAATGGATGATTTGTCGTTGAAAGAGTAGATGTTAAAATGGCTACAAGAGCTGGAGAGAGCTTGAAAATTAGCTGAACTAAAACTGAACATATGTTCTGCGATCATGAAGCAATATTGCTTCATGTCTGCGATTTTGGCAGTATTTCTATTTTCGCGTCTATTTTACTTGATGGAGTTTCAGTACCAGTCTTCTACGACTTCTGGTACCTCGGTTCACAAATGCAGAACGATGTAGATTGGATGAAATGACGACAGGTCACAAAGTAAACATGTGATCCAAGGTCAAACAAATATATAGTCCGTGATGACAGGTCTTAGTCTTAATATATGGTTCAGAATGTTGGGCATTAGGTATAGAAAATTAATGAAAGACATGCAGCTGAGATGATTATGTTGAGATGGATGTATGGAGTGACAAGAATGGATATGATAAATAATGAGTACATAAGAGGAAGCTTGAAAGTAGCGGTATGGTCATGTTATGAGGAGGAATGAAAGCCACGTGAGTAATAGAGTTATGAATATGGAAGTGGTGGGATACATTGGGGAAGTGTAAATAAGAAAGGAGTGAATGCTATTATGTCGGATAGAAAGGCAAAATGGAAGAAGCAAACATATTGCAATGACCACAAATAGCTGGGAACAGGATATGTAGATGATGAACAATAAATTACTTATAGGTATTATTAAATTTTAGGAACATAATAGGAATTTCAATGATACATAATAATTCACATAATCAATTAATAATAGTTAATAATTATACACATAATCAATTAAAAATCGTTAAATGGCTCTTCACAAGCTGCCGTTTTGCTTTATTAACATTATTTAATCGCTACAAGTAGCTTCATGCTACGACACTAACCACCTATAGTGTGTTTTGATTGTTCTACGAAATTTACTGATCCATCCTAAACGACCTTTTAAAATTAATCGAAAGAAACCGAAAGACCCGAAATAACCGGTTCTTTATATTTAAGAACCGGTTCTTATTGCAACCCTCAGAACCGGGAATTCCCGGTTCCGATGCCCTAATTGTACCTCAATGTAATTGATATGTGTGTAGACGAATCATTCTTAATTTAAACGGGTAAAATAGTTTGACAGAGCTTAGCTGTAAAAAAAAAACAAAAGCTGCGCGCCATTTTTGTTAACGTTTTCATTGTGTGGTTGATTATTATCAAAAATTTACTCCAAGAAATACAAGTCTGTTTTTTCCTCTCAAGTGTGTTGAAAAACGTCGTATGATACGCGTGTGTATTGATCGTTACACTTTCGGCTCTGTTATCGCGTTCGCCTTAATACCGCCTCGTCTGTCGTACCAACATTCCACACATTAGGGAATGCAAACCAGTTTCACCGAAAATCGAAAACCGGTTATTAGGTATGGTTTTGAACAACAAAAAAAACGGTTTCGATTTTTTTCGGTTTCTTTCTTTGTTTGGAAAAAGGAAGATTAGCCGCCGTTTTTTAAACTGACTCCAATGCAGTGAGGATTTTTGTGATGTATTGAAGTGTGTTGATGCGTATAGTGTTGAGCTGGTTAGAAAATAACTTATAATAATTTTTTTTTTATGATAGGTATAAAAAATGTTAAAAAAAATATACTACTTAGGCAGCAAACAAGCGTACGGCTCGCCTGATAGAGAGTATATCATTGATATGCTGGAAGGACAGTGTACGGGATAATTCAGAGCCTTGTGGAACGCCAGCATTAATGTCATGCTGTCGGAGCAACTACTGTCAACGAAAGCTCTTATGTATCTGCCAGACAGCAAGCTGACTGATTGGTGTTATTTTTTAACCGTCTGCACGACAACAAAGACTGATTAATGTTTTTTTTATCTAAGGAAAGTCAAAGCCATTTATTCAATTTAGGCCCTGGTAGGGCACTTATGAAGGTCAAAGCTACTGAAGTTACCACCAGTTCGTAAGTCGGCCTTCAACTGAGAAGAACAGGCAAGAAAACATTCGTATAAAAATAATCACGTGTTTGTGTACACGCAAGTTATTGTGCTGCTACAATATGCTATGTAACATAATATTACGTGTGAAATGATTATTATAACGTACGAAACATAATTTAATAAATGTTTAAATAAACATAATTTAATAAATGTTTCTTCATTACTGATCTAATTTTTATTTAACATTTTAGTTTTTAATTGCTATGAGATATATTGACTTTATCATTATATCTCATAGCAATTAAAAACCAAGCAAATATTATGTTTTTATGATGTCATTCAAAATAAAATCAAAAGCAACGAACCGCGTAGTCTATATAAAGAGAGTTAAATAAACCATGGAAATAATAGTTTATTTAACTCTGTAGATTTATCTTTATTATCAATTTGATGAAAAAGAGATGGATGGATATTGTGAAAGATGACATGAGTAAGAAAGGAGTGAATTTTGGTATAACGGATAGAAGAAACGAATGGAAAAAACGTAGATATTGCGCCGACCCCAAATGATTGGGAACAGGGCAGCCAGATGATAATGTTAATGAATTTGATGTTTATTTTATACCCACTCTATTAACTTTAACTGACAATAATTCCTATTTACGATTTTTTAATCTTTGGCGCGGTTATTATCTATAATTCGAGCTATAGAAATAACGTGGAAAAAAAACGAGTGAACATTTAAATAACCGGTTAACCGGTATTAAAACCGGTTAACCGGTTTTACCTCTAAAAAAATAATATTTGTTTTATCCGGATACTAAAAACTAACGGATAATGCTAGACCTAAGTAGGTGTACAATATACATACTCACTTGACTGCTGCTTATCCAAATTTTCGAAAAACAACGTTGATTCATTATCTGCGACAACATCATAAGCTGCCAGCGGCACTACCAAGGAAGTCAAAAATTATTCTGTGGGTTCTACCATGATCTTTTCACGACTGTAACTTTTTTGTGGAGATTGTTCCCTGTGAATCATAAATATTTTATTTCATTTATAGCACCTACAAATATTATTAATAAAAAGATAAGACATAAAAAGAGATAGTTGTCCTAAGTACACCATATGAAATACACTGTAAACTGTAGCCTATTTTAAATACTAATTTATAGCACCTACAAAATTTATTAATAAAATTTTTAGGCATTAAAATATGTATTTGTCCATACACCATAATAAATAATTATAATAATCAAATCATGTTATATTTGGTAATAAAATGTAATGTAAAGTAAGAGAATAATAATCCGCAAATATAATAACAAATAAGTTGTTATCATAGTTTTCATGATCTCTCTGATCTCGGACTCGGACTCGAACTTATATATAAGTTCGTATAAATCTATCCGGTACGTGAACGATAAACTGATAATGATCTAACTGCAATATATAATTACTAAAATAATTAAATAAGTTATCGTTAGTTATGTTATTAACGATTAATAAAAAAATATTAATATGTATTGTTAATACTTACATTTAAATTTTTGTCATGTATCGAGCTTTTTGCTCTCATTTGCTCCAAATGCTGCTTTTTGTTTTTCCTTGGTCTTTATTCTATTACCCATGTCGTGAAATTATATTAAAATCAACTTTAACACTAAACTTGACACTATAAAAATAATAAAAACAAAACTACACAACTGACTTTATATTTACAAGCACTATTGAACTAGGTTATCACACTAAACTGAAATTAATACGATATTACAAACTATAATACTATCTTTGAAGACAATAAAGAATATGCTACGAAAATATTTAATGTTTAAAACTACGAGAGCCGGCCGCGAAAACTAGCGTAGGTCCGTCGTCGACAAAGGCCTCGGCCGAATGATCCTAGCGATGCAAGAGTAGTACAATAAATACGTTCACCGTGATTTCGTATGTGCTAAAAAGAGATGTGTATAGTGCTCTGCCCGGGCAACCCGCAGGTTTTAATAAACGACGTAAGTACCAAACCAAATATAAATTGTTTATAAAATAACCATGCAATGTATAGAAAATCTGTTCTTCACAGTATAAGAAGAATGAATTACCAATTTTTTGCATTAAATTTCACTGTAAAATTCGCCTGTTTGACGGAGTTATAGTGTAAAAGAGTTTTATCTAGAGGCTACTTTGGAATTAAACTTTATCGAGAAAATTTCTATCAAACGTGTTTTCCTTCAAGGTAATCCTCAATTAAGATCTCAAAAATCATATAATAAAATCTCGGATCCCCAAACCTTGTATTAATTAAGATACAGGCACACAAAGATATCATTTTTTCTGAATATAGCACCTTAATTCCATTAATTACTGTAAATGCGTTGAGAAATACCTTATTCAATTTGAATTAAAATTACCGCAAAGTATGGTCACTAGGCACGTGCACAGACTAGAGCTAGGCACAAGCCGCCATCGCCCCACCCCTTTACTCCCTCGCACTCCCGTTGAGTATTACGTCTGCACTTTAGCTTATTACATGATTTTCCAAATAATTTATTTTTTTATTTTTATTATTATAAAAAAATAAAGTATGTTTTATTATCAAACCAGTATCATTTGTATTATCAACCCTGAGTCGCTCGTCGCTGACCAAAACAACGACCTGTATATATTTTTGCATATTTTTCAATTTAAATTATTCAAATATAGATTTAAATGAGTATTAATTTCCGCTTCTAGAAGACATCAAGACTCATAAACGAATTACAATAAGCATCGAATAATTATCTAATTATTTTTACTACTTTGACTTGGTTCAGAAAAAAACCTAACATATTCGATCATTGTAAACACGATGTACCTAAGTAGTACCCAAATATACATTTGTCTATGTTATTATTATTACTCTTGGACTTAATAAAATTATTACTTTTGCAGAAAGAGTGAGAGGGGATGACTTTTTTCGAATTAATGAGGATAAATCGCTGATGTGTCTTTTAACGCGGCTAAGCTAAAGTGGGACTGGGCTGGTCACGTGTGCCGCATGCCGAATGATATGTGGACGAAAATTTCCCTGGTGGACAAAATTTTAAGCGGCGCCGTGGCAGACCTCGCTTGAGATGGCGGGATGAATTAGACTTCTTTAAAAAGAACTGGTTCGTAGGAGCCGACCGAGAAGTATGGAAAAAGGAAAGGGAGGCCTTTGCCCACTAGTGGGACAGTATAGGCTAATAATAACATCATCATCATATCAACCTAACGATGTCCACTGCTGAATACAGGCCTCCCCCATTAACTTCCACCTGGAACGGTTTTGGGCCGCTTGCATCCAGCGACGCCCAGCGACTCTGACCAGGTCGTCGGTCCACCTGGTGGGAGGTGGTGTCCCGCTCGGCGCTTTCCAGTACGTGGTCGCCACTCGAGAATCTTCCTTCCCCATCGATTTATCAGTTCTTCGAGCGATGTGGCCTGCCCATTGCCACTTCAGCTTGCGTACTCTCTCTAATAATAACATAGAACCATTTAAATATGTACCTATCTCACATTATTAGCTGTCGTCTGTGGTACAAGGTCAGAATGAATCATAAAAATAAGACTCGAGAAACGAGTATCTAACAACTAAGTAGGTATTTAAAAATAGAAATAAAAAAGATGGCCGCCCGCTCCGGGGGCAATCACCTATAGACAAGGTTATAATTTATTATTTTAAAACGTTGTGGTAGACCCGTCACTATGCAGATATCATATACTTACCTAAAACAGTTCCTATTTTTAGCTTTATTAGGTAGGTATTTGACTTGCACATTCACGTCTAATAAAATAATCAGCTAATAATGTGAAATCTGATAGGTATAACACAATAAAATACCAATAGACATACCTACATGGGCTTGATACCCAGATATAGAAAAGGGCGTCGATAAAAGGGAAAATTAAAACCAAACGGAAAAACGCTCAAGGAGCATTATCGAGCATTTTTCTACGTTTAAATAATAATTCGAGGAGCAGAATTAAAAGTCGAGTGGCCCGCTACCTTATGAAAACGGCAAAGACTAATTTGACAACTTTAGATATGTTCTATCCTTTTTCAATAATGTTTGTAAGAAAGAGATGTGATGTGACTAAAATTAGTTTAGTGCAGTTTACAACAGAATCGGCAACATTCGTTTTCTTTCCGCTATTCATTTTATGGCAGAATTTAATTTCACGAGTATTACGCTGGAGGCGCTGTTCAGGTTCTCATCTATACAGTAGGTATTCCAGCAGGGCTATTTTTTAAAACCCTCGGATTCGATATCGGAAACGAATTCAAAAATGACCGAGGCGATTTTCCGCAATTGCTATTTTAATTTCCGAATTCGAATAAATTTCGAATTTAAAATAGCAATTGCTTATATTCGCCTCGGAAATTTTTGAATCCGTTTCCGATATCGAATCCGACGTTTTAAAATAGCCCTGCAGATGATATTGCACCGGTAACATACTTATTACATACTAGTCCTTTCCAACGAAGTAAGTAGTCCTGAGTTTGAAAACTTTTGCTTCAACTATGTTTTTTTTTTTATGTAGCAATAGCTTTTGGCTCAATCGATTAATCGGTATACTTCGTCAACTATATAACTACGAATAAGGATTTCTTACGTGAAACAGACTAGTCAACACTGATTCTGTCCAAAAATATATCTGTGATTCCTCAACTGTCCGCTAGAGGCGCTGCACGTACCTATCTTCAAAATAGTAATTTACTTTTGGAACCCTCTGGAACTTCATATTGATGTTTACAATAGTCTCTAGTGAGTATAGTTTTAAATTACCATTATGGATTTACCACTAGCTGTTCGGTGCAGGAATAGATCGTCCAGAAATCTGCATGCGGTACGATATGGGCAAAAAGGGCGTAATATAGCTCTTTTATCACGTTATACGCAAAGCCAGAAAAACTTAAACGTGAAAATCTTACCATCAGCTCTTCGATAAGTCAGCTAACACATCGCGTGGACTGTAGCTTTACCCCCATTAATGTCAGACTCGTGCGCTCCCTCAGTAATTGATTGACTGTCCTTTTAGGTAAGTCATGGGGGCGGGTCGTAAGAGCCTGTTCATATTCCTGATGGGGCTGGCGTGGAAGTGCCGGTTCAGCATGCCGCTGCTGCTGAGCGGCACGGTGGCGGTGCTCGGCCGCGCTTGGATGTTCCAGATACGCGTGCATACTGTGCACAGGCTGCATGACCACGAGGTAACGTATACGCTGATTTAACAGGGTTTAGCTGCTGGACGGTTCACCTGATTGAATCTTGACGATGATATCTCATTGGTTCGTATGTCGTGGGCATCAATGAGCTGGAGCTCTCTGTGATGGAAACCATACCATGATAGTACCACCACTTACTAGTGTATTTCGGCTCTATGTATTCGGCACTTGAGGACGGTTCACCTGATGGTAAGTGGTCACCGTTGCCTATGGACTTTTGCAATACCAGGGCCAGTAGACAAGATGGTTGTTGACAATCGTTATCGTTAGTAAACGATCAACCTTTGTATGGGATTGACATTTCAAATCGAGATATCACGTGATTTTTAACACTCTCTTATGTCAATCCCATACAAAGGTTGATCGTTTACTAACGATGACGATTGTCGACAACCATCTGTCTAGGGGGGCAGACACCTTGGTTTTCTAACAAAGTCTTCCTTCGCAGAGAGCTTCATGCTCCAAATAGGCTCCAATGAACTATCATCGCAGTATACAGTAACCCCCTTACTCATAAAACGTTATTTAACTAATAAGCTGATTAAGTGGTCACCTAAATAACGTCACCTTGCTGTCGTTGTTTGACAATGACAGCAAGGTGACGTTATTTATTTGACCATTTATTCAGTAGATTTAGTTAAATAGCGTTTATGAGTAAGGCCGTAAATAGTTATTCGATCCGCGGTTTCCCGATCCCCTATTTTGTCCCTGAAGGGCTTACATTGTTTTGCGGATGCTTACACCCTTTACCTAACTGCCAAAGAATCATGGCGAGATCCATACATTGATTTGTACAAAAAAAAATTTTTAGTGTTTTGAATCATTTCCAATGTTGAGATAACATTATCAGCAACATATTAATATACTTGAAGTAGTTTAACCCCGCAAAACAACAACAACATAACGTTTTAGTCGCAAATCGCCGGCGTGGCATAGATTGTCGCATTTTTATACCGAGGATCTAAACATTTTTTAAATGTCTTTAGTTATTCCTTAGGCACCAAGGATCAATTATAACGTAATTTCAACGTCTATCTCGCCATGATTCTTTCATGATTGCAGGCTTGGTAGATTTTGTGATTAATCTGTGAGAGGTATTTCGCTTATAATGTAGATGTTACGTGTTGTTCTACCTCCAGCTTCCATATTACGATGATGAGGAGGAGGTGGATGACGAGGGTTCCTGGGAGACAGAGTCCACAGACTCCTGGGAGACCATCGTGGAGGAGGTGGCATACGGCTGACACACTTCAACTAACTGATACAATCGTATTTTGCGTTATTTGGCGTTGGGATCTGTAATCTTACTTTAAGGCCAAATTCTATGTTAATAGAGTAGCTAAAAATGTATAATGTTAAATAGGTATATTCGGTAATGTATGGATTTATTTTCGCGAAAAAATGCGTATTTTTGCGAAAATTTGGATATGGCGTAAAACACTAGTTATAAATTATCAGTAGTTTTTATGATACCAGCACAGACTTCGGACGTCTTATTTGCGATGGCCTTTTTGTTTTGATAATTTTGATCATATCACTAAACAAATCAAGTAATTTTAGAACTCGACCTATTACTATGTTGTATTCCGCAAAATTACTAGTTTTTCTGCGAAATGACTAGTATTTTCGGGAAAATTTAATGTTTACGTGAAATTTCAATTTTACGGCGATATGGACAATGCCATAAAGATTAAAATTACGATATGTTCAATTCATGAAAGATGTTGGGTCTAGTTTTTGTCATTAATTGTTACCTTGCTAGTAGAGTTTTATAAGTTACTAGCTTTATAGCCCGCGACTTCGTCCGCGTAGATTATTTCTTTTTTCTAGATATTCATCATTATAACAATATAGAGCTTTGTTCATGGCTATTGTCCGCCACTACGTGTGATATTGACAAAAGTTCCGGTAGATTAAGAGCTCATATGCGAGAATGCCACATAAAACTGAAACAGTCCTGCCGCAAATCAACTCTAGCAAATTTCAGTTTTTCCCTGTGACTACAAACCTTAATTAGGAACTGTTATCTTTTAAATTCAAACGGAAGGTGATTTGGGATCAATGGTATATGCGGCAAGAAGACTGTTTCTCGTCTGGCAGAACCAGTAAATATTTTGGCCTCAATAACATTGCGGCGGAAAGCTGTTACTTGTAGTCTAGTTCCACAGCACAATTTTGGAGGCCTTATCTCTCTTTCCCTCATGTCTGAGGATCGTGGTCAACATCGGGTTTGCTTCTAGAGCGAATGATCTGCCTTCACTGGTTTCTGTCTTCTGGTTTCTGTAAAACTTGGAGGACAATGAGTCTTTTACTTGATCGGACCATCTTGTTGGTGAACGACCACATAGTCGTTTTCCTTCCGTGTTCCCAACTATGATCAGATTTCCAAAGTTTCATCGCCTTTGCGCACCATGTGGCCGAAATACGAAAAAATACGTTGGTGGCATATGGTGGACAATCGTGTTTTAACTTTGAGCTGCGATAGGATTGATGCATTGTTGCGTTTAGCGGTCCAGGGTATTTCCAACATCCGTCTCTAGCACCACATCTCGAATGCATCAATCCTTTTTCTTTCTCGGGCCAGTATAGTCCACGCTTCCACACCATACATGAAAATGAGGAATACCAATGCTCGTATTAACCGGATCATTGTTTTAATACCGATTCCTCTCTTTTTCCTGATGTTGTTTAGGCGAGTCATTTCAATACGCCAATACCATAAGCCGAAATTATAAATTTTGAAATTTTCACTTCGAAAATAAAGAACTTCATATACTAAATTTAATCCCCCTTTTCACTCTCTCTGATATACTCACTCTGATATACACCGGCAAGTGAGTGACATGCGTCGCCAGATGAGGGAAACGATCCAGGAGGAACTAAAACGCAGCCTTCAATTTTATGCTGATAAAATAGATGACTTCCAATTTCAAATTAACAACTATGAAGAAAAAATTAAAGTGATGAACAACCACTACAACGACTTAAATAATAGATTTCACAATATGAAAATGAAAAATGAAGTCATAGAACAAAAAATAAATTACTTTGAACAACAGCAAATGGAGAACAAACTTGAAATCAGTGGAATTCCTAAGGAGAATGCTGAAAACTTACTTGAAATCACTAAAAAACTCTGTCACAAAATTGATCAAAACAGTGATGACATTATCCAAGTACACAGAAAAGAAAGCCGAGCTCCAGCATCGCAGAATAGAAATTCCACTACAGTAGTCGTAAACCTGCAAGAAGGACGACGTGATAAGTGGCTAGAAGCTGCCAAGACCAAGGCGTTAACATGTACCGACATAGGTAGAAGTGGAGGTCCGAAGATTTATCTCCGGGAAGCACTAACACCCGCTACGGCTTTCCTACTATGGAAGGCCAAATCTGAATTAAAGGACTCCAATCTCTTCAAGTACGTATGGTGCAAACGCGGAACGATCTTAGTCAGGAAAGGAGACAATGAAAAAATATGCGTCATCAGGTCAGTGAGTGATATTTCCCAATTGCTACTTGACAAAAAACAAAATGGACATTGAACTCTAGGATAGGTATTTAAGTGTTTCTATTATATTATGCCAAATTATTTGCAATGTAGATCTGATGGATTCAAGCAACTTAAGTCTTAATACAGGCGAAGGAAACTATAAAAGTTGGAATAATTTTGTCAACTCATTGCCAAACAACAAACAGCTTTTAATTTTACATGTTAACATACGGTCAATGATAAAAAATTTTGCTCACTTGGAATACATTATACACAATAGTACAAAAAATATTGACTTAATTGTTTTAACTGAAGTAAACATCAAACAATCTTGTACTGGATTATATACAATACCTAACTATAATATGCACACTCAGCTGAGGCAACATCGCCGAGGAGGAGGGATTATTGTGTATGTCCATAAAAATATTCAGTTTACATCTCATAATACATCAACTATTCATTGTGAATCACTTTCGGGTATGATTACTTTGAGTGATCGAAGGGTGAACATACTTGCTGTTTACCGGCCACCAGATGGCAGCCAAGCTAGCTATACTAAAGAACTAATGGGACTGATCAATAGGTATGATAAAAAGTCAGAAATTATTTTACTGGGTGACATGAATCTTAATATAACTACAAAAACCAACAATTCTATCTCATACCTAAATTGCTTGCATGAATTAGGCCTAGAATGTAAAATATCACAACCTACTAGGGTTGAAAAGCTGGGAAATACTATTACTCAAACTTGCATAGACCACATTTTCACAAGAATTTACAATGGTACTGTTAGTTCTGGAGTTATAAACGTGTCACTGGCAGATCATTATATAACATGCTGTGCGCTTGAGCTCCCGTCAGCTGTTCGATCACACACATATACCTGTGTAAAAACTGATAGCAAACAAGTGATTGACGAACTGAATCGGACTGACTGGGGTTCGGCAAGTGTGTTCACATCTCCCGATGATATTTACAACTTTATTGAAAACACCTTTTGTCAAATGTATTCAAAATGTACTAAATCATATGTTATCAGTAATAAAGATAGGAAACATTGCAAATGGATAAATAATAAATTAAAAAAAATGTGTAAACAACGTAATAAACTGTATAAAATATGGAAAAAAGATCCCAATAATATAAATAAAAGGCTACTTTATAACTCATATAGAAATAAGACTAATAAGTGTATAAATAAAGCAAAAAACAAATTTATTAAAAAGGAAATACTCAAAAATTTTAAAAACCCAAAAAAACTTTGGTTTTTAATTAACGAGATATGTGGCAATATAAAAGCATCAACTGATGATATGATCCTGAAAGCTTTTAAATTAAATGAAAAAGATATTGCTAACAATTTCGAAAAGGAATTCCAAAACAGTGTATATAATATCTCAACATCATGTCATAGACAATTGTTAGACCCTTTGTCGTATCAGTGTGAGCCGGAGGTGTCAATGCGATTAAAACATATTACCAACGAACAAGTTTTTAGACTAATTAATCAATTAAATATTAGTAAAAGTCCTGGATATGATAAAATACGTGCATCAGACATAAAATCAATTAATAATTCTATAACTCCGATAATCACAAAACTTATAAACTCATGCATTGATACGTCCAGCTTCCCTGAGAAACTTAAGATAGGTATAATAAGACCTATTTATAAAAAGGGTTGCCATAAAGAATACCATAATTATAGACCTATAAACATACTGTCATGTATAGATAAAATAGTTGAGAGATACTTTGGAAATGAAATAAACAAATATCTTGATAAAAATAATATTATAAACAAAAATCAGTTTGGGTTTCAAAAAAACCGTAGTACCTCCCAACTTTTATGTAAATTTACCAATGAGATCAACGAGTACATGAACAATAAAGAACATGTACTTGTTGTTTTCATTGATTTTAGTAAAGCATTTGATATGATTAATTATAAAATACTATATACAAAATTAGAAAACAGTGGTATTCAGGGACCTCTTCAAAAGTTGTTAATGAGTTATCATAGTGATAGATATACCTACGTTAAAGTCGCAAACCAGTTGAGTAACGGAGCTAGAACTGAAAAGGGCACGGCTCAAGGTTCAATTATCGGCCCGACTATATATCTACTATTTGTTAATGACATGTGCAATGTAATCAAAAATGGATCTGTGTATCAGTTTGCTGATGATACATGCTTAATTGTACACAATAAAGATTTAAAAAAAGCTGAAAAGGAGATGCAAAATAACTTGGAGTTGTTATGCAAATGGTCTCATGATGCTGGGTTAGTTATTAATGCACAAAAGACAAAGGCCATCCACATCCATTCAAGTCACAATATAAATGCGTATGTACCCAGCATTGTGGCCCATGAGCATGACTGCTTGCATAATAATATCAAACCTTGTAATTGTCAAAAAATTAAATTTGTTCACAAACACACTTATATTGGATTAATAATAGATAACAGATTAAATTGGGATTTCCATATAATGCACATTTGTAACAAACTAAGGACATTCCTGGGTAAAATATATATTCTTAGATTCAAAATTCCATATCAGGTTTTAAGACTCTTGTATCTAGCTATGGTTGATTCTGTAATTGATTATGGTATAAGTAGCTATGGCAGAACTTATAAGACACATTTAGATAATATTTACAAATTACAAATACGAATCTTGAAAACTATTGTTCCAAGTCACATAAGATCAAAATATAAGGAAAACTACTCTGAATTATTTAAGTTCTGTCAAGTGTTACCAATTCACAATAAAATAAAATTAGCAATTCTTAAAGATGAACATCATAATATCAGTAACCTAAAATTGTATGAAAGAAAGCAAAACTTGAGACCTCTCAAGGATTCGGAGATGTATGTTTTGCCTAGATATAAAAATACTTATGGAATGAGAAACTTTAAGTACACACTGCCCAAGATAGTTAACAGTTTACCTAAGGAACTGCAAACCAAATATACAGAAAATGTTAAAATGATCAAGCCTATAAAAAAGTATATGCTGGGAATGGAAGGGGATGACTTTAACTATGTGTATCTTTAGCATAAGTACCGCGATATAAACCATAATATAGTCAATATATAAAATGAACTCTCACCGGACACATAAGCCTTCCAGGCTTTCGTCAGGTGGCAATGTAAAACTATGTACCTATTATGTAATTTTGGTCAAATAAATAAATAAATAATAAACTCCTTAAGGGTTCAAATTCCTACAACACCGATATTCGTTGCGTTAGTTTATAACCATAAGCTTAAATAATAAATTTAGTGTACTTCCATACTCAAATTCATCCCCCTTTTTACCCTTTCGGGATCGGAATTATCAAAAACGTTCAGGCACATATAAATTAATTTGCAATTGTCAACCTAAACACAAAATTTGAAGGTCCTAACTTCGAAACTGATGGACTTTCATATAAACTTGCATCCCCTATTTTACCCCCTTAAGGATGGAATATCCAAAAATCCTTAGTGGTTGCCTTCACCGTGTAATAATAAGTGACGTTTACTTTAAAACTGAATGACTTACATACATCCCATACCTTTTCACCCTGTCGGGGGTGGAATTGTCAAAAAAGCTGAAACATGTATAAATTAATTTTCAATCGTTAGCCTAAATACAAAATTTGAAGATCCTAACTTCAAAACTGACGAACATTCATACAAACTTTCATCCCCTATTTTACCCCCCGAGGAGTGGAATTTCCAAAAATCCTTCCTTACTGAATACCTACACTGTATAATATTAAATTTAGTGAAGTTTACTTTGAAATTGAAGGACTTGCATACACAACTTCATCCCCCTTTTCCTCCCTTCGGTGGTGGAATAATCACAAACGCTGAGATAACTATACATTAATTTTTAATCGTCAGCCTAAACACAAAATTTGAAGATCCTAACTTCAAAACTGACGGACTTGCATACAAACTTTCATCCCTTATTTTACCCTGTTAGGGGTGGAATTTCCAAAAATCCTTCCTTAGTAGATGCCTACACCGTATAATAATACATTTAGTGAAGTTTACTTTGAAATTGAAGGTCTTGCATACCCAACTTCATCCCCCTTTTCCTCCCTTCGGTGATGGAATTATCACAAACGCTGAGATAACTACACATTAATTTTCAATCGTCAGCCTAAACACTAAATTTGAATATCCTAACTTCAAAACTGACGGACTTGCATACAAACTGTCATCCCCTATTTTAACCTCTTAGGGGTGGAATTTCCAAAAATCCTTCCTTAGTGGATGCCTCCACTGTATAAGGTATCTTTGTGCAAAATTTCAAATCTCTAGGTCCAGCGGTTTGGGCTGTGGGCTGATATATCAACAATCAGTTTATCATTTTATATATTAAGATTATGATGTTTTAATGAGTAATTTAATTGGTAAACTGGGCTGTTGAATGTGCATAGCAGTTTAAAAAAAATGATGTCTTACTATTTTGTTAAAGATATAATATTACGGCCGATGTACTTACTTTAGAACTTATTTTAAATAACATATTATTTAATACTTGGCTAATAGCTACTTTATGTTTACAGTATTAGGCTCGGTTCACACTGTAATTAGATCAACCTACTGGTGAGGAATGTCATAAAAATTATAGACCGAGATCCCAGAATCACCAGACATAACTTATTTTCTAACGGACAAAATGTATAGAATTGAGTAGTGTTAGTACGTACTCAAACGTATGAATACCAGTAAACTTTTTGTATTGAGTATCTTCTAACCTCGAGCCATTATTCTATGGATTAAAAATGCCAATTATCGCCTTATTTGCATTACTAGCTTCCGCCCTGCGGTTTCACCCGCGTTCCCGTCATAAAAAGTAGCCTATGTCAACCGCGGTTAGTGTAGCTTCCCAACAGTGAAAGAATTTTTCAAATCGGTTCAGTAGATTCGGAGCCTATTCAATGCAAACAAACAAACAAACAATCAAATCTTTCCTCTTTATAATATTAGTAAGATAACAATGCCCCCGCGCAAATACTCCAGCGACATTTTAATTGTGTTTAGTGGATGTTTGGCTGCTACGATTGGTCTGACCGCTTGCAAAAATTATTGAATATCATATACAGGTTGTTGTTTTGGTCAGCGACGAGCGACTCAGGGTCGATAATACAAATGATACTGGTGCTAAAAAAAATATTAAAAAAATACTTTTATTTTTTTTAATAATAAAAATAAAAGAATTTTTTTTTTGAAAATCATGTAATAAGCTAAAGACTAAGTGTAGACATAATAGTCAACGGGAGTACGAAGGAGTAAAGGGGTGGGGCGATGGCGGCTTGCACCTAGCTCTAGTCTGTGCACGTGCCTAGTAACCATACTTTGCGGTAATTTTATTTCAAATTGAATAAGGTATTTCTCAACATATTTACAGTATTTAATGGAATTAAGTCCATTTTTGGGGAATATATATTTTGTACTACCGCTCCTGGGTCGCTTGTCGCCGACCAAAACAACATCCTGTATAAAATTTTAGTATCATATATAAAAATCAGCTCGCAGAATTTAAGAAAAGTACGTAATGTGCATTACATACCTTTCATGCCTGGTACCTGAAAATTGGCTACGGGACAAGTTAGCTGGTATTCATACGTTTGAAGTACGTACTAACACTACTCAATTCTATACATTTTGTCCGTTAGAAAATATGTTATGTCAGTAGAGCCTGGTACTCGTACTATTAAATCCGGGTCTAGTTAACCGCACAAAAGGCAACCAACACCTATAAAAAAACTATAAGAGTTGTGTTTGATCAAACAATAAGTGGACAAAGCGCAGCAGCCGAAATACAACGATTTAACATGTTGCTTTTCTTGAAAATTATATTGTTAGCAGTTGGTTATTACCTTGTGTAGTGTTGCCAGGTGTCCCGATTTGCGCGGGACGTCCCGATTTTCAGGGGTCTGGTGACACGTCCCGATTAACCCTTGATCGGGACGCCAAATGTCCCGAATTTTCACTAACCTCATGAGTCTTTACTATATTTGATAATTTTGACAGGAAAAGTGAATATAACTAAGCTGCTACTACACAAAAATATTTTTGCTTTAATTTTTTCTCACCAAATTCAGACTTTCACTACTGTCCCGATTTGAAACCCAAAATCCCGATTATTTTATCCTTACGTTCCGAAATTTGACACACGGGACCTGGCAACACTAACCTTGTGTGAGCCTTTTATCGACTGAAGTTTAATTAACGCACGTGTCGGTGCCAAATAGTGGGAAAGGTATTTCACCTATATTTTTGTGAAAAATAATTCGATTAGTGGGAATAAAAGTGTTTTACCAATCGGATACAACATTCCTTTGTAATATCAAAATTATAGTTATCTTAGTCAATAAAACCGTTACCTGCACCATTACTTAACGACTGTGATTTAACTATGTACCTAGTTATACAAATTGTTACTTTATGACGGTGAATTATTGTGTGTAATTTTTGGGTTATTTTATTACCTGTATTAATTTCTATTGGGCTGTGTTTTAGGTTAATACAAAAATAAAAATCATTTAAAATATACAAATTTTTATTTAACTTTTGGCGATTGAGAAGAAAGTGGATAAACGAGATAAAAATACTTAAAGGATAATATTATTAGTACTCGAGTAACTACGTCAGATTCGGAATATTTTTAACCGCAAGCCAAGCGATTAATAAGCTTGCAAGAAATATACTTGTATGTCAAACTTATTTCAGATCTTTCACCAGTGAAATGAAATGAAATGAAATGAAATGAAATTAATTTATTTATCACAATTTTGCGTAATATATGATAAGGTGTTACAAGATTTAAGTATCAGCAAAATATACCGCTCAAAACGGCGTACAAATATTAAAATAAATTTAAAAATTACCTATTACAATTATTATTATGGAAAATTCAATTAAATTCAATATTTACTATACAATACAATTACAATTTATTATTTAATTACCTACTATTACATATCAATTGTCATTTTTCATAATTTGGAATGTCATGTAAAAAATCATTCACAGAATAAAATAAATTTTCCATTAGCCACTTGTCAATAATGTATTTAAATTTACTGATGGGAAGTTCTTTAAAACGGTCAGGAACTTTATTATAAATTGTGATTGCCATACAATATGCATTATATTTAAAAAGTTGTAGTCTACAATTTGGAATTCTTAATCGAAATTTATGTCGAGATTCTAATGATTTTGCATATTTTTCAAAGAGATTTGGGTACATTTTTATAAAAAGACAATATGTCTTTTTATAAAAATGTCCTTAATATACAAGCAGGGGAGAGGCAGTATTTTTAATCTCCTAAACAATGGCTTACAAGAATCTCTATATTTAGCATCACATAAAGCTCTAATACATGATTTTTGGGCTATAAAAGCCTTATTGGAATCAACAGAGTTACCCCATAGCATTAAGCCATATCGCAGAACCGATCCCACGTATCCGTGATAAGCAGAAATAGCCGCATCCATTGATGCGGTTTGTCTTATATGTCTTAATGCATATACAAATTTATATACTCTCTCACATACACTTTCTACGTGTAGTTTCCAGTTGCAGTATTTGTCCAAGGTGAAACCTAAAAATTTTGATTCATCAACTTCTTGAACTTTGACATTTTTGTGAATTACATTGAGTTTTAAGGGTTTTGATTTGTGAGTACCAAATTGCATTATATTAGTTTTAGAAAGATTTGGTTTTAAATTATTAGTATGTAACCACTTTATTAAATTTTGTAACGTATTATTGATGTCACTTTCTATCATATTGGGCGACTTATTTTCTATTACAACAGTTGTGTCATCTGCAAACAAAATACATTGATGATTGGTGATGTGCGTGAGGTCGTTAATATACATTAAAAACAAAAACGGTCCTAAAATCGTTCCTTGGGGAACTCCTGTGCTGTTTACTCTATATTTTGATCGAGAAATCGTTTTCATTTTAGTTTGTTCTTGAATGTTACTAACCTCTGTACATTGATGTCTATTTTCCAGATATGATTGAAGCCATTCTAGCGCATTACCACGTATACCATAATGTTCCAATTTTTTGAGCAATATTTTATGAGAAACGAAATCGAAAGCCTTGCTCATGTCCATAAAAAGAATAGCAGTAGGGATTTTATTATTAATATTTCAGTTATTTTTTTAGTGAGTGAAAAGCATGCCAGGGTTGTGGAACTATTTTTCCTAAACCCGAATTGTTCAGAATTGATTAAGTTAAATTTATCAACAAACTTATTTAGTCTTAAGTACATAACTTTTTCGAAAATTTTAGATATGATAGGAATAAGTGTGATTGGTCTATAATTGTTGCTATCTGTTTTATCTCCTTTTTTAAATAATGGTTCAGTTTTATCACCTTCATACCAAATGCATGGATTTCATCTATATACATCGAGATTCCACGCCAAATTGTAGCCACCGATTTTTGGATATAACTAATTGTAGCCTGTCTGTTGATATAGGCTGTAACTAGTTATTGCCGTGAATTAATAGGATACAACATCTAAGGTAAACCATGATTAACCAACTGCAACTGGCCGCACCTAGTCTAACCAGCTAAATCTGTTGTAACCGCATTTCCGCTTTATTTCCTAAATAAGGAATTTTATACCTACTTATGTAGTTTATATCTATTTGTGGGAAGATGAGATCAAACTGACAGTTTCCGTTCTGGAAAAGGGCTGCACTAGATAGAGGACATTGGAATGAGCTAGAGGCCTCTGCCGTCAGGCACTCAGAAATACGAGATCTAATTTAGGTCTTTTTAAAGTGTCTTAAAATAAGTATAAAACTGTTGTGTATGTATTTTGGGAATAAAGGTTTATTATTAATGTATTTGTGGGATTTCTATTGCCTAATCCAAAATTGCTGGAAATAACTACTTTTTATCCCCAGCCCCCCTAGACAATATGGTTGTCGACAATCGTCATCGTTAGTAAACGATAAACGGATGGGATTCGATACGAAACGATAATCGATGGGAAACGAATGGGATTGACATAAGAGATTGTTAAAAATCACGTGATATTTCGATTTGAAATGTCAATCCCATACAAAGGTTGATCGTTTACTAACGATGACGATTGTCCACAAAGATTGTCTTGTCTAGGCACCCCTATCACGGACTAAAGGGGCGGTAGGTACGGTAGCAAACAAGTAATTAAAAATACAATATCAGTATTCCAAGTGTCCTTTTATTCAACTTTTATAATAAATGCATAAATAAATAAATATACAAAAGAGTAATAGTTAAAAAAAACCTGTGTAAAATATCTACAAAATAAAAAATACGTAATCATTAAAAAAATATATTAATTACAGACAATTTTATCATTATGTTAGGTTTCGGTTACCTACTCAACAAAGGATGGGATTAAATCAAATGAGGTATGTTATAGCCCAAATCTTTAGGTATTTATACCTACCAAACGCATGCAAAATACAAGTTACACGTTACAAAAACAATATTACTAAATTCATTCGTTTCGACTATAGATGTGGGCACTTGGAAACAAAAAAAAATATAAAGATGACTTTGCATCGCATACTGGGCGCATCTTTTTTGTTTTTCTTAGAATAGTTTTCTTTTTCAATTTTTTTATTTTTGAACCAGTCTTTTGACAGATTGACATAAAAATTATCTATTGGAATTGACACAGACACCTGTGGACAGCACCTCTACTATACTCTTGGAACTATTTACTCATGTACCGTAGTACTTACTCATAACATTTTTGAAACGCAAACGCGAAAATATCTTTACAAATGTCAATTATTGACACATTATGCACAATTTCTCTACATTTATTAAAAAAACGTCGTGTGATATACGGGTTTATAAGGTTTATATAAAATACCTATACACCACCCTTAAAATCACAACCGGCTTTCCGTAATTTTATTCGAACTTATGTGCAAATTTTCAAGTTACACATGTCAGTCAGTTTTGCTTCTTTCACCATAATCGATACATTATGTACTTCGCTTTCTTAACCTCATGACATAGATAACACTATTGCCAAATTATATTAAATATAATTATTTTTAAAAAAAACTTCCTAAACTATTGCCCAAGGCTCCTATGGAATCCTGTCAAGTTTAGATAAATATTTAGGCGTACTTTTGATACAATTCGTTAAGTTGCTCCATGAATATAAATGTGAGGACAGTGTGGGGTCCAATCTTTGCGTAAGTGGGAAGGAATCCGCTCCACAAGGCCAGTACACCTTCGTTCTTGATAATGCTCATTAAAACTGTCCCCTGGCCGGCACCCGCAGCTGAGTTTTGCACTCTGTAATGTAAAATGTAATTTTTATTCCACAAAATAGTTTCATAAGTGCCTCGTTAGCATCGTTGCCTTATTAGAGCCTAAATAGAATAAACGATATTTGAATTTGATAGGGATTTAAATAAAGTACACACGCGGTATTCCCACTGTTGGGAAAAATATATATTTAAGTAAAATTTTTTTTTTTATATACCACTTAGATGGCAAAAAAGCATACGGTCCGCCTGATGGTATTCAGTTACCGTAGCCAATGGACGCTTGCAACACCAGGGGTATCACTCGCGCGTTGCCGACCCTGAAGAAACCGCTTCACACCCTTTTTGAAGAACCCCATTCTGTACCTACTCCATTGGGAAAACCACGGCAGGGAGCTCATTCCACAGTCCGACATTCAAACAGGTTGAATTTAAAGTTTCATGTTTCAAGTTAGCCAAATCCTAAAGTACTTATAGGGGAACAGCGAAAAATACTGAAAGGAGTCTCGAGCCCGATTTTGACATATTGTTTTTTTTTTTTCAAAATACAAATAATTATCCCGACTTTACCTACCTGTAAATAGGATCATAGAGTTACAATTAAACTCTATGCCCAGGACCATGCCAATACTAAACATGGCTCTTACCTTGTTTTTACAATATCGACTGGCAGTGAAGCAGCTGAAGTGACAAAGCCTGCGATCATCGATGCCGTGAAGTGAAGTATAATTGTGTCTCCGAAAGTTGATAGCAGTAGTTCTCGAGCCTGAATAAGCAGTTTGTGAACAAAATGGTTATTTGTGCATGACAGTAGGACGCATGTAGGCACAGTAATAAACGACAATTATTTTTTTTAATTGACAAGATCGGCATCTTGTCAATTAAAAAAAATAATTAAGCCCTAAATTTAGCCTTATCACCCTTACGCGGACAAATCGGCGAGCAAGCTCTCAACCGGGATTATGACTAGGTCTAGTTAACTACGCCTGAGGGCGCCCCAGTTGGGTCAAGAACCTCGGCTCTGGGTGCCTACACAAGATGGTTATCGACAATCGTCATCGTTAGTAAACGATCAACCTTTGTATGGGATTGACATATCAAATCGAGATATCACGTGATTTTTAACAATCTCTTATGTCAATCTCATACAAAGGTTGATCGTTTACTAACGATGACGATTGTCGACGACCATCTTGTCTAGGGGGGCTGAAGAACTGAACTGAACACTTGTGGGATGGATGCACATGTGTGCAATGAAATGTTAGGGCTGAACAGAGATTTTATGCATAATGTGTGGTGTATATGTGTGTATACCTACGGTAGAGGTGCATAATTTTCTGGCTTCACTTTTATCGCGGGCCGTGTTCCGTCTTCAGTTACCTCTACGATGAGTTTTCTACACTAAGTACAAAATGTTTCACCTTAGTCGCTAGCGACTAAGGTGAAACATTTTCAGTTGAATTCAGTTCAATTTCAGTTCAATGAAATGATTCCAAAAGTATCTACTAGAAGCGGTGCTCGTCATACAAAATATTCACCGTAGTCGCTAGCTTGTGTAGATTACGTTAGTGTAGAAAACTCATGGTAGAGGCACAGATGGAACACGACCCTATCAGAATCTTTTTATTTAGGTTACTGTGCTAAGTCTTAACAAAACTCCAACACGCAAATACTAATTTATTACGAGGACGTATGTTTATCGAGAGACGACGGGAGATTTTTATTTTATGCTATTGCTACGGTCTATTCTATTGAATAGACCGTAGTCTGAACAACGTTTGTTCTAGCAAAACAACGATTTAAAAGTCACCGTGTGTAGTTAGATTTCGAGTTGAGTTAACATGTGTTCCACTATAAGCAGGCATCGTTTATAAACTATAGGTACCTGTGCGTATGTGCCCAATTGTGCCCCGTTGACGACCATAGCTCGGGTGACCGTCGCCGACGCGCCCCGCCACAGCGTTGTGACGCCTTCTTCACGAATTATCCTACGAACAACAATAGTTGTACAATCAGCTCAAGCGGTACGATTGTAGGGTAGCTCGTCGTACCCGCCTATGTTAAAAATCTGTCTTTAACCCGTTGACTTGTGGATGGGACGCGGGTCCTGCTGCATATGAAAAGAAAGGAATTCCAGGGACTGCTATTCAAGTGATTAACTAACGGTGTTCCGTAAGGTCGACAACACATTGGCAATGTCATTGATATAGCAAATGTCTACCTATATGCGACAGTCGCCAATCAGGCCACAGCTCAAGTCCCTGGCAATCATTGTAGAGAAGACGCCACACTTCAAAACTATGTTCCGTTCAAGTGAGGCCATCCGGTCACACTTATTGTTGTAGAACGATGAACGAAACGCGTAAGCGCCGTGAAAATCACGGTGTTTGCGAGAAAAATACTCCTAAAAGCGTTCTGATAGAGCGCTTAGTGTTTCTACTGTCTGCTTAGACGACTAATTATTCTTTCAGTGCTAAAGAGAACTTTAGTTGACTCAAAAAAAATGGGACATAACCTTTGCTTATGATAGCATCTCTATACATAGTAATAATAGCTCAATGCTGGCAATGGCCAAGGAACAGTTTGCCTACCATGGGTTTCCTACGCTAACGTGATCTACAGTCGCTAGCGACTACGTTGAATATTTTGTATGAAATGCATCCAAAAGTGTCCACTAGAGACGGTGCTGGTCATACAAAATATTAACCGTAGCCGCTAGCGAGTGTAAATTATTTTAGGGTAGGAAACTCATGGTACAGACTTGAGTCAAACTTATTGGCGGCTGTGAAATTAGGCGCGGAACGCTGCGCAGTAGCGAAAACGAAGGTATGCGGTACATTCGAGATGACTGAACCTGCGCAAAGCCGGCTTGCAGCGCACTTGACAGCTGCCATTAAGTATGGTTCAGATTCTAGGCAAACTGATCCTTGGCCATTGCCAGGGACTTGAGCTGTGGCCTGATTGGCGACTGTCACATATAGGTAGACATTTGCTATACCAAGGACATTGCCTGTTGTCGACCTTAACAAAGTTTAGGAGGCTCTTATGTGCAACTGCAGGAAGAAGGAATGAGTCTCACCTGCCCAGAGCATTGAAGACGTTCTTGTAGTTCCTCCTCTTCTCGGGCGGCAGCCTGCCGTCAGCGGTCATGCGCACGAGCGCCACCTCCGCGGGAGTGCCGATGAACGCGCCCACACCACCGGCGGTCACACCCATCAATAGTTTCGTCGGAAAATTAGGCACACCGTAAGCGCTGTAACGTTCGTTGAAAAAAAATAAGATTAGGTTCGAGTGGCGACCACATACTGGAAAGCGCCGATCGGGATGACCTCCCACCACGTGGACCGACGATCTGGTCAGAGTCGCTGGATGCAGGCAGCCCAGGGTGTCTAGACAAGATAGTTTTCGACAATCGTCATCGTTAGTAAACAATCAACCTTTGTATGGGATTACTTACTAACGATGACGATTGTCGACAAGAATATATGGTTGTAGTAGCTTCTCTCTGCACTTGCATCCCCCTGGCTAAGTGACAATTGTACGAATAAGCATAAAATAATAATGTATATATTGTATATGTATTTGGGAAAAAAGCTGTAATATTAAATTAAAAGATCTTCCACAAAAAAAAACCTTGCTGAGTTTCTTGCCGGAGTCTTCTCAGTTTAAGTGTATTCCGAACCGTTGGTAAATTCAACTGTATGTACATAACGTTCATAAGTGCCTTACTAAGGCCTAAACTGAATAAATGACTTTTTGATTTTGATTTTGATTTTGACAACCATCTTGTCTAGGGGGGAAGAGCCGTTTGAAGTGATAATCAATGGGGGAGGCCTATGTTCAGCAGTGGACATTCATGGGCTGATATGATGATTAAAATAAGTTCTAATACAACCATTCACGCAACAGACACTAACTAAGTATGCTGGCCAACCGCAATCAGCTCACCACAATTGACCAGCCTATTAATATTGGAAAGTAGGAGATATGTATCGCAGAGAGGTATGCTTGTTATTTAAGCAGATTTAAGGCGCGGACTGACTTCGATTTTGACAGCACTCGTTCTTCACTGGAATAGGGTTGAAAATGGTAAATCATAAATGTGTCGACTCTATGAAATGGACTGTTATTTACGGGTTTTCTTTAGATTATACAGAATATACACATACAAATTGAATAAGTGTCCGGTTAACATTCTTCATTCGTATATATTCTTAAAAATAAAATTGTTGTCATCGCTGAAAATACGGAGAATTTCGACGCGAAAGATTTTTTTAGCCGTAACTCACGAATTTTTTATTGGGAATATCAAAGCACTTTTTAATATTCTATTCGGGTAACATTTTTCTCAAAACCCTCTTTTATCCACAGTATTTTTTGCGTTACGTCATACTCGACTCTCAAAGTAACCCATTTTTGAGATTTGAGCTTAGACCTGGCCTTTACTTACGTTTTGTAATAATTAAAGACAGCGTTGAAACAGCCCAATCTGCCGGTGGTATAGGTCGCCTGCCGGAACAACGCCGCTGATAGGCCAGTGTAGAAACCGCTGAAGCCTTCTTTCTTCATGATACCACTTATCGTGGTCCCGACGGAAATATTTTTGCCAGCTGGCCCCATCAGCTGCATTCGTGTCTTCACCAAGTCCATAGGTTGTACGACACATATTCCAAGCATTCTGGCAGGGTCATAATTTGAAATTAGTTTATGACTATTATATCAAGCTCTCGCTCGTGGTGTAGCATGATTAGCCGTTCTTAATGGATCGGCAAAGTTAAGTTACCACCGGTGAGTTTGGTACCTGGATGGGTGACCGCCTAGTGGTATTTCAATTCGAGGGTTTTCCGTGCCATTATAGGCTGATGATGATGTTAAGCTGTAAACACTCTAACACTCATTTCACTAGTAAAGCTTCATTGAAATTAGTTGTTTGGAGTCTTATGTCAAACCTCTTATACTCTGAAAGATATAGTGTTCACTTACCCACTCAATCCTCCAATCACAAAGTTCATGTATGCAGGAATTGGTTTGGGTACTACTACTGCTTTCTTGTCAGCCATTTTGGTTGCTTTGCCAAATTTATTTTCCTTATTAAATAATTAAAAATGTTGATCGAGCTTGTTGTAGTATGTAGGTACGGTAAAACTGAAAATGAACAGGTTTTTTTTAAATATCTGGTTATTTTTTTTTTACCTCCATGATCTGGATCATGATCCACCTAGACCTTGGATCTTGTGTGATGTAAGGTCCAAGGTCTAGACTGTATACTCCGCAGCTATATATACATACTTATATATTTTTTTGGTAATTTGTTTAATCGGACATTTTTGTTTTATTGTATCAATCAGTCATAATCGGTATGGTTTTGAGTTATGAAGTAAATGCCAAAATTATTTTTATTTTTTATTGAAAATTTAATTTTTGAACATTATTATAAAAGTATAGCTAGGAGGTTTTAGCAAAACGGTTTAAATACACGGTAACTTTTAAATCGTTATACCGCTGTCAAATCCAACTGATCACCTGCGTAGAGCATGTATTGTAAAATAGACCGAGATCCCAGGCTCGCCAGACATTACTTATTTTCTGACGGACAATTATTAGCACTACCGGCGCCCTGGGCGAAATCTCTTCGCCGCCCCCTATCTGCTACTCAAACAAACCCCATATAAAATAAAACCCACCAAGTGCGAGTTTGGGTCTGACTCGCGCACCGAAGGTTTCGATATTCTAACTCTATGGTTCCGACCTTCCTTGGACCTATATTTCTTGTTTTGGGCCAATACTGTTTTAAAGACCTGACAGCAGATCTAAGTTTTTTGTAAAAGAATTTTGATAATTTCGTAAAAACTGTACAAGTTAGAAACTTAATTTAGTAACCGAACCGTTGAACCGAAGTTTTTCAAAACTTGAGCTGATAAAAACCTATATATATATCTCAAGAACTGGACAGCACCTAGTGAACATAATTGTTTATTCCCAGAATTTGACAAAGTTTGACACCAAATATCAGATTTTACGTCTTCGGCGCCCCCTCTTGCCTGGCGCCCTGGGCGGTCGCACCACCGCGCCCTACCCTAAAACCGGCACTGAGTGTTATTTACTTCCAACGTATGAATACCAGCTGACTTGTCCCGTCTCCTCGGCACTATTATTACATTAAACACACACCAGGTCAAAATCAGGTACTTTTACATCTAGGACCAGTGATATGATTTTACATATCACTGTCTAGGACAGCAATGGCATGACAGTTGTGTCCACAGTTCGTAAATGACTAGGTAATTCAATAATAGTAGCCTACGTGGGTTGTGGGACATCAGAATCCGGTACCTGACCTTAGATAAAGATAGCCGATGATATCGGTGCAACATTCACTGCCCAAGTGCGCAGTATACCTACTAATTGATAACCCAAATGCGCCAAATGCTGTTTTAAAAGACGTATCATCGGGTCATCGGGTGTTGTAACTTTTTAACCCAGTTTGTCGCATGTAGGCCCAGGAATAATATTTTTTAAAGAAGTGGAAATGCAAGTTTCGTAGAATTAATTTCCAGCAAGCTGGAAATCGTTTTAATACCTTCATTTGGTCCTAAATGCATGTAATTAGGGTTTGGTATCCCGCAGTATTTTTTTACCAGTAACGTAAAGTTTGACGAAGTGGAGCAGATCTCGCAGGGACCTCACTATGTTTAGCCATAAAGAATTAGCTCTTACTATTTAGACAAACAATTAGAGGTCAATTTTGATAACATCTTTCAACTTGTGACCATGATTAACCAAGTGAGAACCATGACATACATAATTTTGTTCGTATTGTGACGTAGAAGCAAAAATAATAATAAAAAAAAACGAAAAAACACTTTTTTTTATGGCATTTTTATTTTCTTAAAAATTCAGCTCGGGGTTTCTTTTTTTTTTTTATACCACTTCCTCCTCAGTAGTTCAGAAATTGGCCTGACTATGCTCCGGCTGGAGGTAAGGTTTCGCTGTCTGCCGGATGGTAACCACCGGAGGAAACGTCTGCCTTGCCTTGAAATATAAGCTTATGATTAAAGTGTCTACCGCATCGTGACGTTACCACCACCACAATCGTCTGCCATTTTATTTTTCAAGAACCCTGTGATAGAACCGTATTTTAACATATCCAAATGCCAGCTTTGTTGAAATACTGTTCATCTAATTTTTGTACCTTTGACACCTGATTAACTCTGAACCCACCGCGACCGGGCTTAGTTATTCCCCCATCTCATGTACACAGTAGGTATAGGAGAGTACTGGACAAAATGTAAGGTTTGTTGAAATATGTACTATCTGCCTTTCACTGGCTCTCTAACTAATAGCCGCATACTGACTGACGAGCAGCCTCGCACGCGAGGTAGCCGTGCGAGGCAGCCGCGCGTGGCAGCCGCGCGAGGCAAATGCTCGGTCGGTCAGGAGCGCATTCAGGAGCCTCGGCCCGAGCCTGCATCGGCCCGAGCCGAGCTTTGTCGGTTTTTGGCCAATTGTTTGGCTACTCGGACGGCTGCTTCTATTGAGCAGCACAGCTATTTACAACCATTGGAAGCTATTCCAAATAGATTGGATTCATTGGAACCTATTCCAAGTACAAGTAGTAATTTAAATTAGAACATGTGACAATAGAGGCAACCTCTAGCATTAGTCATAAGAATAATAACTATGAAATTATAAGTGTATCCTGCCCATTATCATTAGATATAAAGAGTAATAAAAAGTATAATAATAACTGTAACAAAAGTAATATTAACCTGGTACACCAGAATATACAAGGAATTAAGGGCAAGGAATTAGAACTAGAGTTATTTCTGAACTGTGATAATATTGACATTTTATGTATCACTGAACATTGGCTAAAGGCCCACCAGTTCATGTTTAACTTTAGTAAGCACCAGGTTGCTAGTTCATTCAATAGAAAAGATTCTATTCATGGTGGCTCACTAATAATAATTCAAAACAATTTGAAATTTAAGGAACGCATAGATATTCAGAGCCTATCTATTGAGCGAACTATAGAAATAGCATGTGTAGAGCTTGAGCAATTCATTGTCATGAGCGTATACAGACCCCCTACTGCAGTATTCAATTTGTTTGAAAAATGTATGGATGAAGCTTTGTGTAAACTAAATAGTATGAATAAAAATATAATAATCTGTGGAGATTTTAATATAAACTTGTTGGAGGATAATGCGATATGTAATAAACTCAAATCACTTTTTCTGTGCTACAATCTTGTAAATCTTTTTTTAGAACCAACTAGAATCACTGCCACTTCAGCAACTTGCATTGATAATATTTTTACTAACTTACAGCCAGTAACAAAGGCAATAATAAGTAAATTAAGTTCTGATCACTGTGGCCAGCTGGTCTCATTTCATATGCCTAGAAAAAAAGTGATAAAAAAAGATATTAAGTGTGTTCCTATGAGTGAAAGTCGCCTTGAAAAATTTAGAAATAACATTATCAATAAATTACCACACGTACCTTACGATAATAATAATGTTAATGAACTTTATAACTCAATTTTTAATTTAACCAAAAATGAGTATAATTCAATGTTTTCTTCAAAAACGGTAAAACGGAAATGTAATACGGTCTTCAATAACTGGGCGACGGTGGGAATTTATATAAGTAGGCGAAAATTGTATGAATTATATAGGGAAAAACAGTATAATCATGATGCTGTTTTTCTAAATTATGTAAGGAATTACTCCAAAACATTTAAATGCGTTTGTACTGCGGCTAAATCAATACATATAAGAAATAAAATTAAAAATAGTCAAGATAAGATCAAGATGACTTGGAAAATTATAAATAGTGAAACTGGAAAGTTCAAAGTACGTAATAATGAGTTTCAACTTATTATTAATGATAAATCAATCAAATCTGATCAAGATGTTGCTGCCGCTTTTGAGACTTTCTTCACCAATATTCCAGTTTCGACTACCAAGTCTCTTAATTCTTCTCCCACCCTCGCTGTATCTTTACTTAGGAAAAATGTAACAGAATGTACTGTTGACTTTAAATTCTCAACTGTTACTTCTAGCAATATAATTAAAGCTTTCAAATCTCTAAATTTGAAAAACACTGTTGATCTATGGGGGCTTTCAGTTAAACTTATTAATTCTATAATTGATTGTATTGCACCTCATTTAGCTGTTATTTTTAATAAATGTATTGATTGTGGTGAGTTTCCTGATCTTATGAAACATAGTAAAGTAGTGCCTTTATTTAAATCTGGTAGTACATCCGACCCCACAAATTTTAGACCAATTTCCATACTACCGACATTCAGTAAAGTATTCGAGAAAATTATACTTAATCAATTGATGGTACATTTGAATAGTAATAGACTGCTTCACAGTAAACAATTTGGTTTCACTAGGGGTCGCTCAACAACCGATGCTGGTGTTGAGCTTATTCAACATATTTTTGACGCCTGGGAAAATTCACGAGATACCCTCGGTGTTTTTTGTGACTTATCCAAGGCTTTTGATTGCGTCCATCATAAAATACTGATCAGCAAATTACATCACTACAGCGTTAGAAACACTGCACTTGATCTTTTGATTTCTTACTTATGTGACAGAATTCAAAAGGTTGAAGTTAATGGTAAAGTATCCCCTGGGTCATCACTAACTATGGGTGTACCACAAGGTTCTATCCTTGGACCTTTTCTATTTCTCATTTACATCAACGACTTACCATATCTTGTAGAAAAAAAACATGAGATAGTATTGTTTGCTGATGACACTTCACTTTTTTACAAAGTGAATAGACATGATTTTAATTCTGACGATGTGAACAATGCTCTTTCTGAAGTCGTTGATTGGTTTACTATTAATAATTTATTGCTAAATGAGAAAAAAACAAAATGTATCAGATTCAGTCTACCCAATGTGAGACATTCGGACACAAATATTGTAATTAAAGGCGAAAAACTGGATCTTGTTGAAACAACTGTATTTTTAGGTATCACTTTAGATAATAAGTTACAATGGAGCCCTCACATTTGTAAATTGGTGTATAGACTTAGTTCTGCAGCTTATGCAGTAAGAAAAATTCGCGCTCTCACTGACGAATCTACGGCAAAATTAGTTTATTTCAGTTACTTTCACAGTTTGATGTCTTACGGTATCCTCCTCTGGGGTAGTGGTGCCGAAATCAATAGAATTTTTATACTGCAGAAGAAGGCTGTCCGCGCAATATATAAAATAAGGCCTAGAGATTCTTTGAGAGACAAGTTTAAATCTATTAATATAATGACAGTGTCGTCACAGTACATATATGAAAATCTTATTCATGTGAGGAAAAACTTAAATAACTTTCCTAAGAATAGCGACACTCATAGTTTGAACACTAGAAATAAGCACAAACTTGCTGTACCTTTAACTCGGCTCAGCAAAGTCCTTAACTCTTTCAAGGGGCAATGTATACGTTTCTTTAATAAAGTACCCAAAGAAATCCAAGAGCTACCTATACATAGATTCAAAAAGATAGTTAAACAGAAGTTATGCACGAAAGGGTACTATAAAGTTTCTGATTTTGTAGATGACAAGAATGCATTTGAATGAATTGTTCGCTTCGCACGCTATTGTTATATATATTTTGTAATTGTAATACTTATATTAACATACTTAAAAAAAAAAAACACTTACTGAGTTTCTTGCCGGAGTCTTCTCAGTTCAAGTTGTATTTGGAACCGGTGTAGAGCCATTTGTTAACGTTCATAAGTGCCTTATCAGGGCCTAAATTGAATAAATGCTTTTTGAATTTGAATTTGAATTGAATAACAAAAAAGTAATGAACAGTGAATACATTTTTCACCTTACTTCCATGTGATGGTAGCGAAATGGCCACGCCACATATTTTGACTACGGTGTGTAGAGTTTGTGTAGTTAGGGCTTATAGAGTAAGTGCATGTAGAGTTATAAGCTTGGTTCTACCATGAATTTAATATACAAACAGGATTGAACTCTCCAAAAATTTTATCATACAAAAATAAACCATAAGTCATGCACGTTAGGGTTTACTTTTGTTAGTTATCTTAGCCGAGGCAAAACGAGCCGAGAGAGATAGCCCGAACCGAGGCCGTTTGTCCCTTTTCCTCAATTGCCAAAAGATAAAAATGTTAAAGATGGTAGAAAATATTTCACCACAACAAGTAAAATATATTACGTATAAATATTTTTTTGCTATTAAACTAGTTTTAAATCATTTTATTTTGTAGGTTTACATCTTTACATAATAATAAATAATTGTATTTAAGTAAAATAATCAAAATAATATGATTGTTTGGTAGCTATCATAAAATTATTCTGGTAGCACTGAAATCTGATATCAGTGGTGTCATGGCAACATGGCGACTTTTTCTGTTGTTTTGTGGAAACGCATTTTGTTTATACTTTTTATCGTGAAAATGGTGAAAAAAAATTGTATCAAGACATGTAAAAGTGAATCATGTGCTGGTTGTGGGATTTTATTTCACAAGTAAGGAATAACGATGATTTTATTTACTAACAATGGTGAGTCATAAGTAGTTTGACCATGGTTTATTAAAAAAAATTGTAGACGGAAGACACTAAAGTTAGGGTAATTCTTTTTAAAACTAAGTATAATGTTTATTGTGTGTTGTAATGTGTACCTATTGTATAAATAATTTGTACCTATGTATCGCATAATTGAAATAGCATTATTTTTTATGTTTGTTACAGCTTTCCATCGAAAGAAGAAATGAAGCAAAAATGCAATTTTGATGCGATTAAAACAAATGTTTTCCACAAGATTGAAACATCTTATTATTCCACCGCATCCTTTCCAATGCATAACAGATGAAGAACCGCAAAAACTGTAACTAGTAAAAGCATTGGCTAATAATTCGTACCTATTCACCACGCGAAATGTAATGCATTCAGAAACTTAGGCAGTGAGATTGGCCTAAGGCAGAAACTAAATAAAACGATTTTGTTTAGCCGTGTTTAATTTTAATAAATACCTACTTTGTCAAGCACATTCGAGTTTTATTTCCCTTTGCTATATTTTAATTCCCAAATAACAGCTCTGTAGAGCAAACTGAAAAAAGAGCAAGGGGAAAAGCCGTGGTCCCAGAACGAAATTCTGCATGCACCCTTGCCTATTCATACGTAATATTTGATGATTCGACACAAAACGTAACTCAAAAATTAATCATAACTTTTCTCAAAAACATGGGTATACACGGCTACACATCAAGCTATACATTTCCAGTATAAACTGATCTCGCATTGTATAGGATTTCTGTACAATGAGAGGTCAGCTAATATTGGAAATTTATATCTTGATTAATCGTGCGTACACGATTCAACACCCACATAGAACATAACAATGTTCAGTTTCAAATAATGGGTTTTCGCGAAAAAGTATCTCGATATCTATAGTTTTTCATTATGGTTTTATCTCTTATTTTTTCTATAAATTATTATTTCACTATTTTAAGTAACATAATGTTAATATTTTTGTAATACAAACAATAATTTGAAATCAACTAGTGTCAAAACGCCACAAACAGACAAAATTGGAGGAACTTTGCAATGCAGCGATTGTGCGCGAAAGGGACTAACACTGCCAAGAGTGCACGACTAGGAAGAAGAAGTGTCAACCGGACACAAATTATCTCTCAAATCCAACTTTCCTGTTCGTTATAAAAATGTTTGGTCACCCTATTAGAATGGGATAAACAGCCTCGGTATGCGTTATCTCTCTCTGCTCGCGTTTTTGGCCCAAGAGCTCAATCCTGTTTGTATATTAAATCCATGGGTTCTACATGAGATCTGATAACTTATTGACAGTACGAGCCATATGTCTTGGCGGCAACATTTTACATAAAAATGTTTTTGGTGGGATATCACTGTCTAGGACAGCAATGGCATGACAGTTGTGTCCACAGTTCGTTAATTACTAGGTAATTCAATAATAGTAGCCTACGTGGGTTGTGGGACATCAGAATCCGGTACCTGACCTTAGATAAAGATAGCCGATGATATCGATGCAACATTCACTGCCCAAGTGCGCATTATACCTACTAATTGATAACCCAAATGCGCCAAAAGTTATTTTAAAAGACATACCATCGGGTCATTGGGTGTTGTAACTTTTTAACCCAGTATGTCGCATGTAGGCCCAGGAATAATATTTTTTAAAGAAGTGGAAATGCAAGTACTTATCTTGTCTCTCGGCAAATCAACAACCTACCCTCAAATGTACGTGATGATTTAACTTCTAAAAATATTAAAGTTAAGTTAAAATCTTACTTCTTAACTACATTACAGAACTATAATTACAACTGAAACCTTAGTGGTTTTTTAAATGCTGTCTAATGTTTGTCTGTATAATGTTTGTTATTTATTAATATTTTTTAAAATGGTAATAAATAAAAAAAAAAAAGTTTCGTAGAATTAATTTCCAGCAAGCTTTAAAGCAGCAATCGTTTTAATAACTCCACCTTCATTTGGTCCTAAATGCATGTACCTAATTAGGGTTTGGTATCCCGCAGTATTTTTTTACCAGTGTACCAGTAACATAAAGTTTGACCAAGTGGAGCAGATCTCGCAGGGATCTCACTATGTTTAGCCATAAAGAATTAGCTCTTACTATTCAGACAAACAATTAGAGGTCAATTTTGATAACATCTAGCAACTTGTGACCATGATTAACCAAGTGAGAACCATGACATACATAATTTTGTTCGTATTGTGACGTAGAAGCAAAAAAAATAACGAAAAAACACATTTTTTTATGGCATTTTTATTTTCTTCAAAATTCAGCTCGGGGTTCCTTTTTTTTTTATACCACTTCCTCCTCAGTAGTTCAGAAATTGGCCTGACTATGCTCCGGCTGGAGGTAAGGTTTCGCTGTCTGCCGGATGGTAACCACCGGAGGAAACGTCTGCCTTGCCTTGAAATATAAGCTTATGATTAAAGTGTCTACCGCATCGTGACGTTACCACCATCACATTCGTCTGCCATTTTATTTTTCAAGAACCCTGTGATAGAACCGTATTTTAACATATCCAAATGCCAGCTTTGTTGAAATACTGTTCATCTAATTTTCCACCGCGACCGGGCTTAGTTATTCCCCCATCTCATGTACACAGTAGGTATAGGAGAGTACTGGACAAAATGTAAGGTTTGTTGAAATATGTACTATCTGCCTTTCACTGGCTCTCTAACTAATAGCCGCATACTGACTGACGAGCAGCCACGCACGCGAGGTAGCCGTGCGAGGCAGCCGCGCGTGGCAGCCGCGCGAGGCAAATGCTCGGTCGGTCAGGAGCGCATTCAGGAGCCTCGGCCCGAGCCTGCATCGGCCCGAGCCGAGCTTTGTCGGTTTTTGTCGATACTCATAGGCACTCATCCAGTTGTATGGCAGATATAGACTGCTTTGGGACTGAGCGCTGGATACCGGTCAGCCTCACCGTGTCTCGCCTACCTCATGCAAGAAATTTTTATAGCGAGGCTGCATTGCGAGGCAATGTTCGCGCGGCAAATGCCAAAATACGACTTTGAAATTCAACTTCGCCCCGCGTTAGACCCGCGTTGCCAAGGGATCCTATATTTTCCTCGATTGAAAGTAGGTACCTACATGTTATTCCAAGTTATGATCTACCTGCATGCCACATTTCAATAAGATTGGTTGTGCCGTTGAGGCATCAAGAGGTAACAAACAAATTCCCAATTTATAGGATGATGCCAGCCGATATTAGTCGATTTAAAAAGAGTATTTGGGGTCTGATCTACCCATGTACTCCAAATAGGTCGTTAGGTTGTGTTTTTTCCGTTTTGACAGATTTTTATTTCGCCAGATTTTTATTTCGTCGGATTTTCGTTTTGCCAGATTTTTGTTCTGACAGCGTGTCACTTTGTTATCTCAAACGTACAGGTAAGTACAAAATAAAATACATTAGCATAATTAATAAATTATATTGATGTATGACGACGTGTATACACGAGAGTATAAAATAAAAACATTACACTTCGTTTTGGGCAATTTACCGACGAAATACATTATCTAACATTTTCAAGCATTCTATTGTAGTAATTACATTTTCATTTAAGTCATGGATTATGCTTTTAATCTTTATGTCCTTTGCAACAACAGATTTATTTCTATTTTTGGTCAAATTGTGATACCTGGCATTTCTTAGTTTTCTTTCTTGAAAAAAGGCTTCCTTTTTGAGCAAAAAAATAAAATACAAGAGAGATGGTTTTTTAGTGAATCTGTTATTTACTCGGCGGTGCCAGCCTTCTACATTATTTGTTGTTCGAAAAGATTCTCTGTAGCATGTCAGTGTAGCACTTGTGACATTTTTGACCCATTCGTTAATGAAATAAGCTTGAAATGCTGCTATGACAGCCGAGTTCGGTGCATTGGCAAAAATAGATAGAACTGCCTCTGGTATCAGTTCTGGCGGTAATAACGCTACTCGCGAACACAATCTTGTTATTTTTCTACCCTCATTATCATCGCTTAGGCCAATTATTTTAGACTTTTTCCAAATTGCTTTTACAAAATGATAATAGCAACCACTTACAATTGCGTGAGGAAATACTTCCTTCATCGCATTTATTGCCGCCATCTCGTAGTCACATTTGTAATAGCAAATATTAACAGAAAATCTGTCTCGTAAGATAGAAAACAGTCTCACATATGTGGCTGTTGTTTTATTTGGTAGAAGCACATATAACAGTGGAACAAAATTTAGTATCTCATTAGTCTCTCCAATATTTGCATGTAACGAATAAACCTGGTAGAAAGGTTTTGGGCATATCCGAAATGTTCCATCACCGTAATATTTATTAATTGTTTTCAAAACTTTTTTTGTAAATGGTGTTGTAAATATTATTATTTTTTCCTCTGTGCCTTCTTCATATACCACAAAATCAAAAAATAAATTGTCGGGCAATTTCACATCACTGACATTTTTAAAATTGCTCTTAGCTATATTTAAAGATTTGTTTCTTGCTCGGTATAAAGTGGTTTGTTTTGATGAAAATATCGGCATATTAGGATCTGGATTTTTCGTATCATTGAATTCCGAGAAATGCTTCTCAAATATTTTTGGAATCGGCTCCATATTTATTCGGACTTCACGTTTGCAATCATCATAAATTTTGTCAAACTTACAGCTTATATTATCAGGTGAACAATTGTGTTTGCTTTTCTTCACTATTTTGTTTTCATGTACTGTTATGGATGCATTACACACGTCTCTTTGGGTACAACGCCAATTAATGCTTCCGGACTTGTTTTCTTTCACAAAATTATACTTATAACCACCACACATTAATATCTTTTTTTTTCTTTTACTATCTATATAAACTAACTCACAGCTTTCATCCATTTTAGTATTACAATAATTATTTTAATAACTTAAGGCAATAAAAATGTTCTCTTACAATAATGAATGACACAACGACATTAGTCATTAGGTACTATTACTCATTTATTTACATAATAGAATTTCCAGCCAGTTATATATTCAAGTGCAAAGTTTACAAAGCATAAAAGATGTAATAAATAGATCACTCTACAACAAAATCCATCTCTATTTAGGATGTTTCTAATGGTGACTGTATTTTTATTGTCGAAAGAAAAATCTGGCGAAACGAAAATCCGACGAAACAAAAATCTGGCGAAACAAACATCCGACGAAACCAAAATCTGGCGAAATAAAAATCTGACAAAACGGAAAAAACAGGTTAGGTTTTACGAAAATAGGAAAGGATGTTTATCTGAAATAAAAACAAAACAATGTCTGTAAAAATGTCTATTTAAATGAAGCAAACGTAACGAAAGTAGGTATAACATAATAAAAATCTAAAGTAAAAATGAGAAATTGTTAAAAAAAAGGTGAATTCGAACAATTGCCAGTTTTAGAGATACGGCCATTTCCAAGAATGGTACAGTCAAAAAAACTTTCTTCATATAATCTAGTTTTATACGGTGTTTTTTCTTCTTTGGATGATATGATTTAGTCAGTTATGTCCAGGCAAATAATAAATAAATAATAATAAACGTGCGAGGTACTATGATTTTGAATTTATATCGATGGATACCAAATTCCACACTACTTTCGTCCCTTACACTGCTTAGTTACTAATACAATCTAATTTCGTCCCAAACACTGATTTCTGCTGCAATATAATTTCGTCCCAAACACTGCTCTTAAGCAGTGTTAGTTACAAGATGTGTATTTGGTCGACTATACAAACTACCCCGACTTCGTACAGATGGTAAAACACATAAAAGCCCATTTTATTTTGCTTGTATTGTAAGTTTGATTAATTTTAAAGACCCATGTAAATATGTACATGTATAGCGTACTTAAACACCTACTCATTTATTTATTACCTAACAACTGTCTTACTTTACGTGTTAAACCTAAAATCTAGAAATAAAACGAGATCTTCGATGACAATGTACGTACTCTAGTCAATATTGATATATCTGCCTAACTCATTACGGGTGATCACCCACCGTAATGGCGGACAGATATACTGAATTGGCTTAATCATAAGATACTGTAATGTTAACATGATGTTGAAAAAATTGCTGAGTACGTAAATAATGATCGATTAGCCGTATCTCGGAAACTGGCAATTTTTCGCGAAAAAAAAGCTAGTGGACCGACGAATGAACATGGCGTAACTTTAAGGGTTTAACGTTGCCCTAACAACGTCAATTGCACAGTATGTATCTCCCGTTCGGCCGTCTCCGTCAGTCCACGTTGCAATATAAAAAGTGGGAGCAATATGACAAATCAAAATTTGCTTCTATATCAACCAATTTTTGGTATACAAAATTATTGCACACAAGTACTAGTATATCCTTCTCTATCTAGTAAGTATTCACTAGCAATTATTATGCATAACAATAAAAAGTAGCTTCAGTATCGTACTTAAGAGGTATTGGCTCCCACTCATTACACATAACCTCAATGCACAGCCCGTGAAGGTTGTATTATTAACCGTAATGTTTCAAATACAACTCGTTGAATTGCTCCATAAAAATAAACGTGAAGACAGTGTGGGGGCCGAATTTTCCGTATGTGGGAAGGAATCCACACCATAGCGCAAGCACACCTTCTGTTTTGAGAATGTGCCGCAAAACGCTTAGCTGACTAGCACCGTGAGCTGAGTTCTGCACTCTGTAATGTAAAATATTGGTATAATAATCGCCGCAATTGGTCTTATTCTGAAAAATGTGTGTTCTACCGCTTTTACAACGGGGAGTGTTCCAAGGAATTGTTCGACTTAATGCCCACGGCTACTTTCCACCATCGCAACTCTCGCCATCGACGGGGAGTCCATCCTCCCACTTTTGAACCAGAATTGTTTCGTGTGCGGGCTCAAAGGAGTTTTCTTCCGCGGACGCTCAGACTGTGGAATGAGCTCCCCGCCGTGGTGCACCCAATGGAGTACAGCATGGGGTTCTTCAAGAAGGGTGTGAAGAGGTTTCTTCAGGGTCGGCAACGCGCGAGTGATACCCCTGGTGTTGCAAGCGTCCATAGGCTACGGTAACCGCTTACCATCAGGCGGACCGTATGCTTGTTTGCCACCTTAGTGGTATAAAAAATGGAAAAGTGTTCGTAAAAACTAAACTAAACTGTGAGATAGATCCACTAAATTCAGAATAAATAGGTGTTCGAAGACGCAAGCCTGTAAGACGATCACCTTGTAGCTATACGCTATTGTCCTGATGGCGACACTCATTCTTGAAAAAACTAAGCCGTAGGCCGTAGAGCCCTTGGGTTTATCATAGCGATTTTTCGCTAAAAGAGCAACTCGACTGGGGAACTACCTCCACCTTACAGAATACCGCAGCCAAATAACAATCTGGTGTACTGTGCGTGAGTAAGTTCGGCAGAGCTCATCGGTTGACGTGCGCCTTCTGCACAGCTGTTCTGGTGTTCTGCTTCGGATGCTGAATTAAATATCCGCATATGTCTTGCGGATTGCGGCCGCAAATGGCTCTTACCTTGTTTTAATGATATCTACAGGTAGTGAAGCGGCCGTAGCGATCAGGCCAGCGATCATCGATGCAAAGAAGTGAAGTACAATTGTTTCCCCGAACGTTGGTAGCAGTACTTCTCGAGCCTAAACAATAAGCAATGGTCAATAACAAACATTTAATAGTAAATTATGATACATGTGTGCAAAATTGGTTAAAAATATCTACAAAAAAGTATCACCATTTTTATACGATTGAGATATTTTTTTGTGGGCTATACTTTCTAAGTTATTTTGACCCATATAATATTACCTAATCCTTATCTAATTCAATATGTTAGTTACGTACGACGGACATTTAATGTAGATAAAGTTTGCTCTCTACTGAATATCATTTAAAAGATATCGCAGATTTAAAATAAGCAAGAAATTCTGTAATGTAATGTAAATGTAATTTTGAAATGTGATACCTTGACCGGGCGAGACGAGGCGTTACGATTACAACATTGCACCCGTGCGAAGCCGGGCGGCTAGTATACTATATATATATACTAATAACCTAGTATACTCCCCTGAGGAACGCCTATAACCGACTTTTCGAGAGACGATTGTATTTTTATTTGTTATAGTGGTTTAGAATAGCCGTTTGATATCTGTGGGGCGATTACGTAACTAAATTTCAATCATTTTCGAATTGAAATCGGTTCAATATAGTGGTTTTTTGATAACTTTTTTACGTTCTGATAACTGCAAATACAAACAGTGGTTAATTAGAAATGGAACCATTTCCGATTTTGTAATATTTCTACCGATTCAGAGGTTATTTCAATCTGAATTTCATTGAAATAAAGTTACGTAATCCACGTCCTGTTCGAGAGATATGATTGAAGTAGGTTTTGGGCATTTTCTCGAATACCAATAGTCCAGATTTTAAAGTAAAGTCGAGTGTACTAACTATACAATCAAAGGCTTTCGAAGTGTCTAGGAATAATAAGGCATACATTGGCTTTTATTATTGAATGCCCATACGCTGATATTAATTTTATATACTTAGCCATCGAAGATAATAATCCTCTACAGGCAGCCGTACTCAAAGTGCTCCGCGGAGCTCCGCAAAGCCTCTGTGGGGGCTCCGCGATATTACTGGCCAAAATATGAAGATAAGTTCAAAAAATAACCTCATTTATATAAATAATTCGAAGTAGTTAATTTTATTACGAGAATCCAATAATTTAATTAATTAATTAATAAGCCTATTGGACTATGGAACTTTAATAAAGAGTACCTACACAAACTATTCTTTGATTATTTTAGGGCTCCATCAAACATTTCGCTTTCTAAAGGGGTCTGTCACCAAAAAAGTTTGAGAGCCGCTGCTCTAAGGAATCCAAATTGGTTTTCGTTAAACACCTAATTAATGTCCAAAAATCCTACAATCCTAATATAATTGTTCAAATGTTTTTGATGTTACGCGGTAGAATTGCTATGGGTCCAATGCCAAATGAGAAATGAATTCGTAATTAAAAATTAAAAACTTTAATGTATACAGCTAGCAGTTTAACTATTCAGATATATTTAGTACAACATATTTACCAATCAGAATCAAAAAGTAAATTATTCAGTTTAGGCCCTGGTAAGGCATTTATGAACGTTAAGTTTGTATTGGTTTGGTACCTACATACAGTTGAATTTACCACCAGTTCGGAATACACTTAAACTGAGAAGACTTTTAAAACAACATCATAATAATTAGTAAATAAATACTAAATTAACGATACCTGTGAGTATGTGGCCAATGCTGCCCCGTTGACGACCGCAGCTCGAACCATAGTGGCCGCAGCTCCCCGCCACATCTTTGTTAGACCTTCTTCTCGTGTTATCCTACAAAGAAAAAACATGTATGTAGTTATTCGGTGTTCCCTTGGTTGTCGCAAAAGGCGTCAATGGACGAGGCGGTCGAGCGGTCACAAGGAGAACGATGGTTCGTTGTATTACATGTCGATTTGATGACTCGTTTCAGATAAGCAGTAGGAAAAAAGGTGATGCATTTTACAAATCTAGGAAAGATAGGCAAATCCAAATTAGTTTTGCGGGATACGTAAGTATTGCTTAGTTAGACAATAGAATGAGATACAATTAGACATCTGCTCCACTCACTAAGATACAAAATGTTACAACTACGAAAACTAAAATGGCAATGCACAGGACATACAGTAAGAGGCATAGAAAATGGAACAGAAACAGTGTTGGTACCTAGAAATAGTAAAAGGAAACGAGGCAGACAGATTCGGAGGTGGGAAGACGAGATAAAGACGATAGCATGAAATCTATGGACAAGGAAAGTTCTAAACCGAGTAGAGTGGAAAGAAATGGAGGAGGCCTTTGCCAATGTCGGGCAAACAGACGAAGTTGTCGATGTCATCGACCCAGCAGAGTCGTCAACTTAAATTTGTTATATTGTAACTATCCTTTTTGCGTCTGAATAAAGGCTATTATTATAGAGACGTCTGCTCCACGAGCGGGTGAGGTTGTAGAGATATTGCTTTAAACCTATTACTCATCAATTTTAATGTCTGTGGTCAAATGGGTGCTCTGTATCCACTATTTGGCTTTCGTGGGTGCTGGAGCCCGCGAGAAACCATGGAATCGGCGCCTATGGCCACAATGACCCACCGTCCTGCGATCATGGTGACATCGACTAAGCGAAGGAGGGTGTTAGATGGAGAAATCCTATGAAAAATAACCTCCAGCTCCAAAAATAGGATAACACTTTGGAGGAGCCACTTTGAATGACTCCATTTAAAAGGTAAAATCTTCCCCCAGGCTGTATATATGCAGAATGTGAAGTTAAACATCGATAGCGCGATGCAGGATCTATTGGCGCCATCTCTAATGTGAACAATATTTGTGTATTTGATAGAAGGCTGATAGATGTTGCTTCAACACTATAATATGTTTTTGTCTCACCTGCCCAAAGCATTAAAAACGTGCTTGTAGTTCCTCCTCTTGTCGGCTGGCAGTCTGCCGTCAGCAGTCATGCGGATGAGAGCGACCTCTGCCGGAGTGCCGAGGAATCCGCCCATAGCACCGGCTGTCATCCCCATCAATAATTTTATGGGGAAACTGGGCACCTCGCCGAATTTTCTGTGATATTTGTTATATTAAAACAGAGCCTGAAGTACCTACCTGAGAAGTGCCTACCTGAGAATGTACCTACCTGAGAAGTACCTACCTCAGAAGTACCTACCTCAGAAGTACCTACCTCAGAAGTACCTACCTCAGAAGTACCTACTTCAGAAGTATCTACCTCAGAAGTACCTACCTCAGAAGTACCTACCTCAGAAGTACCTACCTCAGAAGTACCTACCTCAGAAGTACCTACCTCAGAAGTACCTACCTCAGAAGTACCTACCTGAGAAGTACCTACATTTGACATTTCTAGAGACCTCGCTCTACCAGGGTCGCCGGCTTTTACACAACCTCTTGGGTGTTCATGCATATTTCATTACTCGTTAAAAAAACAGACAAGCAGTAGTAGACAAAAAGGTAATGAATTTTATAAATGTAGGAAAGATAATTGGATAAACAAAAAGTATTTGAAAATCCAAAAGGCCACACCTCAAACGCTAATATCGAACCGCGTTTTCTTTTCAGTCATTGCATCTCCACATGCGGGAGAGGGTAGTGATATTGCTCACAACCTACTTATTACTGATCAATTTTAATGTCTATGCTTATGGGTGCTCTGCACGCATTATTCCATGGGTGCTGTAACCCCCGAGCGTCCACAGAGTTGGCGAATTCATTGCATAAAATTAACTGTTGTGAACTCGTTAAAATAATTCAGTAAATTGCTCAAGTGATCTTTTTAGACCATCCTAACCTTGAAAACCTCCAGTTGGGAAGGAAACGCTGCTAAAACTATGCTTACTGTATTAAAGGGACTTCGACCATAGAAAATAACTTACTCTTTGTACTTAGTGAACAAGCCGTTGAAACAGCCCAATCTGCCGGTGGTATAGGTCGCCTGCCGGAACAACGCAGCTGATAGGCCAGTGTAGAAACCGGTGATGCCTTCCTGCTTTAAGATACTTTTCATAACGGTTCCGACGGCAACGTTTTTGCCAGCTGGACCCATCAGTTGCATTCTTGTCTTCACTAAGTCCATAGGTTGTACGATGCAGATTGAACACATTCTGTCGGGTCATGATTCGAAGTTAGCAAACTTGAGGATTGAGTTTGAGAAGTGATGGGTAGTACCAAGAAGTATAAAGCCCGTGGAGTGCGCGTCGACACGATTTTATTTCAAACACAACTCACCGATTGCTATGGGGAAACCGATTTGATTGGCAGGCGCAAAGGAGACTGATGGTCATTTATAATTTGTTTGAATTTTGTAATTAGTTTTGATTATTATTTGTATTAGAAATAACAGCAAACGTAAAAGGGAACTGGTATGCGATGCTGAGATTATGGGTACAATTTTGAAAAAGAAAGAGGTTATATGATTTTAAAAGCTAATTTTATAAATATTTACTGGATTTTGAAATTAATAAAGATTTGAGTACGTTTCTCCTATATTCTTTTTTGGAATTTCATTGTTTTTTGTAATAAATCTCAGTATGTTATCAATAGAATTAACGAAAATGAACATATGCGCTAAAAATCATATGTTTGGCGAGTGCGGTATCTCCGCACGCGCTCTCCACGGGTTTTATACTTCTTGGGTACTACCTACTCTGGTCTTAGATACTTAGATCTTTAACTGGACAATTTCATCAAAGTCAGTCAGTACCTAATTAGTTGAGCCAACACACGTCAAACAGTCAATCCTTGTTTTGCACAACATTTAAGATGCCCCAGTACACCGAGCGAGTGTAAAGAATTAACGTTAACAAAACGTTTGAGTTAACTATTAATTAGTATGCGAGAAATTAGTACTACGAGTATTCCGCTAGAGGCGCTGAGCCAATTACTATAGAATAGATAGACAAATGTTGTAAACGCAAACGCGTTCGTAAGCTTCTTTACACTCGTGGTACTGAGTGTACCACCCACAGTGATCGGTTTGGTTGGAGGTCACAATTTTGTATAATAAAACTGATAAAGCGAATGCTCGTAGTTTCTCTTAGGCTCCGTACCCATACCATGAGTTCAAACATGGTTCAAAAGCGAGCCACTATGAGACCCGACGCGATTATGCCTGGAAAGGTCAATTATTTCGTGCTGCGTAGCGCGATGGGCGCCGCAAGACGTGTATCGCGAAGCCGCGGATCCCCTTACTCTGTGCCGCGGGGCCCCTTACTCTGTGCCGCGGGGCGGCGGCATATCGCACGTAACGTAGAGTACGTTACGTGCGATATGCTCTCAGGGGTCAATTCACACAGAGACGCTACGTGAACGCAACGGATAGCGTAGTAAGTACCTAAATTCTATATTGTATCGCTATCATAAAAAGTGTGCGCCTCGTTACGTCGAGTCGCGTCTTGGTTTGAGCTGTCAAATGACCCTTAGGGTGGGTTTCCACCAGAGATGAGGCCAATACATGCTAAACAGTAAAAAGTCGCTAAGCATCTCTGGTGGAGAGGCAACTACAGTTGTGGCTTCTCGTGGTAAGTACTATTGCTCACTTACCCACTCGTCCCTCCGATCACAAAGTTCATTAATAATGGAATCCTCGGATTATCTTCAACATCATCGAAGCCCCCCATTTTTATGGTTTCTTTTTATTCTATTTTTTTTAGTTATTTTGCATTTTTTTTAATTATTTTGCATTTTTTTTAGTTATTTTGCATTTTTTTTGTTTGAGCTTGAATTTTGTTTTGTCTTAATGCCAATGTTGTTCTTGCATGGCTTTGTCAATTTTTAAATTTGAAGTTCAAAGAACACTGGAAGGTTTTAGCTACTTTATTTCAAACCAGCCAGCAACTTTATTTCATATTTTGGTGGTAGATAATTTCTCCTTGCTTTATATGATAAACTAGCTGTCCCCCGCGGTGTCACCCGGGATAAAAACTAGCCTATAATACTTGGACATAATGTACCTTCCTATTAGTGAAAGATTTTTTTAAATCCGACTGGTAATTCCAGAGATTAGTCCGTTTAACCAAACAAACAACAAAACTCTTCCGCTTTATTATTAGTATAGATAGAGCGTATTACAGCGTATATCGTATTCACACGATAGCGCGTCGCGACAAAATTAAGTCAAGCTGTGGTTACGTGTGAATAGATTCGCTGCGGCTTTTTGAAGTTGCGTTGTGGTTGCGTTTTGGTACAAAATGTTAAAATGTTTGTACCGCTAGTTCCCGGTATCGCTGGTAGTAGCATATATTGGGTGGAAATCGAACCCACGACTTGCGGCGTGATAGGTCTTAACCAACAATGCCAACAAATTATTTGAGTAATAATGGCGCCGATATCACACAGAGAGTTCTAGAGTTCTGCGTTCCGCATTCACTATTGTGCACACGGCAAGTAGTCCAGTTCAAGAGCTCTGCAATATTAGCTACTGATCACACGTCATACATTAAATAGAATACAGTGAACGCGAAACGCAGAACTGCAGAACTCTCTCTGTGGGATCGGCGCCTTAAGGACAAGTGCCAACTATTCCGATAATTTAAATATAACTAGCTGCCCGGCGCAACTTCGTTCGTCTGGTGCTACCCTACCCTGTGGTCCTACCCTACCCTATCCTACCCTGGGAGTTATCTAGGTTATATTATCGCTGCAGTCGGTATCTAGGTTATATTATCGACTGCAACGCCATCTGCCGGGCTGATTTGTGAATCTAAACCATCCAGGGCGCCACCCAAAGGCACACAAAAAAATTCATTCAATTCGGTCCAGCCGTTTACGAGGAATTCAGTAACATATACACGTACAGTAGAATTTTATATATAAAGAAAAGATAAAACTTTCGACTGGTATAGAAATAACACCTGTTTCATTGATTGTATTGTAGAGTATTTATGATTTTATGCAGTAAATCGATGCTACCTATCTCTATAAAAACTATCCTCCCCAATCTACACCCTTATAGCCCGGCTA
>OX596258.1:2707065-2890065 GCA_951394255.1 Polyploca ridens
ACTAGTTCTACGAGACAATTGCCATCATTCGACTATGACGTTGGTACTTTTGGTTTTGATCAAACAATTGTACATTACTCACCAATACTAAAAGTCTGTCAGTTTTTATAGAGTTGTCGTGTATTGCAAACCAATGTTTGTTAGGTCGTGAACCAATCGCGTCCAATTGTGATATTAAATCATATCTGAAATGATAAAATTATCAATAAGTAGGCTCTTAAGTTTCTGCAACTAATTGATAATTTCAATAATGTATGTTACCTTGGTGATTGTGACAGGTACTCCGTGCAGATGACAAGGGCAGCTGAGCTCTCCATGTTCCGTTCACAGAGCCTAATGACAGATCATTGTAAGAAATTTTCCATGGATCACATGGATGCATTTTTAAAATAGTGTCTTACTAAATAATTATACAATGTTGGACCATAACTGACAGAAGCCCGGGCTCACCTTGGTGACGCAGGTACCTCTGAAGGCGACGACTTCCCTGATCCGATCCCCATTAGAGATTTATTGAACAGCAACTTTGCAAGTGAATCAATCTTCTGGGCAACAAGCGGTGCACGCTCCGAAATGTCTTCTAAAGTTAACAAGAAGATTTAGATTAACATTGACACGTTTAGGATGCATTCCTAAAATAGATTACGGAGTATAAGAATATGCTTCTCATGCTAATGATAAACTAGATTAGAAACATTATTGTATGATTTAGTGTTTTGTTATTTTAAGAAAAAACCCTCAGAAAATATCAGTTGTAAGTTTTGATGCTATACTAAATAAGAATGCCTGAATAGATTGCAAATAAAGAAAGAGAATCTTAAGTCAAGAATAGATTTTGTTAATCGACCTTATATCAAAGATACAGATTTCAAATTCAATTGATTTAAGGTTTGTGTTCTATAATAGAGACATAAATGAAGCAATTAAGAAAATTAACTTATCAACGGTAGAAGTGAACCCCTACCTCATGAGATATTTCCAGTCATGGCTCCATAGAACCATGGATACCCATACGATTCAACGTCTTCAAATATGGGGACAAGTATACTGAGTGTAAAGAATTGACAATTGCAATGGAGGATGTGTTCAAGCTCTTGAACTGGAAGGGCATCAACATCAATCGCAAACACATATCTCACCTTCGATTTGATGACGATATCAGTCATAATGGCGAAATCGCTGGAAGCTTTGAACATCATGCTAATAACCTGAACAGAGTTTCCTAACAGATAGGCCTTAATATGAATGTGATAGCCGGTGATTTTTGGGCACACTGTTCTTCAAGCTGTAGAAGTATAGAGGTCAATTGAAGAATTCAAGTCAGCTTTTGGCAGGCTATACCGTATCTTCACATCAAACATATCTCAGAGTCTGAAGACAAAAGTCTTCAACCATAGCGTGTTACCGATGATGCCATATGGAACAGAGACGTGATATTTTACTGATAGCCTCATAAGTAAGCTCAGAGTCATAGAGCGAGCTATGGAACGAGCTATGCTCGGAGTTTCACTACGCCACAGGGATAAAAAAAGGCATTTGCAGTTGAACAAAGAACCGAAGTGGCAGGGTATGCATGCCACATCGCTTGAATAACCGAGTGGGAAGAAAGATTCTCGAGTGGAGATCACGTACCGGAATGACCTCCCATCCAGATGGCCCGACGATCTTTGTAGAAATTAAAAGGGAAGGCCTAAATCAGAAATGAATATCCTTGGGTAGAATATGATGATGACGATGACCAGGAAAACCAACAGTTCTATTCTATTCCAAGTAAATGTAATAATTTTAGTAAGTAGTGGGTACCTAATTAATTGAAAATAAATGGTAAAGAAACAAAATTGAATACTTGAACTACAAGCGAATGATGATCCTTCTCCATCGTCTTGTCTCCCAGCTTCTTCCGCAAGCAAAAACAAATACAGATACAACATGAACACAAAAATAAGTCATAAGTCCATCGTGCGCTAAACAATCTACGAAATCGAATGAAATGCTATTTGCACAACAGAATTCCGAGGAGTTTACAAGTACCTTCACTATCATCTCGATCGGTTGATACAGAGCGTATTTTAAAGGCATTTCTTTTGTTGGCAGCTGCAATAGATTCAGGATTGAGTTCTGCGGCCGACTGTGCTCGCCTGCAAGCTCCACGACGTTTCTTCTTCCTATAACTTGTCCTCGGACGTTCCTGGTAAAATCTGTCGTGACCTGTGGTCTCCGGCTCCTTCTGTTCCTTTCCCTCTTTGTCTTGTTTCATGTGTTGATACAAGTTAAACATTCTAGCAGATTTTCTTACGACGTACGCTTTGAATTTCTCAAGTGTATATTTCATGAATTTTTGCAACAATCCTTAAGGCTTATTAGTATGGCTGTTTAACACTTCACATAATGTATCCACTCATTATGAACGAGATAAATGGATTATACACACTGTACAGCACATTAACTATTTAGATGATTTGTTGGTAGCCACGGATGACTTAGCAGACCTAAATTTTAATTGAATGACTTTGCTTTCGTAAATTTATTTATGTAGTACGGAACTATTTGAATATACGGTACAAATGCGTGGAAACATTTGCTTTATCTCTATGTCTCGTACCGAAGTATGTCAATAGTGACTAATTGAAGCCCTACAAGGGGCGCATTAGCCGCGCTGAGCAAGGATGTAGGTACGTACGTATCTACCTATCTGGCTTTCCGATGTCAGACATAAATGTTTATCTATAGGTTTTATGTATTTAATCCAATACAAAAGTGCAGTAATAGGTTTAACACTTACATTTGCATAATTAAAATTGTTATGTACCTAGGTAGGTATATCTTTATTTGTTAGTCCCTGGCATATAGAATTGAGACGCCCCAAGTTTTCTACGGAATGCGGGAGCCTGAATAAAAGGGAATTTGTCCTGTGTCAAACGTATTTGTTTTATAAGTAAACTCTTATAAGAATTTTAATCGAGAATATAGTCGCTTCACCCAAGTACTTTTGTTTGAAAATAGCAGACAAACCACAATATATTACACAAACACAACACTTTCCCACTAAATATGTATAACTTACTGTATTTTTCTCTTCCATTATTAACAATAATCAGCTATGTTATATTTTTTTTACATATTTTCATGCTTATTCGGGATCTATTTTTAGCTATTAAATAAATAAAAAAAAATAAAAAAAAAAAACCTAGGACATTTCTCACACACGGTCATCTGATCCCAAACTAAGCAGAGCTTGTACTATGGAAATCAGATAACTGATATACTACTTTTTGTTTGTAAATACATACTTAATATACATAATTACACCCAGACTCAGGACATACAGACATGTTCATCCACACAAATGCATGTCCTGTGTGGGAATCGAACCCACGACCTGCGGCGCGTAAGGTGGATCTTTACCAACTTACATACAACTTAAATTACATTCATCAACATCGTTGTATAGGTAACTTGCCAGGGGAGTCCATCGGTCAGTCCCGGCTATAAAAATCTCAATAGCATGACTCATTGGGGAGGAGGTAGTAGGTATATCCCCATATGGTAAACGCTTACCATTAGATAGGCCGTATTTTATAATATTAGTGACGTGAAAAGACAATGACCCTGAGCGGGTGACACGTTGGTTATGATTATAATTAAATAAACTTTAAAGCAAAAAAAAAAAAGAATATTTGAGTCTGTCTGTGCCTGATGTAGCTTCACCTCTTTCGGAGATATTATACCCTTTCCGTTACACGTCGTATATAATTTACTAGCTATTCCCCGCGGATTCACCCACGTTTCAGGGATAAACAGTAGCCTATAATATTTGGGGATAATATAGCTTCCTATTAGTTTAGTACTCTTGGTCCCATAGTAAAAGTTGTTCAGCATGACTAACCCAACATAGGTTTCGAAAATATGCCGAGATGATACAGATGTTAAACGTATATAGTTTTTCAGAGTATGTATACAGCATAAGGCCACATAAAAACGAAAAAAATAAAACACTCAAATCAAAACAATCAATTTTATTAACAACATTACACAAGTTCGCTCAAGTTAGTCACATTTTACAGCAAACCTGCCATCGATATATAATGTATAATATTATATAACAGCGCATTATCACATTGAGTAACATAATCATATAAAGGAACAAATAGAAGCTTTTTTATAATTATTACTATAGACCCCGGCAAACTTTTTGGCACAATTTGGTCGTAGTGCTGAATACCAATAATGAAACTATAGATACTATCGTGACCTCGGAAAATAGTAACAATATCGATAGCGCTATCAATTGTATCGATACTATCGATAGTATTAGTTAAATAAAATTGATACTATCGATGTCGATAGTATTTGTTAAATAGGATTAATATTGGTATCGATACTATCGATAGTATTGTACTACTGATTTCGATACTATCGATAGTATTGAGATTCAATAGTACCGATTATATCGGTAGTATTGCCTTGATCAATAGTATTGGTCGGTCTGCGATATCGATAGTATCGATACTACCGATATTATCGATACAATCGATAGCACTATCGATAGTATTGTACTACTGATTTCGATACTATCGATAGTATTGAGATTCAATAGTACCGATTATATCGGTAGTATTGCCTTGATCAATAGTATTGGTCGGTCTGCGATATCGATAGTATCGATATTATCGATACAATCGATAGCACTATCGATATTGTAACTAGTTTTCGAGGTCAACTATCGATAGTTTGACAACACTAATCTGACCCGGTGAGAGGTGCTGTTATCCCATTCGGTGGAGCAAACAACCAATGGCGAATGGCAGGCAGACTGACATTTCAAAATGGCGTCGTTAGTTCCTCTTTTGGCCACCGGGCCAGATAAGTTTGTGGGACTATAGATTATTTTAATGTATTTTAGTCGCGCCCGCCCCCGCGCCGTTCCCCGCACTACACCACCAAAGAGACCTAAAATTTGGCTTCTGTACAGTTTACGTTTTGTGCCAAGAAGTTTGCCGGTTAATAGCTGTTCGTTCCCGGCGTTACCCGGGTAATATTTCCGACATTTCCGCAAAAAAAATCTTTCATACATATCTTATCCTGATAATTACGAACACAACAAAAAAAAACTATTTTAAGTATTTATCAAGCCAAATTATAGACTTTTTATAAGCACCCAGTTTAAATGAGACGGTGTCTCCCGCTTCATTATACAACTAAAACATTTGCAAATAAAATATACACTACAATGCATGGTGAATCTAATTACTGCGTTATCAAATTTACAGTTTATTTCTTAGACTAGCTGTCTCCCGCGGTTTCTTATAATATTCGGAGATAATGTAGCTTCCAATAAGTGAAAGAATTTTTCGAATCAGACTGGTAGTTCCTGAGATTAGCCCGTTTAAACAAACAAACTCTTCTGCTTTATTACAGTAAGTATAGATAGTTTGTGTTTTTTATATTTTTTGAGTTACATAGGTATCTCGAGAAGCAATGTTTTTTCACGAACACAAATAAAGATTCACGTAGGTAAATCCAACAGTAAACACGCATAAACTTGTAAATATATCCAAAAAAATAATATTTATTTATAAATAATATACTACAGGCCCGAATGGAGGCCTAAAACGCGCTAGGCGCATCAAAAATAACATTGTAAACTATTTAAATAAAAATACAAACGTTATTTGCAAGGCTTCAAAATATTATCAAAAAAATTGTTTTGAATTTTCCAATTTTCCATTTTTTAAATGACGGAGTTATGAGGTAAAAAACATACACATTGAGAACCTCCTCCTTTTTTTGAAGTCGGTTAAAACAATATAAGTTCTACGTGACGTCACATTTCGCTAAAAAAATTATAGAAATATGACGTCACGCGAATTTAAACGGGCTATATCTCCATAATTTTTTGGTCGATTGACGAAAAAAAAATACGTGTCCAATATTTTCTGATAATCTAACCGACGATCTAAATAGAATTATATATTTTTTATCCTGTAACCAATTGTAATAGCAGACTTGGTCCCCGGATAACTGATATAATACATATACCTACTACTTATATGCCAATATTACTCGCGTGCGAATTGGTTATGAATTCATACAATTTCTTTCTATTATTCATAATATTTTGAAGCCAAGCATATTTAGAACATAAATCTATACATAATAAATGATTGTAAACCAAATCACGCGTATAAATAAGTAAGTATATAAAAACAATATAAATCATATGTATTAAAAATAAAATACTTTGCAATTAACAAACAGCACTGCTAATCCATTTAATAGAAACATAATTAAATTATATACATACAAAAACGGACTTCATTTTTCTCTCATACGGATCATATTTGAATACAAAGTTATAAGCTTCTTTACAGTAAATTGCATATTTCTTTTAACTTTAGGTAAAGACTGAATTACTGAAAATACAATACTTGTGTGTTTTAATTGACATTTTGAAGTTTAAGAATGTCAAATTAAAATAAACCTTATTAGTACACAATAAAGTTCATTTGTGCTCGTTCAATTAACCAATGATTTAACAGATTAATCTTATCGTTATCAATTCTTTGGCATTCTTAAACGACGATCATAATTTTCAATAATGAACTTGGAATAGATAGCGTGAGAAGTAATTTTGCTTTAAATATACTAATTTAGGGTAACTATATCTCTTTCTAACAAACAACATAAGAAAAGGACGAAAGATAGTCGATAGTAAAATGCATGGAGTTCCACAGCTATGAATTTTCCATCCTTTTTTTATAATGTTTGTTAGAAAGAGATGCGAGATGTTTTTGCGTGATTTTCAACACATTTCATAGTGGACTACGACATAGAACGTACTTTCATGAACTTTACATAACATAAAGCAGTTTTGCACTTAAATCTATAATTGTTTGTATTTTGAATGGCACAGTTAGCTTGTACAAAAATAGATGTTCAATTTAATAAAAAATAAACAGATATAGTTGATTAAAAAGCCGTGCCCTGGACGGGAATAGAACCGACAACATATACCAAATCGCCGAGCCGTTCGATCCATAAGCCGCAGCTCAAACGTGTGTCTTGTGTCGGATACAAGCTACCAACAAATATTTGAACTAGTATGAAATCAGCCACTCCCTGCGCAGACGTAAACTTTGTCCGCTTTGTACACATGTTTGCGCAGCGCCTAAGTTGGTAACGTCGGACAAATGTTTTTTTTTTATCTACAGCTGTCATATACTTATTCTGGAGTATAATAAAATACTATATTACTTATCCATAAGTACCTCCTATTATCGAGACATCTCTGATAATGATTAAAAAATAAAACATCAACCATATATTATCTGTAAATAATCAATGAAATATAAACCTTAACTTACTGAACATAAGGTCCTATAAAGCATAAGCAATCGTAATAAAATGCATTTGATAATCAAATTTTCGACTTAAGTTATTAATAGTTCAATTTTATTTTATACTATTTCATAAATAGCAATAAGTATCTTGGTACATTTTGTCGTATAAAAATACACCTTATTTATATTAATCATAAGAGTCGAAATTCATTTGTAGCTTGAATCACCAGTATTTAGCTTATGGCTAATTCCTTTAGGGATCGACCATAAAATATTACATTTAAAATAATTTACTTACAAAAATCAACTGGAATTTTATTATCACAATATTGGAAGTACATTTTGAGACATCGAAAAATAAGTAAAAAATAATTTCATAAAAATTATTTCACGTTCAAAAATAAAGGCTAAACATATTTTATGGCCGACCCCTAACTCGATATAGTATTTACGTGTATTTAAAGTAAGCCGCGTTCATTTGCTCCAAGAATATGAAAGTGAGAACTGTGTGAGGTCCTAAACGTGCGTAGTAAGGCAAGAAACCTTTCCAGAGGGATAAAACTCCTTCGTTACGGAGTAAAGAGGTCACCACTGTCAACTGACTTTGACCTTTGGCGGCGTTTTGTATCCTAGAAAGATAAAGGCACAAGTTATATGTCAGCAGAAAGAATTTTCAGAATCGTATCAGATTACAGTAGTACCCAACTGATATGGCTTACCGATGTACCTGCGCAGAAGATACATTTTCAAAGCGCGGTAATTGCTATTGGTCGGCAGCTGCCGCCATGTTAGCGCGCGCCGTGCGGAGGGGCCTCACGCGCGAGTGAGACGGAACTAACAGCTGCACTGTATTATGAACCTTATAGTAGTGATCTAAGGTTGATTGTAAGTTTTAAGCATTCTTTCGTTAATCTTCGGGGCCATACTTTCTTTTCTGTGCGAACGAAGATTCACGACGCGCCTTATCAGTTGGGTAATACTGTACCTCCTAAACTTTACTTCTTTATAATTTTAGTATAGAAGTACAAGTCGGTTAACTAAATCTGGCACGTTCAACACATTTACACGATGCGCTTGTGTAGTGTCTGTGAATAAGCGCGCGCCGTCACGTCGCACTGCATGCGCAACATGTAAAGTCTGTCTGTCTCTCTCGCGCGCCACCAAGCTTATGAGTATGAAGGAGGCAGTTATTGTTTTGCTTTTGTTACTGCTCATAAATATAGAGTGGTCTTTTTGCAATTTTCCATTGGAATTGACTGACTGATTGGACGCAATAATGTAATAAAATATAATGTAATGGTAGGATACTTTGTAGTACCCGCCTGGCTGGCTACCACCCTCAAGTTGAAAATCTTTCGCCAAGCACCTTTCGGTGTGTTCCGACAGCTGCACTTGAGAGCCAGTTCCTTTCTAGGCTTTGTGTGCTTACCACCTTCGGCCGCATCATCACTTACCATGGTGAGATTGCGGTCAAACACAGGCCTATAAACAGTAAAAAAAAAAAAAAAAAAAATGTATCGTGAGAGTACTGCCCCCCTAGACAAGATCGTTGTCGAGAATCGTTATCGTTAGTAAACGATCAACCTTTGTATGGGATTGGATGAGATGGTCGCAAATCACTGAAATATCTATCCATATTGTTCTACGCTCCGCTACTGCGACAATATTAGCTTTGAAATATGATGATTTACAAAAAACTTAAACAAACTTCAAAGTACACTAAGAAGTAATTAAATCCTGATGTTGACAATGGGACCAAACGGGAAGTGTACCCTTTCAAATAAAGAATTTTCCAAATCGGTTAATAAATGACGGAGTTATGAGGTAACAAACATAAAAAATACCGAATTGCGAACCTCCTTTTTTTGAAGTCGGTTAAAAAGTGCGTGCAAGCACCATTTTTCGCTGTATACGTGAGTCACGAAATCAGTACTTAGTAACAATATTGTGTTTGCACATAAAATATATATTGTGTGATCGGTCCATTCGTCTCACAAGTCACACAACGCTGCTAATATTTTATGTATTTATAATCTTGGTTACTCAATCGTGTGGCCAAAGCTGAACGGGTTTTGTAGTTTAGCACCATATTTAAATGTAATCAATCAATGTTAGTGAACGCGATAATTAGTATCGCGTTTGCTTTAAGAGTGCGTATAAAGCAAAATAATATTCCTAAAATTGAAATTTACCCATAAATAGTATTTAAATGAAAAATATTTTTATATGAGTATTTTCATTATATACGCGAGGGTTCTATCTGAACAAAAACATAATGGAATGAAAATTCCTCGATAGAAACAAATCTCAAAAATACCTCTAATAATAATGAATTTTCGTTTTGATTCGTTCATGGTGTATCTAATTAAGACAAAAATTCTATAAATAATATCACTAACATATGACCTAGGGCTGCTACTAACGATTTTTTAAAATATTCTATACTTTACGAGTTATTTAGCTAAGAAGCGCTTAGTTCATTTTTGTTCCGCGAAACACGCTATCTCCGTCTCATGCCACGCGAAGATTAGACATAAGTTTGTTTCATCTGACATTGCCATATTTTTCTGGCTTTGTACGCACTCTTAAAGGTCCATATTCCAGAACGTCAATCACTCAAGATTCTGTAGCTCAAGTCATATTTTGAGTCGAGATTAAAACAATTGAATTTGGAACCTGCATCAAAGATATTAGGTTTATTTTTGATTAACACAATTTATTCTTGAGCCTTGATCTGAGTTTCGATTCTCGTTCTATAATAGAGGCCTAAGACATTTCCTTTTTACAAAGTTACAATATAATGCAACAGTTATCAAAGTGATATATAAAACGAACCTTACAATAAAGTAATAAGGTCATTTTTAAAATACAATTCTGTTGTAAATCGCACTAAACTAATTTTAGTCACATCTCATCTCTTTCTTACGAACATTATTGAAAAAAGATAGAACATATTTTAAGTTGTCAAATTAATCTTTGCCGTCTTATTTTGCGTGTATTTAGGCGTAACCGCGATAGATGGCGACTAAATATTGAAAACATGCATTGGACTAATTTGACAGGACTAAATTTCTTACATCCTTTTCTTATGTTCTTTGTTAGAAAGAGACATAGTGACATTAAAATTAGTTTTGTTGTGAACAAGAGAATCAGGGCCATTGACTCACCTAGTTTTGATGATATCCACAGGCATTGACGCGATGGTGGTGATAAGTCCAGATACCATGGACGCACAGAAGTGCAGGAATATTCCGTCAGGTACGTAAGCGACGAACACTTCGCGAGCCTATAATTACGACGGTAAGTTAACTTTAACATATCTCTGGAGGAAACTATCGGGAGAAAGCCACACTCAAAGTCAGTAAAATCAACTTTAACACGTATTACATAACGCATATAATATGCTGTCCACTTAAAGCGATCGTGATGAAATACCCTGACTGATGATGATGAAGTTACCTCACTTGTTTGTTCTGGGAGTAAATATATAATAGTTGTATATCTGGTGAAACGGCAGAGAGTGGACTGTAGAATGTGAAAATGTTATGGTGGAAACATTTTCACATTCTCCGTGACTTTTTATTCGTCTTAGAAACGCAGCCCACATAATGTACCCAATGAATAGGTACTAATCATTCATAAAAATTTTTTTTTTGATACTTTGTATAATTTAATAAAAAAAAATTAACTTCATTAGAATTATGAAAAATCGAGTTAATAATTAAAGTTTACATATAAAATGGGAGAAAATACCAACCCAGAGCACGAGTCGAGTACACTGCGCTCGTAACAGGGTGTTTAAAACTACGTCATGCGTTATAATGAATAATATTTGTTTTTTTTTTATTATACAAATTAAAAAAAAAATTAAAAAAATTATCAAAAGTTGATAAGGGATAAGGATAAGGGAAAGTGGTGCACTCCTACCCTTCTGATGTCCTCCAGCGGTCATCCAGCATAATCCAATCATTTTTCAGTTTTTTATCTTGGACAGCGTTCTTCTAATTCCTTTTTCTTTCATTGAATGTCAAAAAGTCTTCCATTGTGTTCTGCGTTACAGCGCCATCAGTTAGTGCTATGGCACGTCAAGTGCGACGCACATATTCAGGTAGGCGTGCGTGTGAAGGAGAAGGATAGAGAAGGAATAAGGATTGACCACCATACATGAAGTAATTTAGAAATGAGGTTGGCGGTACCAATATCTAGTTTCCATATTAACTCTGCTTAGTTTGGTATCAGAGATTATGTTTTTTTAGTACAAAAATATTAAGAAATCTCCCAAGACATACAGATTTAGACGGTGTACTACGCCGAAAAGATACAAAAGTATTCTTTTTCATACATTATGTTGAGTTTTTGTATGAATAAACTCAAGCGATTTCAAATTTGGCTTATGTTAAACTAGTTTCCGACCCACGAATCCACCCGTTTTCCCAAGGGACCTATTATTTTCCCGGGATAAAAAGTACCCTGTTTTCATCCAGGACATTTATCTGTATGCCTCATCCAAATCCGTTCGTTAGTTCTTGAATGAAAAAGCAACAATAAAGGAATTTGGTTGTTAAAACGGGCACTTTTATGGCCCTTTGTAATTTTTTAGCCTAATCTTGTATAAATAAAGGAGATATGAGTTACCTGTGAGTATGTGCTGAGTTGTGCTGCATTGACGACCATGGCGCGACCCACGGTGGGAGTGGCGCCGCGCCATAACTTCAACACGCCCTCTTCCTTCACTATCCTGTTTACAATAAAAGTCATCAGCTCCGTAAATATGTAAGTTCTGAGAATAATTGCTACATCCAAACCAACAAACTTTATAGTATTCTGCTTGATCTTTGGCGAGTTTTTGGGCGCAGACAAGAAATAAAGAGGAGTTGGGCATATTCTAGTATCATACCAAAATAGTCAAATTAAGATAGCCTGCAATCCTCGCAGGGTCGAACTGGGCCGGAAGGGCCCGGGTGACTCCCATACAACAAGTTTTAGGGATGGCTTCTTCTCAGGGTCCACAATGTTAAAGATTTTTTTCTGTGTCATATGTTTCTTAGTATGTATGAACTATCTACTTTATATGTAGATGTCAAGAGCCGAGGCCCCTACCCAAGGCCAGTGGGGGGCCCGCACAGGCTAGGACCCAGCTGGCAAACGTCACACCGTAAAAAATGGGTCAAAAAGACCCATTTAATATAAAACTCCTGGGTGCGAAGATATTTTGCAGGGAGATCAACACGCGAGTATAATCTTAGATAACCGCTTAAAACACTGTCACCTTAGTGTTGAAATAAAACTGTAAACATCCATTTACCTCATAAGTGCATCGGCTACATTCTTGTAGTTCCTCCGCTGTTCCATGGGCAGTCTTCCATCAGCTGTCATGCGAATGAGGGCGACCTCTGCTGGGGTGCCGACGAAAGCGCCTATAGACCCCGCAGCTATACCCAGCAGGGTTTTAGTACCGAAACCTGGCGCTGCCCCCGCGTTTCGTCTAAAACATTCAGTAACTTCAAATTCAATTTATTAAATACAGAGGTCGAGCGTAGCGTTGATTCGCTCAAAGAAGGTCGGAGTCAAGCTGCGACTACGGAAGCACCTCCGACTTACAGAATACCGCAGCCCAAGAAGTATAAAGCCCGTGGAGTGCGCGTCGACACGATTTTGTTTCATAACTCACCGATTGCTAAGGGGAACCGATTTGATTGGCAGGCGCAAAGGAGACTGGTGTTCATTTATAATTTGTTTGAGTTTTGTAATCGGTTTTGATTATTATTTGTATTAGAAATAAAAGTAAACGTAAAAGAGGACTGGTCTGCGATGCTGAGATTATGCGTTCAATTTTGAAAAAGAAAGAGGTAATATGATTTTAAAAGCTAATTTAATAAATATTTACTGGATTTTGAAATTAATAAAGATTTGAGTACGTTTCTCCCATATTCTTTTTTGGAATTTCATTGTTTTTTGTAATAAATCTCCGTCTGTTATCAATAGAATTAACGAAAATTAACATATGCGTAAAAAATCATATGTTTGGCGAGTGCGGTATCTCCGCACGCGCTCTCCACGGGCTGTATACGTCTTGCTTTATGTTGTGTTCCTGCGCCAGAGCTCATTGGATTGATCGGTAACGCGTGAGTGATGCCCCGTGGTAGGTAGAATATAGATCAAATAGTAGTATAGTAATAACTAGGAGTAAATTATCTTTTATGACACCCACGGAAAATATAGTTTTAAAATTAGTACCTAACTTTTGGAATGTATGACACTGTCGCTTGTTGGCAACAAGATGTATGTTTTTTGTTTGTTGTTTACATAATCATAGGTAAACTCAGCTGCAAAAGAAGTTCTAGTAACGTTTCACATTATGCAATTTGCAGTTTACATACAAACTGTCAAGGGAATGTTAATAGATTATTTTGAAAGAGTGCTGTAATCATCTATCTACTTTTGACGCTGACTGTAACTATAATGGTGTAAAAAGCTGGTATCAAGGTAAACATTGCCTGTGATCACTTATAGAACAGATTTGTGGTCTTTGATTAGTTTAGGTAATGCAAAGTCAACTAATGATATAGTAAACTCCACGAGTCGTGAGCACAGAGTTAATTTTTTGGTCTGTTTGGCGGAATGAAGAAGGGGGGACCGCCGAGCTGCACACGATTGGTTCGTCAGTCGATGCTCGTCGTCTATTGGATTCTCGCGTGTCATTTGGCTACTGTGATTTGGCCAAAAGTGTACATGCGTGAACTTGCCCCCACAGCTGCCTCATCTGTGCTCATCATTCGTGGAGTTTACTGTATGGGTGTTTGTTATGAAGAAAATCTTCTACAAGTAATGTTCAACAGCAAATCATTATAACCTACCATATTATAGCTATTATAGTCTATTTCAAATAACATGAGTTCGGTGACACATGGTATTTTATTAAATTTCTCAATGGTTAATGTTCATTTCGATATAATAAAGGAATACTATGATAGAGCTAAGTTTCACGAAATATTGTGAATATTATTTCAGAGTAATCAAATGGAATTTCACTAGATATTGGTAAAAAACCCTTGACCTTGACGACTCATCTTATGTGAAATAGGGTATAGTTAAAAAAAAATGATATATCATTCTTCCCCATTTGACACCGTCAAACAACCCTATTCCGCCAATCTCCCACCAAGACTGTCAAGGACACATGCGCTCTGATTGGCCAAGTCAAGAACACACGATGCAGTGATTGGTCCTTACTGTTCAAAATCAGTGCAAAAGCACAGACTAGTTGCGGAATTAGATTGCACAGTGATGCCGATTCTGTTGTAAATGGCACTAAACTAACTTTAGTCACAACTCATCTCTTTCTTACGAAAATTATTGAAAAAGGATAGAACATATTTTAAGTTGTCAAATTAATCTTTGCCGTCTTATTTTGCGTGTATTTAGGCGTAACCGCGATAGATGGCGACTAAATTTATATTGAAAACAAGCATTGGACTTATTTAACAGGACTAAATTTCTTACATCCTTCTCTTATGTTATTTGTTAGAAAGAGACATAGTGACATTAAAATTAGTTTAATTGTGAACAACAGAATCAGGGCCAGTATTAGGATTTTTCCTCGATGTTTGACACTGGTGCCGATTCTGTTGTAGATCGCACTAAACTAATTTTAGTCACATCACATCTCTTACAAACATTATTAAAAAAGGATAGAACATATTTAAAGCTGTCAAATTAGTCTTTGCCGTCTTCATTTTCGGGTATTTAGACGTAACCGCGATAGATGGCGACTAAAGAATCATGGCGAGATCCATACATTGATTTGTACAAAAAAATATAACATTTTAGAGAGTTGTGAATCACTTCCAATGTTGTGATTACATTACCATATTTTATAAACCACGCAAAACATAACAACAACATAATGGTTTTGGTCGCGATTCGCCGGCATGGCATAGAATGTCGCATTTTTATCCCGGGGATCTAAAAATATTATAAATGCCTCAAGTTATTCCTAAGGCTCCAAGGATCAATAAAAACGTCATTTCAACGTCTCTAAAAATCTATTTTGTACAAATCTCGCCATGATTCTTTATGTTGAAAACAAGCATTGGGCTAATTTGACAGGACTAAATTTCTTTCATCCTTTTCTTATGTTCGTTGTTAGAAAGAGATATAGTGAGACTTAATTAGTTTAGTTGTAAACAACGGAATCAGCCCCACTGATAAATTAATAGGTACACACGGCTACAGATCAAGCTATACATTTCCAATATAAGCTGACCTCTCATTGTATGAAAATCCTATACAATGCAAGATCAGCTTATACTGGAAATGTATAGCTTGATGTGTTGCCGTGTGTACATAGCTTATTTTTATCTCTTATCATCTTGTCAAAATTGATTTTTCAAAAATGATTGATCTTTAGCGTGTAAAGTTTGAATTTATTTTGCAATGATCCTATAATAGCTTAAGTTACGCAATCTAGTAATATTCAACACTGTATTATCTTATAATGTTATTGAACTGTAGCCTAACTAACCTCTAGTTGATAATACGGCATTGTAGTATTACCATATGCATTGTGTAATGATAAACATTGCCTACATGAGCCAATGCAATTGCTTGAATTTCAATGCTTACATTTTGAAGTCTAAATATTGATATTCTGCCTGTTACAAGTTGAATTTTCCAATATATTTTTAGTTAACAATTATCTAACATAACTTGAGACGCTTTATAAGACAAAAATATCTAGGATTATTAACCAGGGAGGCCTGGTGCATAAACCAGCTCTCCCTCTATTTGTTTCGTCAAAATAATATATAGGTATTACAGTATGTTTTTTTTCTAGCCAGTATGGACAAATTCTGAACAGGTTTGAGAGAAAAGTCTCAAGTTGCTAGAATTTATCCAAAATATTTTGTTTTATATTTACCATGACCACATTTTTATAAAATCTATCATCCTGCATAAAGTTTGACGAGGTCAAGCAGCTCTCGCACTATGTTTAGTCATAAAATAAAACAATTAGCTCCTAGCATTCTGATAAGCATTTACGAGGTAAATTTTGATTATTTTTTTTTCCAAAATTTCATCTTACTTCGAAAATACACATTTAAATAAATCCTCCTTTCAAAGTTTTTCTTTAAGACCTTGCAATTATTGGTTATAAAAAAATCACCTGTATACAAATTGATAAATAAAAGTGTATCCATAAATCTAAACTTATAATCATAAAATAGAATAGTACTCACTCTTTATAACTATCAAACAGATAGTTATACATTCCGAGTCGTGTTGTTGTGTATGTGGCCTGTCTAAGAAGGCCGGCAGACAAGCCAGCGTACAATGAAAAGAATCCCTCACGGGCTATAATCTCTCCCGCAACGGCAAAAGAGCTCCGTCCCCCACCGCTGAGCTGCATTCTCGTCTTAATCAAATCTAGCGGCTGCACGACACACGTTGCTGCCATTCTATTAACAAGAAGTACTTTGTTATTCCTGTTGTAACCTAGATTGTGAAACCAGCATCTACGTCTTTTATTCATTTATTTTAGACAACTTTGCAGTGGTTTTTTAGACATTACAAAAAAATATGTAGGAAGAGAACAATATCTCTGTCAAAAATCAAACAGTACTGAGCAAAAGTCGCAAGGAATCGCAACAAATGGACAAATCTCTGGAGGAGGCCTTCACCCGAAGAGGGGTCCAGGTGGCATGTTTATTGCACTAATATTATCCACAACCATTGCTATTTGTATGAATGTACATGCAAATGGAATAATAAAGGATTTTTATTTTATTTACTGAGCAAAAAACTATTTAGCTCTATCCAGATCATTGTCTCAAACCTGAGCCTATTACCACATCAGGTAATTGCTGAATATGTTTATCTTCTTCATTTGTATAGATTTACTACTGAGGAAATGCAAATTGTACCTAATACTTCAAAATATCATAGAGATGAATTATCTAGCAAAACATGTACAATTTTACTACTTGCATATGCTCTACATTGGTACTTTTATTACCATAATAATAACCTTGGGATATTTATCTACTTTTAATTATTAAGAATTAACAAAGTAGTGTTCACGGACATACATCTAAATAGATGCCGCAAGTGTATGTACTTCGCATGTCAAAATCTGTGCAAAAATGGGGCTGAATATTCTTCTTTTGAAACTGTTTCGCACGGACAGGCAACTCGCATAAGGCTGCATGTCCACCAGAGATGTGTAGTGAGGGATGTGTTTAGCTGACAAATAGGATAGCTTCATTTTCACGTTAAAAATCTAATGCCAGCCTAACTATCAATCTTGTGGAATTATGGTAGGTACATAAAAAGTTACACGCTTGGTTTTCATACGGATGGAGGGACTTGAGTTATCTATTTAGATTTATGTCTGTGCTAGTGTTAAAGTCAAAAGTCAAAGTCAAAGTCAAAGCCATTTATTCAATTTAGGCCGCAGAAGGGCACTTATGAAGGTCAAATTTACTGAAGTTACCACCTACATAACCATATCCATTTCAAAATAACTGATATAGTTATTTTGTGTACAGGTTGTGATGGCGGATGATCACAGCTCTTGATGCATTCCTTAGCATATTGAAGTTAATTACTCTGCGACCTCGCTACCTTAATAAATGTACGCGGCCGAAGATATCAGATTACAAAATATTATTGATGTTTTCGTGACATTGGTACACGGTGAAGGACATATTGTCATATTAAAATAATGTTTCGTACCCAGCAAAACCGCCGAACGCGAATTTCAATGCGTTTGGAATGTACCGCTCTTTCGGCGGGGCTACTGATGCTTGAGCCATTCTGTCACTGGCGCTTTTGCTGCAAGTAGGTGATAACAACTAGTATAAACTTAGGTATGATTAACACGACAAATTATCACGTAAATATACGTTATTATCGAGAAATTCTCGCTAACACAATACGAACGCCAGCTGACTTTCCTTACACGCATTGACTGAATGAATGAACAGCGTTGCCAGAGTGACTTCACGCAGTGTCTCCATATGTAATGTAAATCGGCATTTACCGTGTTGCAAGGGTAAAAATACCGTGTTTTTGGGCAAAATTACGGTGGATCAGCTTAAATTGTACCGTGTAAATTACCGTGTAATATTTTAAAGGATAAAAACAATAATATAACCTAGATACCGACTGCAGCGTCATCTGCCGGGCTGATTTGTGAATGTAAACCATCCAGGGTGCCAACCAAACGCAAACAAAAAAAAAAAACATTCAAATCGGTCCAGCCGTTTAGGAGTTCAGTGACAAACACACGTACAGTAGAATTAACTCCCTGGATTGTTTAGATAGGTTAGGGTAGGGTAGCACTATGTGAACGAAGTTGCGCCGGGCAGCAGGTATATCATATAAACCTAAAATAATGAGCTAATATTCAATAAAAAGAGAGCTATAGAGCTAAATACTATTTTTTAGAGCTGACAATGTTGAAATTGAGCTAAATTTAGCTCTAAAAGAGTTAAGTTGGTAACACTGTTCCTGTATGTTTAAATAAGGACGAGAATAGATTGCCGAGGTTTGGTAGATTTTATAATTTAATTTATTATCTATGTGTAAGTGGAGATAGAAGTTTTGATAACCTGGGATTCCCGGTAACCACGAGCAGTGTTGCCATTACAAAATACATATTATGTTAAGTTCACTGAGATTCGTTTTACGCAGTATAGTGATGAAACATTAATAACGTAATTTTTTAAATACGGCGACATATGACACGGTAATACCTTATTACCTTGACGGTAGATTAAGACCAGATTACGGTGTTTCTACGGTAATTACCGTGTATATGGAGACACTGACTTCACGGTAGAATACACACAGCTCCTAAAAATAGTACGAAACTTAACTTTTGAGTACGCAGTGATTAAAATAATATTCAAGTAATTTCTCAGATAAGGTAAGTTTATTTATTGCATTTTGTAAGTGCCGTTTGCGCACCGAAACCGAAGGAACAATGAAAGAACAAAACCAAATCAGCGAAACATAGGTCTATTATTTTACTCTTTGCAGCGAAACCACAAGCAGTAATAGGTACAGAATGATGGACTTTTTGGCGGGAACTTGCAGAGTGACTGCGATTTCGTTTTTAAAATTTTGAGTTTTATTGCATATTGCGGTGGTATTTTGTCCAATAAAGATCAATCCATGTGCACCAGTGAAGTGAAATAAAATGAATATGTTTATCGTGACTTTTCATGTTGTCTCTAAATGTCCGTGAAAAGTTTTAGTACACACCACTATAGTAAATTATGACTTTTATGGACGGTGACTGACTGAGGAATATATGTGAAAGTGATTTATTGTGACTGGAAATTATAATATAACTCGAGTCGACACTGGCAGAAATAAGTCCTAATTTGGATTTGGTTGCCAAACTTAAAAATAAGATAAATGATAAAATGTACTATCGCTAGTGCTCATTTTATGCTGAATCTTGCTTGACAGTAATTAAAATTATTTACTTTTTTTATTTTGATTTTGTAAATTTGTTATTTTTTGGCTTTACAATAAAATAGTACGCAAATTGGCAGGAGAGTACCCGAGAACGCTACCTAACGAAATAGTACGCAATGCGTACTAGTGCGTACCCTAATGGCAACGCTGTGAATGAATTTGACTGTCTGACAGTCAGTGCTGCCAACTCTTCTAACCAAAAAGGAGCTGCCAGTCCCTTGAAAAAGCGCTAGATCGAGCTAAATGCTGTTTAGACGATAAATAAATAGGAAAAATAGACCGATGTAGGGGAAAACCCTATATTCAGCACCAAATTCAAACTGAAACTTAACACTCAATAAATTGAAATTGAAGTATCCATTAAGTTTTTTTTTTAAATATTTCGCATGGGTCAGCATGAGATACAATAAAATCAAAGTAAACAAACTTTTTTTTTAATTTTTCAGGAATATAGTTAATATAATTGTAATTTCATCCTCATCTGATTCTTGGAGTTCCTTCATTAACCTGTGATACGATTTTATTTGCTCCAAATGTAACAGATAAACGGACTGCGTCAGTTTTCGAATAGTTTTCGACAATTTTGGATTGTGGAAAAAGCGCTAGATTTAGCGCTAAGCGCTAAAACGAACTGTACACAAAAAAAGCGATAGATCTGGCGCCGAAAGCGCTAAGTTGGCAGCACTTCTGTCAGATTTTTTTTGTTAATTTGTTCATGACCATGGATACAAAGTCCTTCAGTCGCATATATAAAACAAGAAACAAATAACAAAGTGTTTATAAATAAATTAAAACAAATATTAATTACAAAATCTTACTATACTATAAATGAATACCTTAACGACAAGTTAAGTTAATGATTATTTTTTTTATAATTCGATATCGATCGATACCGTATCGATACTACCTACGACAACAAACTGTGAATGGGTGGGCCATGAATCTAAACAATTTTGAAATCTGGTAACATTAGTTCAGTTTTTGGTTCAATTTGAAATCGGGGAATTTGTGCACTTTTCTATAAAGGCTTTTATACAAAAAATAGTAAGTAACTTAATTATCTAATACTAAAACTAATCGCAATCCTCTTGGAATTTCAACTAATCATTCCTCGCAAAGACAACAATAGTATACTGGCTAATTCCGCGGCCGCCCTCGAAGTTATGTAGGTCGGATTCAGCTAAAAGTATATATTTTTGTACCTTTTGCGGTCGAGACCATGGGACCGTGGGGGTCCGAAGCTCGCCGTTTTGCTCGCACCTTGTCATCAAAATTGATCGAGACCTCCGGAGACCAGCGGGCGGGGAGCTTTTTCCGCCAACGCGTCAGCTTGGCTATCCAAAGAGGAAACGCTGCCAGCCTTCTGGGAACCCTGCCGTTAATCGGAAGCAGCGGCAGGCTTGAGGAAATTTTCTATATATAGATTGTATTTTGTACATATTTGTTGTAAATAAAGATTTTATCATCGCTAAAAGTTAATTAAAGACAGAATTTTATTGTTAATAGTACCAGCTACATACATAAGTGGCTAAAGTTAAATTTGATTATTATTTCTATGCCACCAAGCCAGACAGGACAGCCCACTTTATAACTAAGCAGTGCAGTAAACTTTTCAGTCAAGAAGATAATCTGCAATATAAGATTTATTCAATAATTATACTAAAACAACTGTCTTGCTTCCTGAGTGAGCTTGCTTTCCAATCAAGGTTGTGAAATTCATGTAACTGATGAGATAACTGAATAAAATATGCTAATGATTATATAGGGAGTGTGATAAAATGCGTTAATCAGAGAGAATGTAGTTTCCTAATTGTATTTCGAATTTTACGGGTAGTTCCAGTAGCCTGTATAATCAAACAAAAAACTTATCCGCTTTATTATATTAATATAGATAATCAATCAATTGTTTAAGAGTAAATCATTTTTAAGCTCTTGACTGTACTATATTGATATAGGTACTTAGGTCAAATTTTCTAGAGAAGACACATAACATTGATCTAGGTCCTGAGATGCCATGGGGTATGACAGGGAAGACCCATGCCTTATGATAGGTATATTCTTATACCTTTGCAATGGATTTATTAAAAATAGATTAGTGTTCTCATCTTTTCTCAGATGGATATATTTGCCAAACCGTCACTATTTCTCCACTACTTGGAGTTCCGACATGGCTCTGTGATTGAGGATCTTTATGCTGCAATGAGAAGCAACAACCTGTCTGATGTTGTGATGACAGCTCTTCAAATACTAAAGAAACTAGGACCATTACCATCAATAACCAGAGAGGAAAAATCTGAAGAGAAATCTAACAGTTACCGTAAAGAGGGTAATGCAGCATATGTGACTGGCAAATATGAAGAGGCATTGAAACTCTACAACAAAGCTCTGATGTTTGCTCCTGACCGCTCCATGTCCATGAAACTTGCTTACAGTAACAGGTCAGCCCTTCTGTTCAAGATATCAAAGTATTCTGCCTGTAGCAAAGACATAGACATGTGCCTTGCTATGGGCTGCCCAAGTGATATCACCGAAAAGTTGATGAAGAGGAAGGCAGATCTTAATGTTCATTTGTGGATAGGGAAAATGGCTGAAGCATGTGTGTAAGTATAGCTAAGTATATATGTTATATTTTAGAGTTGTTTTTTTGTACATTTTCTATAAAGTATTATTAAAATTGCTTTTATCTTGTTTTTAGGCACTCAGAATTTTCTGATAAATTCTTCAAGTTAAATAAAAAAATAAACCTTGATGTTCCATGTGCAAGAAGGGACTTGCAAGTAATAATAGAGGGCAACTCCCGTGAAGAAAGAGTTGTGGCTACCAAAGATATTAATGTTGGTACTGTATTAGCTATAGAAACGGCATTTAGCTATCAAATTAAAACAAACAAGATGTACTACTGTTGCTACTACTGTAACAAACAGTATTTGAATTTAATACCATGTGATGGTTGCTGCGTCGTCATGTTCTGCAACAAGGATTGTAAAGAACTCAGTATGAGAGAAGGCCATGATATTGAATGTCAATTCCTAGAACATATTTATAGTGATGATAGTTGTGAACAGACTAGAATCAAACTAGCTCTTAAAGCAGCACTCAAGATCAAGCACAAGTGCAAATCTTGGGATGAGTTTATTTCTGTATCTAACGGATTTGATTGTGAGGGCATAAAGAATGATATATCAGATGTAAATGAAAAATTTCCCATACTTACTAATTGGCGCATTGTTGATCTCCCCTATGGAATAATGTTCAATTTTAGCTTTCCCTGTGCAGTAATTATAAACATCTTGGACAATATACAGTCATTTTTTCCGGCACCTCGGCGTGGGAGACAAGATGCTATGCAGGCTTTTTCGAGAGTAATGGTATATTTGGCAGTGTATGCTAATAGAACAGAAATTTCGTTTTGTAGTTCTGGTGTTTTACAAAATAAAGATAATGTTGCGCTCATGGAGCCAGATATTGGCTACTTCTCTCTTATTGGCAAATTGAGGCATTCCTGCTCTGCTAATACACTTGCAGTGGGATTAAACAATAAAATTGCATTGGTAGTGGTGCAAACTATCAAATCTGGAACAGAAGTAACTATATCATACTTGTAAGTATATATTTATATTCTATTGCTTCATATTATTTTGAGTCTAGCTGACCCCCTCGGTTTCACTTGCGCAGAACCCTTATTTTTCTTTCTAGCTAAATAAAAGATACCTTAAATAATGTACCTACCGTCATCTACCGTAAGTACCTACCTATATACTTTCATATTACATATACATACAAACAGACACCTCAATAGCCTAGTGGCCTGAAAAAAACTATTTAGTCCATCATTTACATTAGGTATCAAAAAATATTAGACAAGTATTTTTCTTTTGTCAATCAATCGAACAAAGAATGACGAAGATATGGTAGGTATGTTGATGTTCCGCGTGACGTTACGCCATGGTAATTTTTTCGTACCCAAAGTTTGCCAAACGGGACCGTATTACCACAGTTTTACCATTGCGGTATTACTAAGCCTTCGCTGTCCGTCCGTCTGTCTGTCAGTAGGCTGTATCTCATGAACCGTAATCGCTGTTGAACTTTTCACAGAATGTTTATTTCTATTGCTGCTATAACAACAAATAATAAAAATTATATAAAATAAAAAAATATCAAGGGGGCTTCGTGTGCGAGTCGGACTTGGACTTATCCGGTTTTTATTGATTTGATAATGTAAATAAAACCGGCCAAGTGCGAGTCGGACTCGTACATGGAGGTGTGACGGAGGGTTCCGTACACTATTACCTAACTCAACTTTACTATAAATAAAAAAAAAGTTTCTTGTATGGGCGCCCCCTTTAATTTTTAATTATATTTCATTTTTAATATTTGTTGTTATAGCAGCAATAGAAATACATATTCTCAGAAAATTTCAGCTGTCTACCTATTACCATTCATGAGATACAGCCCACTGACAGACAGACGGACGGACGGATAGCGGAGTCTTAGTAATAGGGTCCCGTTTTGCACCCTGCGGGTACGGAACTCTAAAAATACCTACGTGTCCAATATTTTTGGTAATCTAACTGACGGACTAATTCGAATTATAATTTTGTGAACCAGGCATACCCACCACATCCCTATTGTATTTATTTGTATGGTATAGATCAGTGTTTTTCAATCTGTGGGTCGCGACCCCAGAGGTCGCGAAACCTTAGTCGGGGGGTCGCCGGCAGAAGGAATAAGGCAAGGTAGGTAGATTTCGCGCAAGCGGGCGTCCAACTTATCTCTTACTTAGTTGCAAACCTCTTGCAGCTTCTTGCAGACTAATAAGTAAAGGTGTCAAAATAAAGAAAATCATTATCGTAGTCTTTAATTTATAAATTCTTTGTCTGTCTGAAAAGGGGGTCGCCTGAATTTTTCAAGGGGGTCGCGAAATCAATAAGATTGAAAAACACTGTTATAGATGATATTATAGGCACGGTTTATCTTTATATATAAAATTCTACTGTGCTTGTGTATGTCACTGAAATTCTCCTAAACGGCTGGACCAATTTGAATGTTTTTTTTTGTATGCGTTTGGGTGGTGTCCTGGATGGTTTAGATTCACAAATCAGCCCGGCGCTATGGCGCTGCAGTCGGTATCTAGGTTATATTATCGACTGCAGCGCCACAGTAGATTTAACTCCCTGGATGGTTTAGATAGGGTAGGGTAGGGTAACACCACAGGGTAGGGTAGCACCACGCGAACGAAGTTGCGCCGGGCAGATAGTAGGTATATAGTTAAGTGGTAGTGAAGTTCTACTTAATCATGATAGTTGTGGGATCAAATCTCATGCCAACCTACCCGTAAAAAAGTATAAAGCAAGAAATTAACTGAAACCCATAACTCAATCAAAGTCAAAGTCAAAGCCATTTATTCAATTTAGGCCCCAGAAGGGCACTTATGAAGGTCGCATTTACTGAAGTTACCACCGGTTCGGAACTCGGCCTTCAACTGAGAAGAATCCGGCAAGAAACTCAGCAAGGTTACATTTTTTATATATAATAAATCAAATAACTAATCCGTTGTTTTGTTACAGTGGATACGATACTGATGATAGACTCAACACGTCGAAAATGTTGTTTGCATATAACAAGTGTGTTTGCAACTGCACTGTCTCCAACGATGCTTACGACTTGTCTCCTTCACAAATTAATTCTGTTAGAAAGCTGTATTTACTAGAAATGGATATGAATTTCGATGAAATGAGAATTCCACATATGTTTCCAAAGTTGTGTGAGACAATGCAATGTTTAAGCAATCTGCCACATTCTCATGAATATAAAAATGTTTATAATGTGTTCTGTAAATGCATTATGGCTATGCAAAATCGCTATCTTGGCAAACATCTGGTGGACCATGGTCATTGATTGATTATATACCCTACGTATTTGTCAACTACTATTAGTTCGCAAGAAATTTTGTTTTTTATGCAGTGTGTGGCACAGACTACGGAGGACATATTCACGCTAGCAAAAAACTATGTCTATGGAGTCGGCCACCTCTCACGCACACTTTATAATAGTTGGCTATTCCGTTGGCTAATTAGACTGTCGCCGTTTATACAGAGTCGATTACTCGCGCTTAACTAATCTGTGAATGTGTGCGTGCCGGCTTGTACGTACACACGGCAACACATCAAGCTATACATTTCCAGTATAAGCTGATCTCGCATTGTATAGGATTTCCGTACAATGAGAGGTCAGCTTATATTGGAAACGTATAGCTTGATCTGTTGCCGTGTGTACAGCGTGGTGGCCGACTTGAGTGACAGGTTTTTGTTAGCGAGAATATATCCGACTTTTTTTTAATATCTGGTGTGGATAAAAGTTTGTGATTGATATTTGTTCTTATTATTCTTAATAAACTACATTTAATAACATAATAATATAGATTAAGCTAATCTTTAGATACTTACCTACCTATATGTTGTTGGACAGGTACAGTCAGTGTCAAAAGTAGCTGACGACTTTAGCATACATCATACATCGAGGAAAGCACTTTAAAGTAGTAATAGGTACGGCCTAATCTAATAGGCTACTTTCCTGAAAAAACTAATTAGTCCGTCATTTAGATTATCAAAAAATATTAGACACGTATTTTTTCTTTAGTCAAATAAACAAAAAATACGAAGATATTGTGTGTTGAAGTTCCGCGTGACGTCACGGTGTGGTACACTTTTTAGGAACAAGTGACGTCACGAGCCTCCACTCCCGAACTTAGTCGCGCTTTATCTTCGTCAATTGTTAATGATTTGGTAAAGCAAAAAATACGTGTACAATATTTTTTGATAATCTAACTGACGGACTAATTAGAATTATTATATTTTTACCCAGGCAACATCCCTATTCCGCTAATTACTTAGTAAGATTTTTTAAATAACAAAAAACCGACCAATCTCTGAATTTATGTTTATACATAGTCCGTTAATTAACTTTCTATTTGAGATTTTTAAACGTCAATTAAAAAAATTAACCGTATCGATACTAATATAAATTCGAAAGTTACTCTGCCTGTTACCATCGATCTGATGAGCCGATCGCGATGTTTGGCACGCATGATAGCCTAGCACAGTTTTAGGTATAACATCAATGATATTATAATAGAGATATGCTACCCTCATCCTAAGCGGCCTTCAGTTATTATTGAATTAGGTGAATGCGATAGATAATACGGAACGTATGGTACAGAAAGAGACAGCTATATGTAGCCGCTAAGCAAAATTACGACAATTGTCTGAATTTGTCTGCAACAATTAGCGTGCGTTAATGCGATATCTACCTCTTTTTATTATAATATCATTGTATAACATGGAGAAATAATATGGAGAAACATCGCGAAAATGAAGTGATCCTATTTGTCAGCTAAAACAAATTCCAACGCTACACATCTCTAGTGGATATCAACCCTTATGATACAGGTAAACTTTCGGGCATGAGTAGAAAGCGGAAAAACTTAAAATCTTTAAACTGAAGCTAAATCTAATTTCCAATAGTATATTTTGCCTCCCTATATTTTGCTTTTAGCCACCGCATTTAATTAGAAACTTCTCGAAAATCCGTTGGTTGGTAAACGTACTTTTGACGCAGACTGTACCTACTATGTCTGAGATGGTCACCAGTAAGGATTTAGTCCTACTTACCAAACTCAGAATCTTCACACTTCTTCTTACTCACAAGATGAGCTTTTGTACCGCGTACTTAATTATATACCGGCTGTTGTTCTGCATTTGTTCCATATGTAAGGAGGTTGACATTTACCTTGTATAGAACAACTAGCAGCGAATCCCGGCGTTGCTCGGGTTAAAATACATCGCATATTTAGTGGTATAGAAAATATATAAGGATACATTTTTAACAGATACACAGACTACGACTTTTTTTTATATCTGTGAACAGATATTATAGATTTCTATTTTCGATTTCGATTTGGTTCTTTTAGTTAGATTAATAATAACACCAAGTTCCAAAATGTCATATACATTTTGGAACTTTCCAGATCAATCCAAAAATTCTTGATCATAATAAATTGCACTCATTTATGAACTTCCCAGATAATTCGGAAAATTTCTAGAACGTTCTCGAACATTCTTACTCGATAATAAAAGTTTTGGGACATTTTGGAACTTTCTAGATGAAGCCAGAAATTAGTAGAACTTTCTCAAACATTCTATATCGATTATAATAGTTTGCATTCATTCTAGAATTTTCTAGATCATTCCAGATATTTGTTGAACTTTCTAGAACACTCCAGATAAATTATAACCGTTTTACTAATTTTGGAACTAGAACACTCCAGATAAATTATAACCGTTTTACTAATTTTGGAACTTTCTAGATCATTCAAGAAATTTCTCGAACATTCTAAATCGATCATAATCAATTGCACTAATTTTGTAACTTTCCAGATCATTCGGAAAATTTCTAGAACGTTCTTGAACATTCTAACTTGATAATAACAGTTTTGGACATTTTGGAACTTTCTAGATGAAGCCAGATCAATTATAACCGTTTTACTCATTTTGGATCTTTTTAGATCATTCAAGAAATTTCTCGAACATTCTAAATCGATCATAATCAATTGCACTCATTTTGGAACTTTCCAGATCATTCTGGAAATTTCTAGAACGTTCTCGAACATTCTAACTCGATAATAACAGTTTTGGACATTTTGGAACTTTCTAGATGAAGCCAGAAATTTGTAGAACTTTCTCAAAACATGCTATATCGATTATAATAGTTTGCATTCACTCTAGAATTTTCTAGATCATTCCAGATATTTGTTGAACTTTCTAGAACATTCCAGATCGATTATAACCGTTTTATACATTTTGGAACTTTCCATTCCAGAAATTTTGAGATCTTTTCAGAAGTCCTCATGCGTTAGAAAAGGACAGCAATATATGTTTTAACATTTTCGCCACCCACAACCACCCCCTTCCACCCACCACGACCAGACTCCCTTACTACCACCTGGAGACCAAGGGGTATTTACCACCCCAATGGGAAGTTGATTGGGGTTGGTGGTGATTGAGAAAACTGCGTATTTACGTACCCACAAAAGCATTTTATATATATTATTAGATTAGATTATATTCAATTGTATTCAATTATAAAATCATGCTCGTTACATAATTATTTTTGAAGTTTTGTAAAAATAAAAATCCCCCCGTGTATGAGGGTGTTTTATAAAGATTTATAAGATATAGGTCGGTGACCGCTGCGCAGCGGTCTCTCCCCTCGCCCCCGGATCGCAGACCTATTCTGTGCAGTTATAAAGTTATTCTGATTTGACATTAATCACAAATCATCAATAATTTTAATCGTTTACTTTTCAAGCCCAGAATTAATTACCTACCTATTTTATTATACTATTGGTTTTATAAATATGGCAGGAATGCAAAACCGTACCTGTATGTAGTGATTTATGTAATGAAGGCGATGACAGCCTCGTATGTTATTTTTTAGGCAAGATGTTATCACAACCCAATGTCCTACAAAAAGAATGTGATGTGATTAAAACAACTGATTTACCATAACTGATTTATTTATTTATTTACCTACTTACATCTTTACAGGGATACCCTAACCATTATCAATGAGCTCGCGGTCTCTTGGGCCAGGGCCCTCTGGGGTCGGGGGCCCGTGGCATTTTGCCAGCCCTGCCACCCTATTGTTACGCCACTGATACGGGCCCAGGACATGGAATAAAACAGAACATGATATATACAACGAGTTCAAAAATTCATGCGCTGTTTTCTGTTTTTCTGGGTTTTCTCAAGGATATTGTATACTTGACGATTTGACAGGTATTTTGAGTATAGAGGTACCATGAGAAAAACGAACATTGACTTTGCAATAGTTGTATTAATATAATAATAAAATTTTCGTGTGCTTGATAAAGAATAGTAAGCTTCATCACCTACAAGTGACTTTTTTACATTAAAATAATGTTTAATTATCTATGTATTAAATCAATGGTTAATTGTGTGATGGTACAAATTAACTTTATTATTTAAGGTTTATTTTTATTTGACATTCTTAAATGTCAAACAGTTTTTTTTATCAAGGACAAAGTATACGTAGGGACCACAGGGACCTACAGTATTACCCGTTCGTCTTATTCGTTCGCACAGAAATGAAAGTATGGCTGGTATGGCACCGAAGATTAACGAAAGAATGCTTAAAACTTACAATCAACCTTAGATCACTACTATAAGGTTCATAATACACTGCAGATGTTAGTTCCGTCTCACTCGCAAGTTACGCCCCTCCGCACGGCGCGCGCTAACATGACGGCAGCTGTCGGCCAATAGCGTTTCCCACGCTTTGAAAATGTATCTTCTGTGCAGGTACATCGGTAAGCCATATTAATTGGGTACTACTGTACCAAGAATCTTATTTAATATAGGTTGTCTTGTTTTGGGATCTACCTATGTACCTCAATCATTAATTTATGAAAAAATTACCAAGATAGCGATGTTGTATTGCTATAATGCATTTAGAGAAGACATCAAAAATAGCTTTATATTCATGAGAATGTGGCAGATTGCTTAAACAGGCCAGGGTCTCACATAACTTTGGAAACATAAATGGAACACTGGTGGTCTCGAAGCTATCCATTTTAAATAGTTTCAATTTAAATAAAGATTCCTTTTGTGATTGAGACAATTCGTAATTATCCTTTGGGATGGTGCAGTAGCAACCGGTTCTGTTATCTAAAAACATCATTTTAGGAATATTAACTTCACTTGTATCGTACTGCCCACTGTAATAAAACAAAAAATACATTCAACATTCAGACATTTATTCTTAAATGTCTACCAGTATACCTGTACACACACATTTATTCACAGACATTTATTCTTAAATGTCTGTGATTAGAAATAATAAAAACATAAAAAAAGAACATTATACACTAGTGTGTACGGATTATACTTGTATCCTCTTTTTATTATAATATCATTGACTCGTACGGATGTGCCCGTCGGATCTGCCCGATCAGGGGCCCAATTCTCACCCAATCGAAACTGATCGCTCGATCGAAAAAAGTACGAATTCTAACTTTTACGAACGTTACGTTATTCTGGCAATTTCAAGACCGGCATATTTAGAAGGGAAACCAGTCATCTAGAGCGTTGATTGGTCGGGACCGTTCGAATTGACTCCGCCCCTCGAAATTTTACAGTCGAACCGGTCGGTTCGAGTCCTATTCGACTGTAAAATTTCGAGGGGCGGAGTCAATTCGAACGGTCCCGACCAATCAACGCTCTAGTTGTCTGGTTTCCCTTCTAAATATGCCGGTCTTGAAATTGCCGTAACGTCCGTAAAAGTTAGAATTCGTGCTTTTTTCGATCGAGCGATCAGTTTCGATTGGGTGAGAATTGGGCCCCTGATCCGAACGTGTATGGTGAAAAAAGGCACGGATATGCCTGCCCACTGCCTGCCTGCCACCCGTGCTCACAGTGAGCAGTTCGGGCACGGGGCGGCACATCCGAGCATCAAGCGTGCGTGTGTGCTCAGAAACAGATGTGCCTGCCGCATTTGACAGGCCAGGTGGGAATCGAACCCACAACCTGCGGCGTGATAGACGGAATCTTAACCAACCGCGCCATCTATCTGACCCGTCAATAAATGGTTGAGTAATAATAGTCGGGCTGGTGGGCGAGGACGTTATATCTTAAACTGCCGCAGGTTGTGGGGTCTCCCACCCAAGCAAGAAAGACATTCATATATTATGTACTTACATGAACATGTCTGAACATAACATGTAGGTATATAAGCAGTTACTAGCAGTCATTCTAACAGTAGGTATACTTAAGCGTAGGACACGTCATGGTAGGCGTACCTAGCGTACGATATACGTCATGGTAGGCGTACCTACAAATTTTCTTTGTTGATTTATTTGATTGTTACTTTAATAGGTACCTTTTGATATTAATCTATTGACATTCTCGTGACAGTTTGTATGCAAACAGCGTAATGTGATACGGTACGAAAATGATCAGCTACTTTTGGCGCTGACTGTACAATGTGTGTATTTCCTAAATTATTATTAAATTACATAATTCTACTATGAGAACAAATGCGCTGCGAAGTACCTATGTTCGTTGACGAAATTTACTACTCAGATCATGTCAAGGGCAAAATATAGAGCTCAAACGTGTCAAGCAAGAGGGTTTTGTATGAAAATTATATACCTAATCAGTCCCAAAAATTTTGAGAGGTAGAGCATAGCGTTTTTCGCTCAAAGAGCTGCTCGACTGGGGCAGTATCACCCATCACTTTCCAGAATACCGCAGCCCAAATTACTGTTGTATCGTTTGCATGAGTAAGGTCAGTAGGGGAACGGTCGGTAACACGTGAGATTCTCAAAGCACGTGAGTGATGCTCCGGGTGCTACAAGAGTCCATAGGCCTACGGTAACTGCTTACCACCAGGCGAGCCGTATGTTTGTTTGCAGACTAAATTGTACCTACAGAAAAAATCGTTTATAACGACTTTGAAGGGACCATGGTTACAGTCGATATAGCCGACAATCTTTATAACCAACAACTATTTACAGTAAACAAAAATGACGGGATCTCGATATCACGTCGTAGTATTCGGTAGGTCGTTTTAAGCGATGTCGTTATAAACAGTTTTCACTGTACTTATAAAATAATAAAATATACCATTTCAATTGCATTGTTTCATTGTATATATTATTATGATCAATGGAATATAAACATATACTTACAAGTGTGATATAGTCAGCTCTGATCCACATTTGATAGTTTGCACCGCTACCAATGCAATTTTATTGTTTAATCCCACTGCAAGTGTATTAGCAGAGCAGGAATGCCTCAATTTGCCAATAAGAGAGAAGTAGCCAATATCTGGCTCCATGAGCGCAACTGCATCTTTATTTTGTAATTCTTGACTTCCACATGACGATATTATTGTTCTATTAGCATACATTGCTAAATATAGCATTACTCTTGAAAAAGCCCGCATAGCATCTTGTCTCTCAAACCGAGGTGTCGGAAAAAATGACTGTATATGGTCCAAGGTGTTTATAATTACTGCACAAGGAAAGCTTAAGGTAAACATTATTCCATAGGGGAGATCGACAATGCTGCAATTAGTAAGTATGGGAAATTTTTCTTTTTCATCTGATACATCATGCTTTATGCCCTCACAATCAAATCCGTTTGATACAGAAATGAACTCATCCCAAGATTTGCACTTGTTCTTGATCTTGAGTGCTGCTTTAAGACCTAGTCTGATTCGAGACAGCTCACAATTGATATCACCATCAATATGTTCTAGGAATTGACATTCAATATCATGGCCTTCTGACATACTGAGTTCCTTACAGTCCTTGTTGCAGAACATGACGATGCAGCAACCATCACATGGTACTAAATTCAAAGACAGTTTGTTACAGTAGTAGCAAGAGTAGTACATCTTGTTTTTTTTCACTTGATAGCTAAATGCTGTTTCTATAGCTAATACAGTACCAACATTAATATCTTTGGTAGCCACAACTCTTTCTTCGCTGGACTTGCCCTCTATTATTACTTGCAAGTCCCTTTTTGCACATGGGACATCAAGGTTTATTTTTTTATTTAACTTGAAGTATTCATCATAGAATTCAGAGTGCCTAAAACCATTTATAAAGAAATATATAATTACTCTAAAATATTCAAAGTTATATGTACTTACTAGCTAGGTACTTACATAGATGCTTCACCCATTTTCTCTATCCATAAATAACCATTAAGATCTGCCTTCCTCTTCATCAACTTTTCGGTGATATCACTCGGGCAGCCCATAGCAAGGCACATGTCTATGTCTTTGCTACAGGCAGAGAAGTTTGGTATCTTGAACAGAAGGGCTGACCTGTTACTGTAAGCAAGTTTCATGGACATGGAGCAGTCAGGAGCAAACATCAGAGCTTTGTTGTAAAGTTTCAATGCCTCTTCATATTTGCCAGTCACATACGCTGAGTTACCCTCTTTACGGTAACTGTTAGATTTCTCTTCAGATTTTTCCTCTCTGGATATTGATGGCAATGGTCCTAGTTTCTTTAGTATTTGAAGAGCTGTCATCACAACATCAGACAGGTTGTTGCTTCTCATTGCAGCATAAAGATCCTCAATCACAGCACCATGTCGGAGCTCCAAGAAGTGGAGGAATATTAATGGTTTGTGTAATACATCCATCTGAGAAAAGATGAAAGCAGATGTAACGGCAAAAATGTTTTTGATTAAGTAGCCACATCTTTTAATGCGATGGGCTTACAAACAGGCACAGAGGTTCCGCATCCTGTCTGAGCATATAAATAAAATGTTTGTAGAGAATAATCATATAAAAATAAATTATAATACTTATAAATCATTATAAGTATGATAATTAATTATCCTAACTAATCATCATAAAATTTGGCATGCAGATAGCCTATGGTATGGGGAAGGATATAGGTTACTTTTTATCCCGGGAACGCGGGAGAAAACGCGGGGGACAGCTAGTTACCTATATTTTATTCATAACTTTTGTTTCGTTTCAAGTGAAACATGAAAATATTCAAACTGCAAGGTACAATAACTTTTTTTAATATCAAAATGGGGCTCTGCCAAAAAAAATTATGATCAGATAAAGTTCCGTGGCCGAAAAAATTGGGAACCGCTGCTCTAGGTACTACCTTCTTTCTCATGAAAAAATAACGCTCCTATAAATAATCAAACTTTTTACATACCTCGGTTGGATCAGCAAGCAAGACGTCTTTATTTTTAGTAAAAATTATTGATAAATCTTAATTGCAGCTGACCTGTTACGGGCTGAAATGTTGACTGCGTATTGAAATGATAACGTCTTCACTTTAAACCTGCACATAAAATACTTACTTACTGACAGACTCATCAAATAAATGAGAAACAAAGAAAAATATAAACCGTGAAATGCCCGACGAAGAAAAAAATCCCCGCTTTAGATTGTACTGATGTTACCAGACTTCTAATAATAACTTTATTTATAATTAGATACAGTGTTACCATTCTCAAATTCAGTTATCCATTATACTTAAAAAAAAATGTCGATTACGTTGGATGGTAGATACGTACAGCCTTGGTACAGCCCAAGAATCTTATATATTAGAAGATTCTTGGTACAGCCACGTACAGCTTGGCAAGAACGTATAGAACATTATTGGACGAGCCACTGTCGTGAGTTATGACAACTCGAATAAGAGCGCTTCTGGACTTTTTGGCGGGAACTTGCAGAGTGACGTTGCGTTTTCATTTTTATTTGAATAAATTCGGGTATTTTGAGTTTTATTGCATATAATCGGTAGTATTTCATCCAATAAAGATCAATCCATGTGCACCAGTGAAGTGAAATGAAATGAATATATTATGGGTATCGTGACTTTTCAAGTTGTCTCAAGAAGTCCGAAAAAAGTTTTAGTACAATGACCACCATTGTACTAATACATGACTTTTATGGACGGTGCGGTGACTGAGTGAGGACTATATGAGTGATTTATTGTGACTAGAACTTGTCTTTACCATAAGGGCACATGGGGTCTGGGGCCAGGGCCCCCACACTCACAGGGGCCCCGAAATGCCGATATATTCGCTTACACTACACAATGTTTTTTCTATTTTAGGTAGATAGTAAGAATTACCTTCAACATTGTAAATTAAAATTTTAATCGGACACTAGATCAGTTTTAAATTTTAACCAGAATAAAAAAATAAAATCAAAACATATTTTTTTTTATTATTTTTTACTTTCCAAAGGGGACCCAAATTCTTGTGGCCCAAGGGCCCTGGCATCGCTTAAGGCGGCCCTTTGGACAGGTATTTTGAGCATATAATTTAATCGGTGAGACTTTTTGGCGGGAAATTGCAGAGTGACGGTGCGTTTTCATTTTGTTGTCATATATTCGTGTATTTTGAGTTTTATTGCATATTATCGGTGGTATTTTATCTAATAAATATCAATCCATGTACACCGTGAAGTGAAATGAAATGAATCATGTGTATCGTGATTTTTCAAGTTGTCTCAAGAAGTCCGTGAAAAGTTCGTACATGACTACCATTGTACTAAAACATGACTGGACGGCTTCTGGACGGTGACTGATAATGCGGACTATGTGAAAGTTAATGTGCGTAAAGGGTTAGTCTCAAGACTGGTTCTAGTAAACACGTAGTATCTCTACCTAGTCTGTGCTAGTCTTAGATTAAGGATTAGGTAGATAGGCTGTCAGCGAATGGCGAAGAAGATAGCCATAATTCGACATAGTTACATATAATACAGCTACGTACAATTAATAGTGCCATACTTACACTTTCACCCCATTATGTGGGTAAACCAAGGATGTTAAAAAAAGTCGGATATATTCTCGCCAACAAAAAAACTGTGTCACTCAAGTCGGCCACCACGCTGTACGTACAAGCCGGCACGCACACATTAGTTGAGCACGGGTAATCGACTCTGTGTAAACGGCGACAGAGTCTAGTTTCCAGCGGAATGGCCAATATGTGTGCGTGAAAGGTGGCCGACTCCATAGACACAGTTTTTCGTTGGCGAGAATATGTCTTCCGTAGTCTTTAGGGTAAACTGGTATTGGGTATTTTGGTTTTACTACGAGTCGTAATTTTATCAATGGTGTGGCAGGTGATATTGTTATAACTTTATAGAAGTCATAATAAAACACGGGAATGATGAAGTATAGTTTAATTAAGACCTAATTATACAAAATAAAAAGGTACGTATGGTATTACCCAACTTATATGGCGCGTCGTGAATCTTCGTTCGCACAGAAAAGAAAGTATGGCCCCGAAGATTAACGAAAGAATGCTTAAAACTTCCAATCAACCTTAGATCACTACTATAAGGTTCATAATACACTGCAGCTGTAAGTTCCGTCTCACTCGCAAGTCACGCCCCTCCGCAAGGCGCGCACTAACATGGCGGCAGCTGCCGACCAATAGCGTTCCTCACGCTTTGAAAATATATCTTCTGCGCAAGTACATCGGTAAGCCATATTAATTGGGTACTACTGTACAGGCTAGAAGATTTTTTTGTATGAGTTGTGACTTATCACGTTTTGACCGCAACCTCCTCTTTTATTGATTGTATATACTGTACTGATAGGTGATGTATTCTGAAGACACATTAATACCTAATTATCCTTTGCTTCCATATAAACTCGCAAAGGACAATGGCGAAATTGGCCCTAGCTGCGTATAACGACATAATATATATCAAAAAATTGCTTTATTAAAGTTAAATTAAATAACATAATTCAATATTTTTCAGGACTAGCAGTATGTCTAGAAAATAGAAATATACATTTATATATTTTAGGCTGTTAGTTAAGCTGATTGTGATTTATTTGGAACGCACCCATAATGTCGTTCCATGTTCCTTTGAACGTTGTTCAAAACAACATATGTCCACAATGTTTTTTTTTATATTTGAAACATTTCTGTTAGTCATAATAATGAAAAATAATTTTATTTTTAACAGAGTTTAGTTGAAAATGTCATTGCATTTATTAATACAAACTCTCTATGAGAAAAAAAACCTTTTTAACACTCTATAACACGATGACATATTTTTTTACGTCAAATGAAACGCGTACGTAGTCTATGGTCAGCGAGCCCTTAGAGTGAAGTTGATTGATCGACTTTTTGACGGGAAATTATAATATACCTCGACACTGGCAGAAATAAGTCCTAATTTGGATTTGATTGCCAAACTTAAAACTAATAAGAAGTTGATTGATTTGTCTGACATTGTGTGACTGTCACACAATTAAAAAGGTACTTTCTTTTTGTGCGCATTCCTTCGGTTTTTGGTTGACTCCTGACTACACCACGACCCTTTGCTTTTCTACGGATACCGATTTCTTTTCTACACGTGACTACGGCATTTGAATGGACCTTAGATAATCGACAATTGGCTGTATTATTTGGATTTGCATGAACGCAATATAAATCCACTGGCAGAATTCTTAGACAATATTGTCATTGGATTTTATTTTGATTAATAAAAACCTAAATAAAAATGACCTTGTTTTATTGAAAGCCTGTGCATGTCCCGATACTTCAAAGTACCTACTACCTACCAGTAGGATATACCTACCTGGGTAAGTACCTATACTAGAAACAATTGTTAGGTACTTAAATAACATATTTATTCAGCATCTATCTGTCTCTATTGTCTACAAAACTAGTGTAAAATCATAATTAATCGCTTGGCTCGCGGTTAAAAATATAACAATGACATCAATTGTTATAATAGGACGCGCGTCCCTCGCGAGAACCAACGGGTAGAGCTAAATTTCATCCACATTTTTAAAATGTACTTATAATAGGTATATCGAACGTTACTCATTTGATACGTCAAAATCGGCATAACCTATAAAACCTTTTAACTCAAATAAAAAAAAAACTGCAGCTTTTTTGTTAAAATATTTTTTAGAAATAGCATAACAGTTTATTAATCTACAGGAATTCAACAGTGGTTGTCATATACGTTACAAAAAAATGTAGGTCCAAGCATGTATGGAATCTCGCCATTCTCCTTTTCACATTTAGAGAGTAACTCTAAATGTGAAAATTGAATGGTTGAGCCATGCGGATCTGAAAGAGAAAAAATATATTTCATGATACATGCATGACTCATGCAAAAAAATATTTGATTAATCAACATTTTGACATGACATAATCGTCGTTATTTGTAAATTATTATTTCCGCGTCAGGCGAATTCAAAACAATTACTTTTTATGTATCAAACTTACCTATAAATATAACTATGAATGGTTCTTTATGAAAACTACAAAAAATAAAACACGCTATTTAAAGTGGTAAAATTTATAAAATGTTGGTATCCCCATCAACTTATAATCCGACTATTTACGAAAGACACATAGTACCATAGTTAACCACCCCACAATAACAAACCTCACACTTTGGTCGGTTAGCACTAAAAACAAATTTTGTTGATCATCGTATTTCGACGAAATTATCTATTAAATTTGCATGATATTGAGAGAAAATACACTTTAGTATAGTAATCCTTTGATTTCCTTACTGTATCAGTTAAAAAAATCTACATACCGATGAAAGGTTATGTTTGGTTAATTTCGTTCACTACGGCTTTTACAGTCAATTACACAACAATTTACCATCACTGCACACTAAACAATATATTTGAGAATATAAAAAAGTCACAAATAACATACAATTAGCACATTTCACAGCTCTCATCAACAAATATCTTTTGCAACCAGAAACTTGCTTGCCATCAACGAGTTCAACGACACCGATTTTGACACTGATGTCAAGAATAGAAACCTATACGCGAGATAGGGACAAAAAAATATGCTCAGTCCTGCTCTCACATACACGTTTTGCCACATACATATCTCGTTTTCGTAATTATTATTATTTTAGTGACCAATCTACCTAATCCTTAATCTAAGGTGCTAGTAAACTAGTTGACACTTTTTATGCCGGGTGACAAAAGTGACATTAATAGAATGTTGCCATGTAAAGAGTTTCAAGTTTCAATTACAGCCCATGGATTTAATATACAAACAGGATTGAACTCTCCAAAAATTTAATCATACAAAAATAAACCATAAGTCATGCACGTTAGGGTTTACTTTTGTTAGTTATCTTAGCCGAGGCAAAACGAGCCGAGAGAGATAGCCCGAACCGAGGCCGTTTGTCCCTTTTCCTCAATTGCCAAAAGATAAAAATGTTAAAGATGGTAGAAAATATTTCACCACAACAAGTAAAATATATTACGTATAAATATTTTTTTGCTATTAAACTAGTTTTAAATCATTTTATTTTGTAGGTTTACATCTGTACATAATAATAAATAATTGTATTTAAGTAAAATAATCAAAATAATATGATTGTTTGGTAGCTATCATAAAATTATTCTGGTAGCACTGAAATCTGATATCAGTGGTGTCATGGCAACATGGCGACTTTTTCTGTTGTTTTGTGGAAACGCATTTTGTTTATACTTTTTATCGTGAAAATGGTGAAAAAAAATTGTATCAAGACATGTAAAAGTGAATCATGTGCTGGTTGTGGGATTTTATTTCACAAGTAAGGAATAACGATGATTTTATTTACTAACAATGGTGAGTCATAAGTAGTTTGACCATGGTTTATTAAAAAAAATTGTAGACGGAAGACACTAAAGTTAGTGTAATTCTTTTTAAAACTAAGTATAATGTTTATTGTGTGTTGTAATGTGTACCTATTGTATAAATAATTTGTACCTATGTATCGCATAATTGAAATAGCATTATTTTTTATGTTTGTTACAGCTTTCCATCGAAAGAAGAAATGAAGCAAAAATGCAATTTTGATGCGATTAAAACAAATGTTTTCCACAAGATTGAAACATCTTATTATTCCACCGCATCCTTTCCAATGCATAACAGATGAAGAACCGCAAAAACTGTAACTAGTAAAAGCATTGGCTAATAATTCGTACCTATTCACCACGCGAAATGTAATGCATTCAGAAACTTAGGCAGTGAGATTGGCCTAAGGCAGAAACTAAATAAAACGATTTTGTTTAGCCGTGTTTAATTTTAATAAATACCTACTTTGTCAAGCACATTCGAGTTTTATTTCCCTTTGCTATATTTTAATTCCCAAATAACAGCTCTGTAGAGCAAACTGAAAAAAGAGCAAGGGGAAAAGCCGTGGTCCCAGAACGAAATTCTGCATGCACCCTTGCCTATTCATACGTAATATTTGATGATTCGACACAAAACGTAACTCAAAAATTAATCATAACTTTTCTCAAAAACATGGGTATACACGGCTACACATCAAGCTATACATTTCCAGTATAAACTGATCTCGCATTGTATAGGATTTCTGTACAATGAGAGGTCAGCTAATATTGGAAATTTATATCTTGATTAATCGTGCGTACACGATTCAACACCCACATAGAACATAACAATGTTCAGTTTCAAATAATGGGTTTTCGCGAAAAAGTATCTAGATATCTATAGTTTTTCATTATGGTTTTATCTCTTATTTTTTCTATAAATTATTATTTCACTATTTTAAGTAACATAATGTTAATATTTTTGTAATACAAACAATAATTTGAAATCAACTAGTGTCAAAACGCCACAAACAGACAAAATTGGAGGAACTTTGCAATGCAGCGATTGTGCGCGAAAGGGACTAACAATGACCACGACCACTCTGCCAAGAGTGCACGACTAGGAAGAAGAAGTGTCAACCGGACACAAATTATCTCTCAAATCCAACTTTCCTGTTCGTTATAAAAATGTTTGGTCACCCTATTAGAATGGGATAAACAGCCTCGGTATGCGTTATCTCTCTCTGCTCGCGTTTTTGGCCCAAGAGCTCAATCCTGTTTGTATATTAAATTCATGTTACAGCCAGGCTCAACTTTCGCTTGCCAGACTATATAATTTTTATCCGGCTTTAAACGTACCCCAGACTATGAGTAACATTTAGCTACTTTTAGCACCTTTTTTGGGTAACAAAATCTGGCAATATAGCAACTTTTTGCAAGATGTCTGGCTACTAAGTACTGGCTGGCAGTTGGCAACATTGTGATAACAAGTTTTGTTTTCGAGGTGTCCTTGGCGGGAAATTGAAAAAAGCGCACGCGGAAAAATTTGAAATTACATTTTGTAATTTTTTTTTTATTGTGTAAAAGAATAAATTCACTTTTAATTAATACCAAAAAAAATAAAATGGATGGGAATGAGGGGGGCGGGGACAACCCGCCCAACTCCTCCAAGCGGCTTCGGACTGATGAAGTGAATGATGATAGCGGTGGCGGTGAGCGTTCTGATGTACTTTATGTGCCTTATTTTAAACCTAATTATAAAAGACAGTATCCAGAAAACTCAAATAAAACAGAGTTTAAAGTTTTTGTTGAGCATATCAACCACAAAGAGAGATTGGGCAACAAAAGTCCTATATATCTCAATCATATTTTCACGACGGATGTTAAAGGTGTGATGGCAATACAGCGATTGAATGCAAATAAAATAGCAGTAATGTTCAAACAATATAATACAGCAAACAACTTTCTAAATAACACTGCATTCTTAGAAAAGTACAACGTAAAGGCTTACATACCGGCTACCCAAATAGAAAAAACTGGCATCATAAGATTTGTCCCAGCAAATATCTCAAATAAGGACTTATACACTAAGTTGAGTTCCATTTACGAAATTATCTGTATACGACGATTCACAAAAAAAGTAGGACGGGACAGAGTTCCTCTGCAAACAGTCAGTATCACTTTCTTATCCAATATCTTACCTGACAATGTACAATATGATCTATTCTCATACAGGGTATTTGAATATATCCCACCGCTGCAACAATGTTACAAATGTATGAAATTTAATCACTCGGCTAAAATATGTAATGGCAAACAGAAGTGTTCGATCTGCTCTGGTGAACACTTTTACAAAGATTGTGATAAACCTAAAGAGATATGTTGCGCTAATTGCCAAGGCCCACACCTAGCAATAGCAAGAGAATGTCCCATTAAATTAAGAAAAATAGAAGAAAAGAAAAGTAAAATAACATACGCGAGTATCGCACAAACAAAGTCGATCGAATACCCTGCATTGCCATTGTCTAAGAGTCAACTTGTAAATCCCCCTGTAAATAATGTAAATATTCCAGTAAATACTGAAAAGAAAAATGTTAAAAAAAATGTTAATAACAAGCCTGCTGCACAGGCGCTGAACCCACAAGATCACCCTATGGACTTCATTGCCCAGGTTATAGCTAATAAAGAAGTACGAGCGGCCCTAGTAAAAACATTGGTAGAGATTGGTAATAAGTCTGATCCCACCCCAATTACTTCATTATTCATTGAAGAAATATTAGTTAAAAATTTATCCCCATAATGGATTTAAGTCCCCCTAAAACGTCCCAATTACGTATTGCGCAGTTTAACATCCAAAGTGCCAATAGTAAAAAGCCCTTATTAACTAAGTTTATGCTAGAACAAAATATTGATGTATGCTTGCTTAATGAAACTTGGTTTAAAGACCATCACAATTTTAGAATCCCCGGTTATAATCTCCATTCCAGAACATCTAAGAATCCTCACAATGGTGTAGCAATATTAATTAAACCAGAGACTAAATATAATATTTTAAACACAACATTCTATGAGGACATTCAAACTATAGCTATGTCAATATCTACCGAGCGTGGCAGTGTGACTATACTCTGCGTATATTGTCCTCCTTCCAGTGGGCACATAAGATTGCATAGACTGCGCAATATAATTCGAGACCTACCTAAACCTATTTTTATAAGTGGTGATTTTAATGCTCACCATATTGCATTTGGTTGCCTATCTACTAAGGGCCGCGGACAAGATTTATATGATGTTATAGATGAGTGTGATTTGTGCATCTTAAATGATGGCAGTTTCACTACAGTGAACCGTCCTAGAACCAACGCTTCAGCCATTGACGTCACCTTTGCTAGCGCATGCTTAGCACCGTTATGCGAGTGGTCTGTGCATGATGATTGTATGGGAAGTTACCATTATCCAACTATAACCGAAATATCCCTATCCATACAAAAATACCAAATTAACCCTCCCATTGATAAATTTTTGTACAAAAGAGCTGATTGGCGCCAATATAATGAACTTTCAAAAAATGCGTTTGGCGATTTTACAATTAATCAAGTAGACCCACTCTCTTCCTATACCGATTTTTGTATACGTCTTGAGTCCCTTATGCAAATAGTTGTTCCAAAGTTCACTAAGTCTGCCCACTTTGCTAGCAGACCTCCAGCACCTTGGTGGAATGAGGTTTGCGAACAAAGTGTAATAGCATCCTATAATGCTTTGAAACTGTACAGAAATGATTCTACAATAGATAACTATATAAATTATAAGAGACTTGATGCATTAAAAAAGAGAACCATTTCTGAGCAGAAGTCAACTGGATGGAATGATTTGTGCAATACCTTTAATAGAACTACCCCTATAAGCAAAATATGGAACATGATTAAGATTTTTAAGGGTGTTAAGTCTAGCATTAGATCCCATAAAGATGAGTTCATACCTACCTTTTTAGATAAACTGTCTGATAATAGTGGTTTAAAAGAGACTAGTAACTTAATCAACTATTTTAACAGTAACAATAATAATAGCAATTCAAAATTTTTATTGGAACCATTTACATGGAATGAATTCACATCAAGTCTACAATCTAGGCGTAACTCAAGTCCAGGTCTAGATAACTTTCCATATATTGTAATTAAAGAACTCCATACATCTGTTCAGCACCTCTTTCTTGACATTCTTAATGCTTTATGGCTCAAACAAATTATCCCTGAATCATGGAAAACACAGTGTGTTATCCCAATACTGAAGCCTGATAAATCTCCAGAACAGTCCAGTTCGTATCGTCCTATATCTTTGTCCTCATGTCTCGGTAAACTATTCGAAAATATGATTAAAGTCCGTCTGGACTGGTTTGTAGAGGCTAATGGTATCATCCCACATGTGCAGTATGGTTTCCGTCGTGGGCGTAGTTGCGCTGACAGCTTCATGTCACTCATCTCAGACCTGAAACGTGCAAATAATTTAAAATCACACACTGTTTGTGTATTTTTAGATGTCCAAGGAGCTTTTGATAATGTCGACCCAGGTATCTTGGTCAACATTATGTCTAATGTGGGTATACCTGGTCTACTATGTCAGTGGATCTATAATTATTTAAATGATAGAACCTTATATGTTAAGTATAATAACATCTTACATGGTCCTAGAAGTGCATCGAAAGGCACAATGCAAGGCGCCACTCTTTCACCATTACTATATAATTTGTACACATGTGAAATATGTAAATTTGTAAATACTAGTGAAGTAAATATTTTGCAATTCGCAGATGACATTGTTTTGTATAGTAGCAGTCAGAACTTGCAAGTTGCTACAGATAATATGAATAGAGCATTAAATCAGTTGAGTCTATACTATAATGATAGATTACGTTTAAAGATCAATGCTACAAAAAGCAGTTTAATGATTTTTGGTGATGATGATCCATCTAGTGTTATTTCGTATTGTGGAGAATCTATAAACAGAGTACATTCAAAGAAATTCTTAGGAATCATCATAGACCAAAAACTGACTTTCGAAGAACATGTTCGGTATATTTCTAAAAATGCTTTAAGAGCTATTAACATAATAAGATGTCTGGCTGGAGTGTCATGGGGTGCTGACCCCAAAATATTGTCTATTCTATATAAAGCTATTGTGAGAAGTCATTTTGACTATAGTTCTTTGGCATATATGAATAGCTACCATGCCAAAAAATTAGATATCCTGCAGAATAAATCTCTGAGAATAATATCGGGTGCAATGTGCTCAACTCCCATAAGGGCCATGGAAGTAGAGACTAAAATTATGCCACTGATCTTGAGACGTCTCCTACTTGCCGAACGGTATTGCCTTAAACTACTGTACTCTGATAACATGCAAATTATTAACAAGATTATACCTTGTAGAATCAATGTGTCAGGTCCTTTAGCAACTGGTGAGAGCCTCCTTATTGGTAACTCCCCAATGTTGTATCACATTTTTCTGGAAATTGAAAACAACAGCTATAAACTCAAAAAACAGTGCCCTTGGCCCTGCTATTCTTCCCAGTTCAAAAGCATAATGCACCCAATTACAGTAATAGATTCAATTACAAATAATTCAGAGATGTTGCAATTTTTATCAGAAAATAATTACTACACTTTATATACAGATGGTAGTAAGGGTAAGGATTATGTGCGCTGTGCTGTGTATGATCCTCAAAAAAATTCTTCTCAGAGTTTTCTTTTGCAGAATGTTTGTACAATATTCACCGCAGAAGCCTATGCAGTATATCAGGCTCTTCTGCAAATTGGAAATGTAGATAATTGTAAATATTTTCTAATTGTAACAGATTCTTTAAGTTTTATAAGAGGATTGAGCTATTTAAAGATTCACTTTAAAACTAATTTCATTCTGTACATAATTAAAGAATTGTTATACAAATATTATCATACAGGGAAACTAATTTCATTTATGTGGGTGCCCTCTCATAGAGGAATCACTGGAAATGAAATGGCCGACAAAGCCGCTTACGGAGGAGTAAATGCACTCGATGTCTCCGATACTATGTATGTACCTATGACTGATTATTTGAGTAATGTAAGGCTAGCTATAAGTATGTTATGGGAGCAAATGTGGAAGAAAGACCAAGAAACGAAAGGACGGTGGTACGGTAGCATTCAAGAAAACTTACCAGTAAAGCCATGGTATGATAGCCTGCAAAGAGCCAGTCGTGATTTTATTACCACCATAAACCGACTACGTTATGGACATAATAAAGCACCATCACACCTAGCAAAGTTAAATATAATTCAAAGCAATGTCTGTACATTTTGCGGAGTTGAAGAAGGAACAGTGGACCACATTATATTCAGCTGTCAAAAGTTCCTTATTGACAGATTGGTACTCGCGAGTGAACTAAGTGAAGTGTGGCAAAATAATTATAGTGATTTTTCTTCCCGCCCGCCGCCGCTTAAAGAACTATTAAAAGACATTAAAACTTATAAACCAATATTTAAATACATTAAAAATACGGTGGTAAAATTATAAAACTGAAAATACAAAATCTGAAAAGTGGTTCCGGAATAATAAAGTCGTGGCTTAAAGGTCTTAGTAACCAGGCCATAAAATCTCAAAAAAAAAAAAAAAATTTTGTTTTCGATTTGCACTGGATTGTTTGTTGTTTGTTTAAACTTTGTTAGGTCTAATTACAACGATTGCCTCTTCTATCACATAAGCTAAGCTTCTTGATTACTGTTTATCCTTAGCTTTGCTTTATATATAGAAGTGTGGTGGCTAATAACTACTACTAACAGAAACAAGATGAGCCAAAGAAGATCTAATAGACCCATTGTTGAAGAAGATGTCTCTAACCTGGAAGATGCTATAAACGAGTGCGTCCGATATATTATTTGTCGAGAGGGCAGCAAAATACCCATAAAACGAGGTGAAATCCTAAAACATTTAAATGTGACTTGCCAGACCCCTTCGAATCAAATCAATACAGCTGTAATTGAAGCAAACAAAATTTTGAAAAGGGTAGGATAGTAAATTATATTATGTTTATCGCACAAACGACATGATTTAGACTGATTATGCTACAAAAAGTATTATAAGTAGTGTTTTTTATTTATTTAATAATAATAATAATAATATAAATCAATAACAAACATTACTAGACACAATGATATTTTAATATGACTAGACAGCATTTGAAAACCACAGAGGTTTGTTGTAATGCTGAATTTAGTCTACATCATATTATGTAATTTTTTTTTTTGTAATTTTATGTTACTTACGTAGTTTTTACGAAAATATTGTAATTGTAATACTAACAAGTGGGCCTCTATGTCTCAATAAACAAGATTATTATTATTATTATTATCAGAATTAATATTAATGGTAACTTAATTTAAACAAACACTAGCGACCTGCCCCGGCTTCTCACGGATGCAATGTCATGTATTATACATATAAAACTTCCTCGTAAATCAATCTATCTATTTAAAAATAAATGCATCGAAATCCGTTGCGTAGTTTTAAAGATCTAAACTTACATAGGGACAGATAGCGGGAAGCGACTTTATTTTATACTATGTAGTGATTTAAAATATAACATTTGAATGAGCTATAATGTCAATTTTAGTACACAAGACATAATTATCAATTGTTATTCTTATTATAGTTCTGTAATGTGGTTATGAAGTAAGTAAACTATTATTATTTTGTACAAACAGGTTTACGGCTACAAGTTGGTTCAAGTTGAAGCTAAAAGTGGTATCCAGTACATTGTGGTTCTCAACGAGCAGTGTGACTCTCTGCCGTCAACACTCACTGATCCACATCATCGGAAGCTGTTGGTAGCTGCACTGACACATATATTCATGACTGGAGGGGCCGTTAAAGAAGGTATAATCATGGTTAACACAGTGATAACAAATTGCGTGTTTAGTAGTTTCCCTTTAGTTTATTTTTTATTTCTAAGGCAGACTTAAGTAAGTCATGTTCACTTTAAGGCCTTTGCTTGTGGCGGCGTCGTGTGACGGGTCGCTCACTTCCCTCCAATATGGCGAGGAGGGCGATGGCTGCCACACGCGTCATACTTGTGAACAGGTGCTGCTTGTGGGGGTTGGTCTGCTTAAGTTTGCCATTTATTTATTTACTTATTAAATATAGATTCAGTCTACTTTGTAGTTTTGCCGCCGCGCCGGGGCACGCAATTGTTGTCAGTGCGATTAGAATGTAAATATTATGTAATGAATCTAAGCTTGTTTTGAAAAGAGTAATTGCTGAGTTTATTGCCGGCTCTTCTCAGCAAATGCAACCTTCCGAACCGGTATTAGAGTATTAGAGTCAGACTTTTCATAAGTGCCTGCGAAGGTCTATTTGAATAAATGATTTTGAATTTTGTTATTTAAATGATCAGCATGTTGGCATGGATACCTGGACTGTCGCCCCAAAGGGCGTCCATTCCCACCCATGATAATGATTGTGTTGTCAGCACTCTGATTTGAGATAAGTACATGTATTACAAAACTTTGTTTCAATCAGTTTCAATTATGCTATCATCAAACAATCAACCCAAAGAAGATGTTAATTTTGTTTTAAATATATTCTGCCAATTCCCCATTACAGTAGTACCCAACTGATATGGCGCGTCGTGAATCTTCGTTCGCACAGAAAAGAAAGTATGGCTCCCAAGATTGATGAAAGAATGCTTAAAACTTCAATCAACCTTAGACCACTACTACAAGGTTCATAATACACTGCAGCTGTTAGTTCCGTCTCACTCGCAAGTCACGCCCCTCCGTACGGCGCGCGCTAACATGGCGGCAGTTGCCGACCAATAGCATTTCCCGCGCTTTAAAAATGTATCTTCTGCGCAGGTACATCGGTAAGCCATATCAGTTGGGTACTACTGTAACTAGCTGGCATCCTTTCTATTGTAATTTAATATCTACATATTATTGTGTTATATATATACACATAAGGCGTTGACTCCTAAAAAGACATAATGCAGCAATATCTGATACAAATCCTTTCATGTTTACAGAGGAAATGTGGAAGTTCCTCTCCGAAGCTGGTTTGTTAGAGGACAACGACTTTGCAGGACGGAAAATATTCACTACAACTTTCACTAGGCAAATGTATTTACTTTATTCTAAGGTACAGTACAACAGTTAACATTATAATAATAATATATAGAAATAAAATGTAAAGCTTCTATAGTTATTTACCACTACCGTTGTAGTTCTTTAACAATACCGTTGTAGTTCTTTACCAATACCGTTGTAGTTCTTTACCACTACCATTTCAATCTTTAGTGACTACAATGAACATTTAGTGTGAAGATTCAGGCAGCGCCTCTAATAGACAGTTTTAGAACCACTATATTCATGAAACGCCACAAAATAAACAGTGACGATAATATGAGGATATAAAAAACCTGAGACGGCGAGTGACTAAAAAAAAAAATAACCACAATGCACCATGTTGCATGGCAGTCATAGGAGGACTTCATTAAAAATATCTTAACAAGTAGAATGTTTATTTTATCTGTTATCTAGCCCCCCGGGACAAGATGTCTACTTTGTAGTGTTGCCGCCGCGCCGGGGCACGCAATTGTTGTCAGTGCGATTAGAATGTAAATATTGGTGCCGATTCTGTTGTAAATCGCACTAAACTAATTTTAGTCACATCTCATCTCTTTCTTACAAACATGATTGAAAAAGGATAGAACATATTTTAAGTTGTCAAATTAATCTTTGCCGTCTATTTTGCGTGTATTTAGGCGTAACCGCGATAGATGGCGACTAAAATTATATTGAAAACAAGCATTGGACTAATTTGACAGGACTAAATTTCTTACATCCTTTTCTTATGTTCTTTGTTAGAAAGAGACATAGTGACATTAAAATTAGTTTAGTTGTGAACAACAGAATCGGGGCCAATATGTAATGAATCTATGCTTGTTTTGAAAAGAGTAATTGCTGAGTTTATTGCCGGCTCGCCTCAGCAAATGCAACCTTCCGAACCTATTAGAGTCAGACTTTTCATAAGGGCCTGCGAAGGTCTATTTGAATAAATGATTTTGAATTTGAATTTTTAAGGTTGTCGAATCCCATACAAGGGTTGATCGTTTACTAACGAGGACGATTGTCGGAAACCATCTTGTCTACTGGCCTTAGTTTCTATAGTGGAAGCTCCGCTAAGTTTGCGATAAGATTTTGTTAATGAAGAAGTTTAAAAATGCAAATATAAAAATGATCTAAAAGTTCCTTACGTAAAGCTACACTACAATAAGTTTTTGTTAAAAATTTCATTTTTAATACAAGCTTTTTTGTGACTGTACTTTTTGTTGACTGTACTTAATTGTCTTCCAATATACTAATGTACACCAAATATCAAGTCAATCCGACCACTGGAAATGTGTGAAATTCGACTGACAAGATTCCACCCGAACGAACAAACATACATACATACATTGCAAGTTAAATAAAAGCTTGTAAAAAGGCAAATGACCGGCAACAATAAAGTCATAAAAGGTAGTGTTGCCAGGTGTCCCGATTTTCAGGGGTCTGGTGACACGTCCCGATTAACCCTTGATCGGGACGCCAAATGTCCCGATTTTTCACCAACCTCATGAGTCTTTAGTATATTCGATATTTTGACAGGAAAAACGAAAATAACTAAGCTGTTACTTCATAAAAATATTTTTGTTTTCAAATTTTCTCACCAAAATCAGACATTCATGAAAAAAAAAAATTAATGATATTGAAAAAAAAAAATTTGCAGCTGTCCCGATTTGAAACCCCGATTATTTTATCCTTACGTTCCGAAATTTGACACACGGGTCCTGGCAACACTATAAACAGGCCCCTCTTTCCCACTGGGCACTCTGGGCAAGTGCCCAGGGCCCCGAAATCGATGGGTGCCCCCTAATTCTATGTAATTACGTATCCATTGAATATGATTGTGAAGAAATCAAACAGTTAGATAAATCTAGAATGGGCTTGATGACTAAAAAAACTATTTAATCAGTCTTTTAATTTTCAAAAAATATTACATATTTTTTCTTTTGTCAATTAAACTATAAAATACGAAGGTATCGTGTGTTGAAGTTCCGCGTGATAGAGTACACTTTTTACTCTAAAGTGAAGTCACGAGCCGAACTTTGACTCGCTTTATCTTTTTTAATTTTTTAATGATTTTGTGAAGCAAAAAATACGTGTCCACTATTTTTTGATAATTTAACTGACGGACTAATTAGATTTTTTTTTACCTAGGAATCATACCTATTGACGGAATCATAAGGGGCCCCATTATATGCCCAGGGCTGCCAATAGGTTAAAGACGGCCCTGGTCATAAATGACGCTAGGTAAAAAATCGTGCGTGTGTTACTTCCAAAATAACTAAAGCAGCTTTATGCATGCGTAGAATATTGCTATTCATGATCTCGTAGGCGTTATTACTTAGCAATGGCCGTGTGAAGTATGTCCCAGGATACTAATTTGTTTATTTCCGTAGGTGGGTGAAGGTGAACTAGCGCGTCACGTTTTCGAATGGGGTCAGAGAGCTACAGAAGAAGTGCCCAAGTTATTCTTGCTTAATAAATTTGCACAGGTTAGAAAATATTTATAGTATTTAATCACTAAAAACCGGATTATATGCATTTGCATATTTAAGGGATATTCAACGGTAATAGCATATTTTACCTAAGATCTAGTTATGATGCATATTATCGATACATTTACTATATTTATCGAGCGAGCGACCTATGTGCTAATATAGCACCCAAGTTCAAATTCTGCCTGTATACGTCAGCGTATGTGGAGCGATCCTTTTCCACTTATAAAAAATATTTTGAGTGATCGAAGACACAATCTTACCACTGAACATTTGGAACGATACTTGATAGTTTACGTTTACAAAAATATTGTAAATGTAATGTAATCTTACTGTACCTATTTAACGTCTATCAATGGATAATTTACTAACTGTATGCTGATGTTGAAATAAAAAACATGAGGACTTTCTTCTTTTTTTGGGTTCATTATCACTTAATTTCGCATATTCTGATAAGTTTCATGCATATTTCAAGCATTTTTCATGCATATTTGCTCGCATATAACAAGCTTTTTATAATGCATATAATCCGGTCTTTACTAATCACAGACAACGATAACCCTAATAGACTAGACCATCCATACGCAAACTGCGACCCACGGGCTGCATGCGATCCGACAGCCTTTCGAAAGTGGCCCGTTCGTTGTAGCTTCAATTTCTATTAATGAAGAGTTACAAAGCCAACTACCTAATGGCGCATGCCACTAAATGCCCAATTTGACCTTTATAAATGCCCTTCTGGGGCCTAAATAGAAAAAATGACTGAATTTGTGATTTATGTACCCGTGGGGCATAGCCAAATTTAGAAAGTGGACCAAGAAAAAAAAAGTTTATGTTACACGGAATCCTAATTGTGCGTGTCTGAATCGCACTTGGCCGGTTTCTTTTTAAATTTGAATACAAATATAGTATTTCAATATAAATATATACCTATATTATGTTCTTACATTGCTATTAATAATATTGCAGGCGTTTGAGAAAAGTCCAGACCACTGGTGCGAGCAGTATAAAGAAGCAACAGAAGAACGAGCGTAGAAGCTAGCAACAAATAATATGTTTAATTATCATAATTTTCTATTTAAGTAAACAATAAAAAGATAACATAATTTTGCCATGATTTTTAGTACATTCATTCATTTGTAGGCGCTTTCCAATATCTTATATTTTGTTCTTATAAATACAAAATTAAAACAACTTAATTTGGAACCTACATATATGAAATAAGGTTTATATTCATTTAACAATATTTTTTATACGACAAGGTCGGTATATCAGCGTACGGCCCGCCTGATGGTAAACGGTTACCGTAGCCATATGAACGCTTGCAACACACGAGGCATCACTCGCGCGTCACTGGCGAGATGAATCGCTTGAGGTATAAATCTTATAGAACTCCAATTTAATGAAGCCCAGTTTAATGAAGTTCATTAAGAGGACACAATTCGTCATACTTTTCATACAAAACCCCTGTACTTATTATGGCGTTGTTAAACATTTTTCGTTAGATGTTTTGAACAAATTAGTATCTTGTGTACTATATCTAGCCTTGTATCTTGGCGTAATTAAAAAAAAGTGTGAAACAAATTCAGTCAAAGCCTCCGAAAAACAGCGTTTTTGCCTGAACTTTGGCCATATCTAATGTACCTATAAATTGTAAAAGTAAAGAAAACATTTAGATACCAGGCTTGCAAATGTATTGGAGATTCTAAATAACGTAACTTTTTTTTCACAAACTTGTAAGATTTTTTCACAAGAAGTATACTCCTGGAACAAGTTTTATGAATGCGAAATCATGAATGACGACCTAGCGAAGCGGCCGCGAGAGATCAGCGGAATTTACCGACTGATAACCGACGGCTCTGATGCTATCTCTCTTTGTTCGCAATCAAACATTACGTTGGATGAAACAACAAGCTTTTAGACTATGCTCGCGTTGAAGTTGCGCCGGCCACAGAGGGCCACCTTAAGAGTGACTGACGCGGTAGTCCATTGATTACGGGTGAAACCGTACACCTAGTACCTATAACATGATTAATTAATTAAACAATGGAGTACAGCATGGGGTTCTTCAAAAAGGGTGTGAAGAGGTTTCTTCAGGGTCGGCAACGCGCGAGTGATAGCGGTGTTGCAAGTGTCCATAGGCTACGGTAACTGCTTACCATCAGGCGGGCCGTATGCTTGTTTGCCACCTCAGTGGTATAAAAAAAACACCAGAAAATATTATAGGTACCTACTTGTTTAATAGGTACCTATAACAGGTGGAGATTTCGAGATGGCATATTTTCGAAACCTATGTTGGGTTAGTCAAGCTGAACAACTATTATTATGGGGTAGTAGTTTAAGTTAGCTATATCCTATTCCAGAACCTACAAAACTTTATACATAAACCTACAAAATATGTAAATTCGTTCAGCCGTTTCAAAGATTAGTACGTTAGTACGGACTAACAAACAGGTGGATGTTTGAACCAAACTTCCGGTATGAAAAACGGCATAGGCCGGGGCCCGGGATATTCTACCCTGTGTAAACAACCGCTTACTATACTGGGTGGATACTTCGAGGTGGCATATTTTCGAAACCTATGTTGGGTTGGTCATGCTGAAAAACATTTACTATGGAACCAACGGTGGATTCTCAAAAAAAAAAATTTTACTCTTCATAGTTAATGTCAACCTTGCTCGATCATAATGTATGAAAAATAAAAAAAAAATTGAGAATTCAGTGTTGGTCCCATAGTAAAAGTTGTTCAGCATGACTAACCCAACATAGGTTTCGAAAATATGCCATCTCGAAATCTCCACCTGTTATATTAAGTGTATCCGTTTATGATATCTTTCTTTAGAAATTAGCACAGCGTCTCTCGCGGAATATTCATTGAAGTAATGTCTCCTATACAGGGTGACTGGTAATTAGTAAACGATACTTAAACACATGATTGTACTCATGATAACAAACAACTTCCCCAAAGGAACAAATAGGGACAAATCAAAAATTAAATAAAAGCCGATGGTGTATTCTTATTCTTGTTAGATACTAAATATTATGGACTTCATCATCCGCCTATAATGTCCCACTGCTGAGCACAGGCCTCCTGCACACAAATGAGGGTGAAAGGGATTGGAAAATACTCCACCACGCGTGCCCACTGCGGATCGGTGGAGGTAGGCTAGTGGTCAACCTACTGTTGGAATTTTTCAAGCCGCCTAGGAGGCATCCAACTAGTTTAACGACTATCACAAATAAGTGATAACCGGGACCAACGGCTTTACGTGCCTTCCGAAGCACGGAAACGCTCGATTTGAAATACCACTAGGCTGTCACCCATCCAGGTACCGACCACGACGGTGGTAGCTTAACTTTGCCGATCGATTAAAAACGGCTAATCATGCTACACCACTTCATTATGGAATGTTTCTTTGTGAAAGTTGATTGTTATCATGAGTACAATCATGTGTCTAAGTATCGTTTAATAATTACCAGTCACCCTATTATATCATTTTAGTAAATGCAAACGCGATTACTTAAATTTTCAATTAGTAAACTTGACTAACGTCAATTCTTTTCACTCAGGATAGTGACAGTAAAGAATTAACCTTTCTATAGGAATTCACACAGCGCCTCTAGCGGAATACCCGCGGAACTACATTTTAGTAAACGCAAACTTACGCGTTAATCGTTTTTTTTTTCTCTCAGGGTACAGGGGTACTGATCTTTACGTCATCTCGTGAGATTCCCCTGTCGTTATCATCTTTTATATTAGTTAACGACTTCGCTTGTGGACTTTCGGTGATTATTGATCACTCGTCTTGTCTACAGTGCAGACGTTCCTTAAACGTAAGTATCATAAATAAGTATTAATTTAATTTCACTCAATACTTTTATATTCAGATTTAGGACTTATAAATTCTCAGATTCTTGTGATGTATTTTTTTTCAATATTCGCAACTGTACCTACACATTCGCAAATACTACAATACTACTCAAGTATCCATATTTTTTTTTAATAAAATCGAAGCTATTATGTTTTCTGTAATTAGCGCTACCCTAGCCTTATTAATGTAGCGGGTCTATTCGCGTAAAGATTCAAGATCAAAATATGATTTTGTTTGACTAACCTTGACGTTTCGACTAAATTCCATTGATTGTGGTCACGAGTGGAGTGTTAAATGCAACGTCGTCGTTTGTCCCCGCCTGTAATAAGTACCTTATAAAAATATTTACGGTCGAATAGAGAAACCTACTTTTTTGAAGTCGGTTAAAAATTCAAGTTTATATTCAAAATTCTATAGATTAGAGAGCTTGTTTTGCTCTTTTCAGTTAATTTTTATATTACGCAGTCAGATGTTTTTTTTTAAATTGTTTAAACCATTGACGCTGGATTTCACCTAAAACAAAAACTAATTGTATTACATTTTTCGCAGAACCATGCCCAAATACGTATTCAACTACTTCCCCGTGAAAGCCCTGGGCGAAGGCTCCCGCCTCATCATGGTGTACGCCGGCCAGGACTTCGTGGACAACCGCGTCTCCCCGGACGATTGGCCAGCTTACAAACCTAGTGAGTATCCTCCTGCATTTCTTTAAGGAGTTTTTTTAGACTTTTCTTTTTGTTTTCCGCGGTAAGCCGCCAGAGCTTCACGAAGAGGCGCTGTGATTGAAGTTCAAGCGCTCTTTAAACATCCTTTGGCTGTAAAGAGGTTTCGAGCCGGCCTAAGGGTATCCACAAGAGTTGTGCTAACCTGCGTTGCGAGGAATGTGTTTTTAAGCACCAATAGAATCTCTTCATTTACCTATCCTAGCTCCAAACAGCCCTGGTGGATGCACAGCCTTATGCTTGTTTTCCACTTGGCAAAGATACATCTGGACGCTAGGCCGGTACAGACTGAGTCAAACTTATGGGGTGCTGTGATATTAGGCGCAGTAGCGAAAACGAAGATATGCGGTACATTCGAGATAACTGTACCTGCGCAAAACCGGCTCGCAGCGGACTTCACAGCCGCCATTAAGTTTGGTTCGGATTCTAGTAGAAGTACTCCCCGTACCCACATTAAATCGGTCTGAAAATCGGCATTACCAGCGATTCCTAGAGTAAGAGGATAACTAGGGTAATTAAGATTTCCTCACTGTCTCCCTTCACCGCTTCTTTCGCGAGGATGGATACCTCACCAACCGCTGGTGTAAAAAATTGTCCATAGATGGCGTTGACCATTTTTACTTATAATACTATGTATTTGACGACAATCACACCATGGTAAGTGATGATGTGGCCGACGATGGTAATGACACAAAGCCCACTGAAGAAGAAGGAACTGGCTCTCAAGTGAACCTGTGGGAACACACCGATAGGTGCTTGGTGACAGTTCAACTGGCCAGGCAGGCGGGCGACCTACTACAAAGTACCCTACCATCACGCTATTGTTTCCTCACGATGTTTTCCTTCACCGAAAGCTTAAACTCGTTGTAGGATTCGAACCTGCAACCTAGCTTCGTCTTGGCATTCCGCGTCACTACCACTAGCAACCTTTCTTACCGTGGACCATTTGCCTGCTTGCCTACGAAAACCCCACTACGCTTCCCTTGTAGTTTATCAAACTATCGGTACAGGATGTACCTACTTTTGATCAATCTTCCATAAAAATGTTGAAAGAATAAAACAGGCAGCCGTATTTCATACGGGCGTATAAGTTATACAGTATTACCTCAGAGTATATAAATACTACGTACAAGTATTACCCAACTGATAAGGCGCGTCGTGAATCTTCGTTCGCACAGAAAAGAATGTATGGCCCCGAAGATTATCTAAAGAATGCTTAAAACTTACAATCAACCTTAGATCACTACTATAAGGTTCATAATACACTGCAGCTGTTAGTTCCGTCTCACTCGCAAGTCACGCCCCTCCGCACGGCGCGCGCTAACATGGCAGCACCTGCTGACTAATAGCGGTTTCCCGCGTTTGAAAATGTATCTTCTGCGCAGGTACATCGGTAAGCCATATCAGTTGGGTACTACTGTACCTATCACAAAATGGTTCGTATCGACGTAATACTTTAGATATGAACCATATCTTATGTTTGTAGTCACCTTGCAGATGTTTTGTGAAAACATCCTGAAGACTGTATTCAATGAGTCGGGAATTACGTAGTTAGGTACTTCTCAAGTTGATTTCATTATACAAGTGTCGCTGGAAATATATTTATTATATCAAATTGAACAATTGCACGGGAGAGGTCAACTTTCCATAGTACAATGTTTTAGGGCCCATCCAAGAGGGCCCATCGCTTGTTCGCCCAGTGCTTCTGTAGGAAAATATATCATCATACAATTTTCAGAATTCAAAACTGTTAAAAATACAAAATTGATAGCCTTATATAATAGCCATCATTTGAACTTTCAAAAAAGAACGCGCGTAGATAGACTTTTGGATTTTGATGATCCATGTTTTCAGAGCACCATAGCTGTACCTATTTCGCGCGATTGAAAAAGTACATAAAGGTTGATCTGTAGTTAGCGGTGGTACCTACTATTATCTATTCTGTGGCGGTGGGAACACAACGAAACGCCCATTGCACGTTACGATTGTGTTCAATCGGGTCCTGAATAAAAAAAAATGTTTATTTAGATTTGGGGCATATTTAACAAACATGATTAAAAAACGATAGTATTATCCAACATTGGCGTGTCTAAGGATAATTTCCAGAGCCCCTAGAACGATGGCCGATAAGTGTTGATGCCGATGGAAACCTAACATCTGGGTGGGCAACAGACAATTCTGGGCGGGCCGTGCCCACTCGGCTCCTCCCCTATGTATATCCTCCTCTAGGTATATACGTCAATGATATCCAAGATCCGCAGACCACGGCAAGCCCTCAGCTAGGCAGGCGACCCAACACATTAGCGCGAAGAATACCTACAACACAAAACTGATTACCACGATACCATCCTCGCTGGCAAGGACCGTCCGAGTCACGACGTTCTTACCTAGTCTCGTCCCGTTCAAGCGGCCCGAGCTGCCATGAGTATTTCAACCGCCCCTAATTAGACGCAAAAGTCTCTCCCCTCAGATCGACTTGAGCCGATGTTCGTGCCCCATTCGGGGCTGCCCTCAAGCGTAGTTACACTTAATCTGGTTGAGATCAATCAGCCTTCAAAATCCATTAGAAAAAAATCTAGTAGGTATCTAGGTACCTACCTATTAGTGATTCAGAACAAACCACCTGCTGAAAATAAAAATTATGACATAATGTGTACCTAAGTATTTATCGTAGGAAAAAACAAGCAAATGGCAGAATAGTCTAGCCTCTGAAAACATGATTGTTTTGCAGAAGATTTTTGTAAGTCACGATGAGTCGCCGTTCACGCATCTGTAGATTCAAGGTCAATAAATGGATGAGTAGGTACAAATTGTAATTCAATTTCAGTGCTGGTGGTGTTGTCGGCGCGCCGTGTGACCTTGAGTGTTGCCGTTTCTCATGTTATATCATCGCAATTAAATTAAATTATACATATAAACGTGGCGTGATGTTTTCGTGGTTTTAAGTTCTTGTGATAAGATATTTTCTTTGGGATAGAAACAATAAATTAATTAATTAGTAGTGTGACCTACCTACATAAGATGATAAAAAAATCAGACCACGATACTAAAACTTGCATTAAAATAGCAATAAAAATACGATAACCTATGTCCGTTTTATTTATTGTAAACATGATAAAGGCACAGTTATGAGATTTTAATTGTTGCACATAAAACTTTAAGATAGTGCAAAAAGTACATACCTACCTAATCTGCCGCTGCTGGCCTGGTTGAACACCGAAATTTGCGAATAAATTCATGTAGGTAGTAACTAGGTAGATCCAGTGAGTTTTCGGGAGATGTCTTTTTACATCCTGTATGTAGAGACTATATGCTAAGCGAGGCTTTAAAAATATTTTGTCAGATTTAGATACTACAGTGTCCTGCTTTTGAGTACTTGTTCTGAGGTCCTTCCTGAGGGCCAACCACAAGCTCTTAAAACAATATTATTATAACCTTATTTGCCTTTTGTCCTTCTTTGACATCCGACGTCAAAACAGGACAAAAGACAAACTTGTGGTTAGCCATGCCCAGCAATGGTGTCAAATAATTAGGACATAGATCTACTAATCTATATATCTACATATCCACGATGAAGAGGGTGTATGGACACACCTGCACAAAGATATGATATCCACGACTTTACACTCGATATTTTGATACGGGTTATCGTAAAAAAGGTGACAAAAAGATGACAATCCACTTTTGGGTATAATCTATTGCTTAGATTAAGGTTGATCTATTGCGTTGGTTCAAATAACATCTACAGCCACATATTTGAATTAGGAATTAAGACTATGGTTCTCAATCGAATTGAAGTCGATATTGGTTTGATTTGACAGTTTTCTAGATACATGTAAACCCCATTTCATAAATCTAAATATATTGCCTCTCCCATGTCTTTATGTATTTGAAATATGTCTATTTGTTAGGAAACATAGCGAATTGTTTAAAACTTATGGGGAATTATTGAGCAGATCTCGACACAAGAGGCGTTTATTTCTTCCAAAGCAAAGAATTGTCCTCTTTAAAAAAAATGCATTCTGTATGTGCATTCAGATTTATAATAATCTGCCAGAATATATGCATGACCTAAACTTTTCACAGTTCAAAAAACAATTATTTAAACTACTTATATCAAAATGCTACTATTCGACATCGGAATATTTAAATGATAAATTGTAATACGTACCTACATAGATTGTGACGTTCCCAATAAATTAAATTGATTGTTTAAAATAATGTTGACTGGAATTTATATTGTATTGCTTAATGTTTATTAATAGTATCTTTTTCTGTATTGACATAATGGTATTAGATTTGAATTATTATTTTATTTAAAATTATATTATTAGACTGCAAAACTGTTAAAAACTACATTATAATAATTAAGATACAGAATTATATTAAATATAAAACATAATATTTACACACCGAATAGGTAGAATATGAGGCAATACTTAGTACTCCAAGACATCTACCATATTCTTGTAAATAAATTTATTTCATTTCATTTCATTTCATTTCATTTCAGGGTTTGACACTGACGACTTTTATAACATGAGCATGACAATATTTGATAATCTTCATCACTAACTTTTCGATGAAGTAAAACATTGCGAAGACCTCGCTATAATCAAATTGACATGTCCATAAAATTATTTTACTTTTATGTACAGTTTTTTTTTAATTTGTTGGCGTCACACGGCTTGTGTCTTTTATCATTTTCCAGTTATATTATAAGTTCTAATCACAATAAATCACGTTCACAGTAGTCCTCAGTCAGTCACCGTCCATAAAAGTCATGTTTTAGTACAATGGTAGTTGCTTAGAAAATATCATTAGTCAAAGGGTAGTTGTACTAAAACTTTTCACGGACTTCTTGAGACAACTTGAAAAGGCACGATACACATGATTCATTTCATTTCACTTCACTGGTGCACATGGATTGATCAATATTGGATAAAATACCACCTATAATATGCAATAAAACTCAAAATACACGTTTTTTTTTTTTTTTTTTTTTTTTTTTATTGAGACCAACAGACTTAAACTACAAACATACAACTACCGCCACTATTTATATTTTTTTTTATTTTATTATGGGTCTCCATAATAAAATAAATTCTTATAGATAACTTAATGACTAAGAAGTGACAATCACACAAAAAAAAATACAAATAAAAGCAAAACTTTAAGTGAAAGCAACCTAACTTAATACCTTTATATGTAGGTATGTTGATACCGACATAATTAGTATTTAAGCATGCCCAGAAACAAGAACTATAATAAATTGTTAGTTTTATGAAAATAAAAATGAAAACGCTATGTCACTCTGCAAGTTCCCGCCAAAAAGTCTTATGTACAGTTATGGTCTGATTTTTCAGTCGCTAGATAAAACTCACTATGCTATTCCTTTAATAAGTAAGTCTATACACACTTAACAGCCAGTTACAGCTTATTGCCATTGAAAAAATGGACCAAAAATATTAGGCCTGCGCACATCGTGACTTTTTGCAGCGCCGCAGCAGCACGTAAAGAATCACACTGCTGCATTGCTGCGCAGGCCAAACCGCTTTATGCTTCTAAAACAGTGGAATAACTGCAGACTATGAAAACTACTACCACATGCATGATACAATTAAAAAGAAATAAATCATAGACAAAGAAGATAAACGAAGATATTCCTGAGAAATTTACTTAGGTAGGTACATACATAAAATAGTTATCAACATTTTTTATTAATTTCAGAGACCCCATTCGGTCAGATGCCTGTGCTGGAAATCGATGGCAAGAAGTACGCTCAGAGTTTTGCCATTGCCCGGTACTTGGGACGCAAGTTCGGTATAGCGGGAGACAACGAGGAGGAGTCCTTCGAAATTGACCAGAACATGGAGTTCGTCAACGACATCCGTGCTAGTGAGTTGGTATTTATTCATCATCATCAGCCTATAATGTCCCACTGCTGTGCCTCCTCTCACAGAAAGGGGATGGGCAGATACTCCACCACGTATGACCACTGCGGATCGGTGGAGGTAGGCTAGTGGTTAATCTACTGTTGGATTTTTTCAAGTCGCGTACGGCTTTACCTGCCTTCCGAAGCACGGAAAACTAAAGACATAAATAGTCGCCTTTTATAATACAAAGTACTACAACGCAGCAAGGCGACATCAGGGGAACGGAAGGGTAGCGGTGCTAAATTTTACGACTGCATCGCCGCTGCCTCATGGTGCAGTGGGCGCATGTCTTTAGAATTTCAGCACCTACAAACGCGAACGTAATCATATCTTACAAGTACCCAAGTGTAAAGAGTACCTAGAGAGAGTACAATAAGTATTCGATGAAAGAAGTTGTGATGTGACGAGAGATCCTATTGAAAAATGTCTAAATACCTTGGCTCGCGGTTAAAATAACAATAATAACAATTGTTATAATAGGACGCGCGTCCCTCGCAAACGCAAACGCGATAGAAGATCGTTTGCTTAAGTCACACTTAAGAGTTGAATAGGATAGAAATTAATAAAATACTTACAGAAATATACATCTCAAATCCCTTCGAGGCCGCCGCTGCGGTTCATCAGATAGGTTCCCAGCAGGCTGCCTTGCGGAAAAAGCTCCCCGACAGCCTAACTCCCGAGAACTCGATTAGTTTTTGAAACACTAATTTCTTCATAATTTTACAGAAGCGGCTTTAGTTCACAACGAGACTGATGAAGAACTCAAGAAGAAGAAGAACGAGGACTTCCACAAGAACGCGTACCCTGAAATGTTGGAGAAACTTAGCGCCATCATCACCAAGAATAACGGACACATTGCTAATGGAAAGGTGCGCTGAGTTTGTCCACATTTTTAGAATTTTAATAAATCATGATAGCTCAGAATTAATGATGTCGAAGATTGTGGGCTCAAAGCTTACCCTGGGCTTGATCTTGCGGTGAAGGAAAACATCGTGAGGAAACCGCCCAAGTAGCAAAATAGTCCTACAGCAATCGACCTATAAGACTTAACATCTTTTAAGAGTCTAATAGACGCTTTGAGTAAGATCACTGTTCTCACAACAACATCTTATAAGACGATTTGCACTACAAGTACTTTAGATCCTATTACATAAGATATAAACGTTTACAGGATAATGTTATAAGATAGTTACTAGAACTTGTAATTATTACAATCATGCTATAAAACTAATAAGCAAAGTGTGGCTTTTGATCCTATAAGCGTAATTAATAAGATTAGTTACTCTTGTTAGCGTCTTGTTTCATTATTCTATAAGACATGAGTTTCTATAAATGTCCTCGGTGTAGCTGCTATAGGTAAAGGTATTATAGGATTGATTTGTCTTAGTCGTGACTTCAAATAGATTGTTAGCACCAAACTAGCATGCCCAGCGATTTTTATATGTAAGTTTCTACTTATATGTGTCCTATATTTGCTATTACTAGAGCAATCGGCCATTTTGTTTTCATCTTGTGATTTATTCGATAAAGCAAGAGAAAATGAATAACAATTTAAACAAATGGAAACTTTTTAAGCTTAGTGGCTGTTATCGAAGAAGAGTTTCGAAAAAATACCTAGAACTCAAATCGAGGTCGGAGTTCGGGTCTAAACTCTTCTTAAATAAAATGGTGTCTGGTGAAGTATGTGATGGTTCCGTACATGGTGAAATCGATATAGACCAAGTAGACTGCAAAGATGATTCTCCTAAATATTGTAATAATCAAGAAGATGATGAAAATAAAAGCGGAAGCAGTGATAGTGAATTTGTTAATGACATGGTAAAAAATTATGAATTGCAGGAGAATGTAAAACAGTGGGCTATTAAGAATAAAATATCACATTCAGCCTTAACTGAACTTTCTGTGATTGTAGATAAAATAATAAAATATGCTTTACCTAGGGATGCCCGCTCTATCCTTAAAACTAACAATAAAAATATAGACGTGACTACTGTAGGCACAGGATATTATTGGCATAATAGTTTAATACAACAGTTAAGAAAGATTTTAACAACAGTAGTTCAAATACCAAATGTTATTTCCCTTAATATAAATATCGACGGAATACCGATTTACAACAGCTCGAGACAACAATTCTGGCCAATACTGTGCCAAACTTTTTGTTAGAAGTTAATTTATGGTCTCGTTTTCTTGCAATAATCAGATTAAAAAACGTGAAAGGAAACTTATAAGTAGTTACTGATAGTGACATAAAATATGGATTTAAAATTATTTACCGTTTTGCAACCCTATACCGCCCACTCTTAATCTACGTCGAAAACAATTTTATATAAAAATCTTGTAAGGTACATAATTCTAAAACTAATCTGAAAATATTACGTACGTATATTGGTTAAAACATAACACTACATGTGTAGCATGCGGGGTTATTTCTGTTGATTTTTTAAAAAGAACCCTAAAACCAATATGGTGGCGAAGTAGGTATGTCCTGTAGTAGTTAAAATTTGACTAAATAGTATTATAAAGGTTTTGATAAATGCAGCAATCGGACTTGATCCGATCCTATATGGCGGTCTCAGTATTTGTTAATATTATCGAATAAAAATATATCGAAGATATAATAAATATGTTTAGTTGTGAAGGGGCATGAAGATATGTTTATTATCATCGAACACTTTATCAATAAAATTATTTTCGCAAGATGAGTAGGCCTTCTTTATACAACAGTTAAAAGACAAAAGTTACGTATGTTATGCTTCGTGATCTGCTTACTACCCTTTGAAAATATTATATTTTTTGTCGAAACACTAGAATGGCACCGTAACAATAAGAATGAAAAGTGAATGCTCCAGTAATAGCACTGATCTATAGAGGCCTAATCGCGCGTATTCAGGGCGTTTACCGGATCTTTATAGGACATGTTATCTTGTAACTTCACCTAATAAGATAATTATAAAATTGTATTGCACTTTACCGGACTGTTACAAAACGACTAAAGGGCGTAATAATCTTATAACCTGCGCCCAAATCCAGCTTTATAAGCGTTTTCAAGAGTTCTATAGGACAAAAAGTACATGCTCCTAGGACACTTAAAGGACCAAATTTTGCTACTTGGGCGTAGCCCGGTGGTAAGGTATAGTATCCCACCTGGCTGACTACCAACCTCAAATTGAAAATCTGTCGCGATGTTCCTATCTACCTACCTTTGTGTGATCATCACCTTCGGTCAAATCATCATCTTTGGTCAAATCATCACCTTCGGTCAAATCATCACCTTCAGTCAAATCATCACTTAGTACAATGGTGATTTCTTTTGTTTCAGTTAACCTGGGGTGACTTCGTCCTAGTAGGTATGTTCGACTTCCTCAAAGCCATGATGCAGTTCCCGGACCTCGAGGTCAAGTACCCCGCCCTTCAGAAACTCCTTGACAACGTCCTGACGATCCCGAGGGTCAAGAAATACGTAGACAACGCTCCTCCATCCATTTATGGTTTCTAAGAATTTGGGGCTGGCTGTTATAAAAACTGTAAGAAATAAAAAATCGGATTAACATTTTTTTTTTATTTCTGTCCTATACTCTATTTGTTAGTTCGTAATTCAAATTAAAAAAAAATGTTTAATTGGTTGCAAAAATTTGGTTATAGGTACTGTACCTATGGTTAACCATGTATTTCTTATACATGCCCTGATACACCGGGGATATGTGCAGTTGAGCACCCATAGTCAAGTGCCCCCGGATGGCACATGACTGTTTTGACTTTGCCGCAGTTTTCTCGAATAAATCATCATCATCTGCCTGCCCTGTTCCCAATGATTTGTTGTCGGCGCAATATGTACGCTTCTTCCATTCGTCTCTTCTATCCGTCATACCAGCATCCACTCCTTTCTTACCCATATCATCTTTCACACAATCCATCCATCTCTTTTTCGGTCTTCCTCTTCCCGTATATCCATCCACTTTCATCCATATTCATAACTCTTTAAGTGATGTGGCTTTCATTTCAGTTTTCTGGATAAATAATAATGGTAGATAATTAAATTATCAACCGATTCTCGTGAAATTTTGTAAGCAGGTTCGATAATTTTTTTTTTGGTTGATTCAGTTTTTGGTGTTTTTTAAAATGGCAGAGCCATTGGGGGCTGGAATAAGGATTTTGTTTATGGTGCGCGGTGAATATTTATTCAGTTTTCAGCTATGCAAAGACACTCGCGAGGTCTACAGCTCGCAGAGTCACTAGTTATAAGCTATATAGGCAAGAATCTAATATAGGTATAAGAGGGTAAGCGTATTATTGATATAGATCGCAATTTATGACAAGAATGATTGTCAGTATTTGTAATTCTCACATTGTTATGTCGCCACAGCCGGCAGTCGGCACCGGCCGGCTACATGTTATACCCACATTAACTACGTATAGTGCGGTTAACCGTTACTAGTGATGTCCGAATGTGGCGCAGCGGTTACGGATAACAGTTTATTTACTTATATTTTTTGTTTCAATACTCTTTGAAAATGTGCTGCTCGCCTACGCAAATATTCAAATTGGTTTTCATCAAAAACTGGTTCTCATCTCAGTGGGGGGGGGGGAGAATAGTCCGCCATACTCGCCCCTTATCCTAACTCGACCCGATTAAATTTATTTTAAACTACTGGAACACATCTGCGTGACTAATGCCCGGTTTCAATAAACAAAAACGAATTGTTTTGCTTACCAATGGTAGGCTTTTTTATTACCAAACTGGGCATATAGAACTTTTCGTAAGCTAATTTTACCTGTGACAGCTACTTCCATATCGGAGGGTCTGCTATACAAAGCTTTGAGGTCTTTGCTTCATTATTAGTAAAGATATAAGAGTCTTAATTTTAATAAATCTTAACCTATAACGGTACGTAAATTATTGAAACCGGGCATAAGAAGTTCACAGAGTTATTATTTGTATATCTCTGTAATGTGATTAATATTCGAATCTCTCTTTCACCGTTTCACTTTGACGGTTCGTAATAGGTACTCCGGCATGAAACTCACGTGACATACACTTACAAACAAGTTTAAGAGTGCGTACCAAGCCAGAAAAATATGGCAATGTCAGATGAAACAAACTTATGTCTAATCTTCGCGTGCAGATGAGATGGAGATAGCGTGTTCCGCGGAACAAAAATGAACTAAGCGCTTTTTATCTAAATAACTCGTAAAGTATAGAATATTTAAAAAAATCGTTAGTAGCAGCCCTAGGTCATATGTTAGTGATATTATTTATCGAATTGTTGTCTTAATTAGATACACCATGAACGAATAAAACCGAAAATTCATTATTATTAGAGGTAGCTTTGTGATTTTTTTCTATCGAGGAAATTTCATTCCATTATGTTTTTGCTCAGGCAGAACCCTCGCGTATATAATGAAAATACCCATATAAAAATATTTTTTTCATTTAAATACTATTTACTTGGTTAAATTTCAATTCTAAGATTGTTATTTTGCTTTATACGCAGTCTTAAATAACAGGTATAATATACCTCTATTTCATATCTAATGTAAGCAGGTGGCCGTAATATCCGCTAGAGATTACACGGTCAACACCCCTTGATAACAAACAAGTAGTCGAGCGTTGGTTGACTGGTCCGCTTCGGCTGGTTGGTTTGCTCTGGACAGTTCTATTTTTAGTACATTCTCGAAGTTCACATCGGCGAGTCGTGCGTCGCTGTCGTAGCCACGTATTCGGTTTTTATCTCTTGTCTACTGATTTAGGTAAGTACCTATTTAAACTTTATGGTGTTGTTAATGTTTATGGAAACTTATGAGTTACTATTGAGGTACTGCATGAATAGGTATCTAAAATATTTCGCAGTCATTGCCAGACGCCGGCCGGCCGGTTTGGATAATAATTCAATGCGTGTACCTTTTAACCATTTAACCGACTCAAAAAACATAAAAGTTGAGGTTTTTAAATTCACCTGTTTAATATTCATGTATTTTAATTTCATGGATTTACCAGCATAGCTCCACCAATATGAATCTATAATATTGCGATCGTCACTATTGAATATTATATTGGTTAGTAAATGTTGAGAAGATAATAAAAAAAAGTAGTTTTTGCAGTTTCTGTCATACCGAATGTCATACCTCAGAGTATATAAATACGTCATACTAACCATAAGAATAAGATTAATTAATACCTATAAGTGAACCATGAGTATACCTTAATAATAATATCAGTTAATTTATATTACAATAAAATATCAAAATAACTAAGGTAAGTTATCAGACGGGCTCAATGATATTATATTAAAAAGAGGTAGATATCGCATTAACGCACGCTAATTGTTGCAGACAAATTCAGACAATTGTCGTAATTTTGCTTAGCGGCTACATACAGGGTGTATTTCGCATGGTAACGCAAACTTCGCGAAAAGGCTACACCTAATGCCACTAATCAAATTGTGAAAGTCATTCACCTCGCTAATGATCGGTTATAGAAATTGTCATTTTCGAGCGCGCAATGTATTGTGAACACCGCGATTTAAACGCGCGATAACGTTGTGCCTACGTAGTATGTCGCTGACTGCAGGCGAATATCGCCAACAACAATAATACCTACACCGTTTCTAGTTTTATTTACATTGCTACTTTTAGTGAAAGTAATGAATTAATAACTTATTTATTTTAAATCTCTTTGGGTTAGGTAAGAATAACGATTATGAACAGTCTAAAGTAAAAAAAACTAAAAAAAAAAATTAAAAAAATTGGGAAAAACCGACGAAAAATTCCAACATGGGGGGGTCCAGAATCATGTCCTGGACCCATGGTATCCGTTTGTGCGGCGATGTCCCTTACACCCTGTATAGCTATCTCTTTCTGTACCATACGTTCCGTATTATCTATCGCATTCACCTAATTCAACAATAACTGAACGCCGCTTAGTATGAGGGTAGCATATCTCTATTATATTATAATATCATTGGACGGGCTACCGCGAAAGTCAATGGAAATGAACTTCATCTTTCATAGGTATTTATGGAACATGTGAAAATCAAACGATTGTAGAAAGCCATCCATTGACTCGTCCGGTGACCCGCTTGCATTTCGCTTGAGGTCTAAATGTATAAAACTCCTGATAATGCGATTTCAATAAAGCCCAGTTTAATGAAGTTAATTACCATTGACTTATGCCCGGTTTCTATAAAAAAAAAACGAATCGTTTTGCTTACCAATGGTAATAGGTATTTTATTGCCAAACTGGGAATATACTTAAATAATTTCGTAAGCTATTTTTACCTGTGATAGCTACTTCCATATAGGAGGGTCTGCTATGCAAAGCTTTGAGGTCTTTGCTACATTTATTAGTAAAGATATAGAGTCTTAATTTTAACCGATAACGGTCCGTAAATTATAGGAATCGGCCATTACGCGGCAACCCCGCTGATCCCTATAGACGAGAATGTTTTTTCTGTAATTTTCTTTACTCATAATGATAATGGAACATTCCAGAAAGATGCCGAAGACAGTGTTCTACTACTTCCCCATCAAGGCGCTGGGTGAGAGCGGGCGGCTGCTGCTGGCCTACGGAGGCCAGGAGTTCGAAGACTGTCGGGTGGAACCTGAGAAATGGCCTGAATACAAACCCAGTAAGTATACGTGCTTTTGTATTCCCGCCTTATTTAAGTTTTGTTACTAAGTAATAGTAGGTAACTTAATTATGTAAAGGTAACCAATGAGATTTTTTTATTGAATCTTAATCAAAATAATATTTAAACGTATGAGATATTTTTATCTAATTCTTATTCAAATAATATGTTTATGTAAACGTATGGAAGATTTTTTTATTCGATACTTGTTATAATCTATAAATAATGAACTCCGCAAGGAATATATTATAACCACACCTGTGTATGTAGGTACATCACTATTGATCGAGTAAGAATGAAGTTTTATTTTCGTGATCGCACAGTTGGTTTTATACCTAACTTAGGCATTGAAATCAAACAAAGATGCCATGCAAATCACTACCCAGTATATCAGTTTTTTTGCACAGCTAGAAAACAAACTGAGCTGAAAACGGGGAGATGACCGTGTTGGAAAAAATGTTGTAGGATAGGTACCTATTATTCTCCCGTTTAAATTTTTGTTGAAGGGAATCTTCTTGACAAAACTATAGCGGAGTGATGGTTATCCTTTGCTGATGATTTTAATTCAACAATTCATAGTTGGAAGTTATACATAATACGGGAAATGTATACCCGAGTCATCGATTTTATTAGGTAGGTTCCTCAGCCTTGGTGGGCAGAATAAATAATACAATGACGATGAATCGATTTTATTAGTAAATACACGATGCGGTATGGTGCTCTAATGCTCAGCACACAAAGCATAGAATGCTTTGCAGCAGTTGCCGGAAGACAGCGGAGAATTGAATAAAGTTTTTGGCAGAGCATAGTCTTTTTCAAAAATGGTAGGCAGATGGACCTACCTATCTGATATTATGAATACCAGCAATGTTTTATTGGTCAAATATTTGTAATTGCATTTTACACTTTGTTATAATTAAAACACTTAATTCTTCACTGATTCATTGACCTTGATGACATCAAAATTATGGCAAATTACAATACATTGTGTAACATGAGATTACGGTAACTGCCCGCTGATATCGTAAAGATAATAGTAATCCCATCGATATCAGGTCAAAATCGTTAACGGCTAGTAAAAAAACGTTCATAGTACAATGGCACCCAAAACTTTAAATATTATAATGTATTATTACAAAGAATAAAATTCACGTGAAGTGGCCGTGAGCACATCCTTCGTAGTGCCGATAGCTGATGGAAAGGAAAGGTCCTCGTTCTCGAGTTGCGACCAACAAAGCGACAAGCGGGACGCCCTTCGTCCTCGACCAGCCGGGCAACCGCGTATCTTGTTGGTGATCGTAACGAAAACCATTCATGATTTCATCCAATCACCCGGTACGACAAAGACCATTAGTGGGCAACGATTACCACCAAAGATACGGCTGGATCGACAACCAGCAGCAGTTTTAAAACGTCGGATTCGATATCGGAAACGGATTCAAAAATTTCCGAGGTGAATTTAAGCAATTGCTATTTTAATTTCCGAGTCAGAGTCGCTGCGCCGCACTGGATGCAAGCCCAAAATCATTGGTAAATGGTAATCAAGGCCTAAGTTCATTAGTGGACATCCTGATGCTGAATATGATGATGATGAAGCATCCTTGAAGCCGCCTATAGATTTACAATAACTTCATTCATAGCAAAAAACAATATGATAAGATTGTTTTCTCACACAAGGCTCTTTGATTAGATACAAAAGTGTGCTTTCTACAAGAGCTGATAAACTTTAGAGTGGTAATACAACGCGACTTGGTAACTGATAACATTGTTCACATATTTTGATAACAGTTTCAATAAAATAACCCGATTGTTATTAAAACTAAATGGAACTTATGTTATTGTTATCGTGCTTTAAGTAGTTTTATTAATATAGTTCACTAAAGACTTGCAGCGGATTATTGTACTTAGATCTAGAATTTCATTGTTTTTTTTTTTTACTATAGAAGTGTGGTAAGTAGCCACTGGTGCCGATTCTGTTGTAAATCGCACTAAATTAGTTTTAGTTACATCACATCTCTTTCTTACAAACATTATTGAAAAAGGATAGAAACATATTTAAATCTGTCAATTTAGTCTATGCCGTTAATTGCGGGTATTTAGACGTAACCGCGACAAAAATATTGAAAACAAGCACTGGATTAATTTGATAGGATTAAATTTCTTACATCCTTTTCCTATGTTCTTAGTTAGAAAGATACAGTGTAGTGAGACTAAATTAGTTTTAGTTGTAAATAACAGAATCAGCACCACTATCACCTACTATAGACATTAAACAGGGGGATTTACACGTTATTATTATTAGGAATTGTTCAACCTTATTCCACCATCCCCATTCTTACACCGAACCACAAGACGCCGGGAAAAGTTTCACCCGTACGTTGTTGACATACCGAAAATACGGACACAGCGTTTTGCATCCTTATTTATAATGCGGACAGCAAGGGAGTGGAACTTGCTTCCGGTGTCCGTGTTTCCTGGCTTATACAATCTATGGGGACTTTCAAGACCAGAGTGAATAGGTTAAGCGTGTTTCTAGGCTTCGTCTTCGTCCCTTTTTGATATAAAAGCCAGAAGGCATGCAATCATGAATGGCGCATTTACCTGCGCCATATTGGACTACGGAGATTTTCTCACACAATCACAAGACTGAGGTTGTGCTGTTGTGTTATCAAAGGAGGACTGATTAATTTATCACACTGACAGCCACTGGACGAGTGATTATGGAAGTCAGCATTCAGCACATCGTGTGAACCGAAATCGCAATTTCGGACCATACATAATTGAATAAAAAGGATAATGGAGTTGTTATTCAATTGAGATACTTTGCAATGCTATTGAGAATATATCTGATCTAGAATACTAAGAACTAAGGAAGTCTAAGAACTGACTGAGGGCTGACTACGTTTAAAACATGTTTTTATCGATAGTAGAAACATTAGGTACATGTCAAAAATATAGGTTCTGATTCTATTGTTTACAACTAAACTAATTCTAGTCTCACTATGTCTCTTTCTAATAAAGGATATAAGAACAGGATGTAAGAAACTTTGTCCTGTCAAATTAGTCCAATGCTTGTTTTCAATATAAATTTATATCTATTAAATACCCGCAAATGAAGACGGTAACAACTAATTTGACAGCTTTCAATACGTTTCATCCTTTTTCAATAATGTTTGTAAGAAAGAGATGTGATGTGACTAAAATTTGTTTAGTGCGATGAACAACAGAATCGGCAACAAAGTTAGATTTTTCAAAAATTTAAAAATGTTACTTGCCGATTTCTCTCAGTTGAAGGCCGACTTGTGCCAAGGCCTAAATTGAATAAATGGCTTTGTCTCTAGAAACAAGTATTTAATGATCATTGCTTTATTCCAGAAATGCGCTTCGGACAAATGCCAGTTCTGGAAATAGACGGCAAGCAGTACGCGCAGAGCCTCGCGATCGCCCGCTACCTCGGCAAAAAGTACGGCGTCGCTGGCGCTGACATCGAGGAAGACTTCGAAATAGACCAGAATGTCGATTTCTTTAATGATATTCGCGCACGTAAGTACTCCCTGATACTACTGCTTTATAATCTGAACAGTAAGTTCTTCTAATATGATCATCAAAAACATCTTCTACCTGCGGGTTGTTTTTCAGTGTTTATTTTATGGAAATAAATAAACAAGCATACTGCCCACCTGATGGTTAGCGGTCACCGTAGCCTATTGACACTTGCAACAGAGGTATCATTCGCGCGTTACCGACCTGCAAACATCTCTTTACACCCTTGAAGAACCCCATACTGTAATGCCTTGGGAACACCATGCGGGGAGCTCATTCTACAATTTGAGCGTTCACGGCAGGAAGTTCCTTTGAATACGCACAGTGCGGAACCATTTTGGTTCCAAAGTGTGAGGATGGACTCCCCATCGATGGCAATAGGTGCGATATTATGTTTGACCATAAAACACCATAGAAGTATTATTCTAGCTGAAGGTAGTTTAGGGGGAATCTGTCTCTTAAGTGCTGCTGCTGTTGGAACTGGAACACCGACAGATTTAACTTGAGGCCGTGCTATGGCTTCCATAAACTGCTTTCCTCAAGCGCATAGTAGGACTTGAAACCATTACGTTGGTTTTTTTTTATACCACTAAGGTGGCAAACAAGCATACTGCCCACCTGATGGTAAACAGTTACCGTAGCCTATGGACGCTTGCAACACCAGGGGTAACACTCGAGCGTTGCCGACCCTGAAGAAATCTCTTCACACCCTTTTTGAAGAACCCCATGCTGTACTCCATTAGGAAAACCACTGTGGGGAGCTCATTCCACAGTCTGAGCGTTCGCGGAAGAAAACTCCTTTTAGCCCGCACAGTTCGAAACAATTCTGGTTTCAATGTGTGAGGATGGACTCCCCGTCGATGGCGAGAGTTGTGATGATGGTTACGTTTTTTGAATGAGTTGGTATCACATAATAATGTTTTTAACAGTATCCGCGTCTGTCCACTATGAGCAAGACGAGAAACTGAAAGCGAAGAAACACGAGGATCTGGTGAAGAACAAGTACCCATTCATGCTGGAGAAGCTGAATTCCATCGTTGAAGAGAATAAGGGTCACATAGCTCTTGGCAAGGTACAAAACCATAATATTGAGAAAATAAGTAGGTAGTGAAGGGAATTAAGTGGGGAAATTTTCAAAAAAATGCACCCTTCTTAAAATCCCATGTTGGATATCTACGGCTGATTCCAAAACCTGGCGTTGGCCAAAAAAGTAGGTTCGACGAAAGACCCTTCCAGCTATATGGTTTCCTTACGATGTTTTTCATCTCTGACTTTTTTGCAACAGTTCCAAATAGTTTTGTATTGAAATCTATAACATTATAAAAATTCAAAGTCCTGACTGACTGACTGATATATCAACGCACAGCCTAAACCGCTGGTCCTAGAGACATAAAAAGAGGGTATATTCTTTGTGAAGAGTAGGTATCCACTAAGAAAGGTTTTTCGAAATTCCATCCCTAAGGGGGTACAATAAGGGATGGAAGTTTGTATGAAAGTCCGTCAGTTTCGAAGTTAGGGTCTTAAAATTTTGTGTTTAGGCTGAAGATTGAAAATTAATGTATACGTGTCTCAGTGTTTTTAATAATTCCACCCTCGAAGCGGAATGAAGTTGTTTTGTTTTCTTTTATTGTTGTAGAAAAATATGTCATTTGTTTCCTGTAGGCCACGCGGGCGAAGCCGCGAGCAGAAGCTAGTAGTTTCATATATCGGATTTCTGATTACTTTTTTCGTGAATTATGTGCAAACAGTGCTTTAATGCAAATGCAACCATTTTCGACATAGTAAAACGTACATATAGTTAACGATACCCTTTTTTACAGCTAACGTGGGGCGATTTCGTATTCGCTGGAGTATATGATTATATGAAGACAATGCTGCAAATGCCAGACCTCGATGATAAGTATCCAATCTTCAGGAAACTCGTTCAGAACGTCGAGTCCCTGCCCAAAGTGAAGGCATACATCGATGCTGCGCCAAAAAATACTATCTAAGAAATCATTGATTAAGTTTGAACGAGAGTTAATCTTTCATATATTCCGAGTATTGTGATGTGAGCTAGTATTAATTGGTGGTATTTTAATCACTTTTATACCAGTTTCTGGAATTCGGGCTAATAAGTTGTTGGATATTCCAAAAATGCACAAAATATCAGTGATCGGTTTATTGTATAAAAAGATACTTGAAATAGTCTGGTTATGAAAAGTCAAACAATACGTATTATTTTGTTCTTGTAATTGTTAAGTTATAATATTTGTTATCACATGCCATAAAATTGTATTTTTGTACATGATTAAATACACGTTTTATATAGTACTCCATATTTTAATTTTGTTATCAATTAGATTACAATTCAATAGAATATTTTATTACAGTCAACGCTGGAGGCACAAAATATTTCGGCAATTTTATCACTACCTTCATATTTTAAAGAAAAAAATTATCTGTCTTCGACCCAGGTCACCGACACAGGAACAGGAAAATATTAGGCGAAAGATACAGAAGACAGGAAAAATCAGACGACCAACAACAGCGCACAATGGTGCTGATTCTGTTGTTTACAACTAAACTAAATTTTGTCTGACTATATCTCTTTCTAACAAAGAACATAAGAAAAGGATGTAAAAAATTTAGTCCTGTCAAATTAGTCCAATGCATGTTTTCAAGGTAAATTTAGTCGCCATCTATCGCTGTTACGTCTAAATACCCGCAATTAACGGCATAGACTAAATTGACAGATTTAAATATGTTCTATCCTTTTTCAATAATGTTTATAAGAAAGAGATGAGATGTGGCTAAAATTAGTTTAGTGCGATTTACAACAGAATCGGCACCATTGTGTGACAAATTATTATGTGTCCGTTTGTTTCTACTTAGAAACAAACGGAAGAACTTTCTAGGATTAGTTATTATGCTATAAAAACTAATCCTAATCAGTAAAGGATTAGGATTTTAAATAACGCCTCTAGAGAAATAATTTTGTAACATTGGTTTTATGAAAGATCTATGCAATTTGCTAATTAGAATAATTTACGCGTTGTCATTACCATATCCAAAGTTATCACTACCGATAGCTGCTTTAGTTTCCTTGGCAGTCTTCACGCTGTCTTCAACTTGCTGTATGGTATCCATGAGGGGCAAGTCCTTGGTCTCTGGAGTGAGGGTCAGGAGTACACCGCTGATGACTGCGCAGGCGCCGAAAAGAAGCGATGGAAGGGTTTCGGATACTGTGTTCTAGAAAAGATTGTTAGAGTTGGTCCAACGGGATATACGATGAATAGAAATATAAGAATTAGGGATGAATTTGCGGGATAAAGTTACTATCTCAGCTCTTCCAAAACTCCAGGGACTCCTGGACTAGTAGACTTACTATGACAGCAGATTGTTATGATAAACAATATTCACAGACATCTATATATATAAAAGAAAGTCGTGTTAGTGAACCGATTTGGCTGAAAATTGGTGGGGCGGTACTTAGAACCAGGAGACGGACATAGGGTACTTGGGTAGGGTAGGGTAGGTAAAGAATCCTGTTGAAATAAGCCTTTTTCGAAACACTTAAAACTTAAAACTTTAACGATGATGACGATAAGAGTCAATGGACAGACAGACAATAAGGCTAAATTGACAATATAATAAAACAACTACAGACTAAACAATAGATAGTTCTTTAGGCAAATAAAAAGATTTACCAAAATTGGAGTTAACGGGGCGAGTAGGCCTCCTGTCCTGGACGCAAAGGCACCCAGCCCCAAAAGCGATCCCCTGGTGCTGGTAGGATAGAGCTCCATAGTGTATGTAATGGCTCCAGTGAAACATACAGCTATTATTATCTTTCCTACTAAGAAGAATGAGATCTTGGTCCAAGTAAATGCTGCAAAAAAAACAATTGCAACATTCTTGTACAGATTTATTAGAAGCCTCTAGCTTACTAAAGATCAAATACTTACATACAGGCACATAAGCTGATGCCACGCATAAAATACCGCATGTTATAAATCCCACCATAAGAGGCAGTTTTCTTCCAACTCTGTTCATCAAATATAATGATATAAGTTCCCCAGGGAACGACATCAATGTGGACAGCAGAAAGTTGGTATATTTATTGCCCGGTAACCAAACAGAATTTATCATCAAGCCGTAATACACAAAACTCGAAGTAAATCTGGTGAATGAAGCTACTAGAAGTCTTTTGATTATTTCATTGGAAGTGAAAATTTCTTTAAAACTCTCTCTTGTCTCACATGCCTCTATTTCTAACTTTTCCTTCAATTTCGCAGCATCTATATTTTGTAACTCTTCGTAGTTTATGTCAACTTTGTTCATTTTAGCCGCAATCGCCATTGTTTCTTTAGCTGCATCTATCTTTCCATTAACTATTTGCCATCGTGGACTCTCTTTCACGAGATATATATAAATAATGAACACGAAAGATGGACTGTTCATAATTCTTACTAGAGTCTTCCAATAGGGGACGAACATGGCTATTACAGCAAATATTGATTCACCTAGGTAAATGGCGTACGCGAACAGGACGCCTGATAGAATTCTGTTCTTTTTGCCACCAATTTCAAGCACTGAAAAATATCATTAGGTACATTACAAATTATATTTATGCTGTACAAGATGTAATAGAGATCAGGTGTGTTTGTTTTAAGTAACTGGTACTAATCATGAGTTATCAACAACCGCCTTTTACTAGCTTTTAAGGGAAATAATATTTTTTAAAGCTTATATACTCACTAAGAACCATGGCAGCCGCGTAGCTTCCACTAGATATCGCTGCTTCAATAAACTCTATTGTTACGTAAATATAGTACGAAGTGACAAATGTTTTTAGATGTCCTATACAACTGCCCACAGCGCTGAAAATAAGTGTTGGTTTGCGACCAAATCTGAAATCAACATTTACGAATTTCAATTTAATAGTATAAAATTCAAATTTCCTAAATGATAGCTCTGTGGTATTGCTTGAACTATTGGCGAAGGAAGACGTCGTGAGGAAGCCGTTGTATGTAGTACATACATAGATAGCTACCACCCTCAAATTGAAAATCTGTCATCTAACACATACTGGTGTATTTCGGCACTGAATCAAGTTCCCTATAAGGTTTTGTGAGGTTACAACCACATCATCACATACCATGGACAGATTCGGTTAAAACATGTAAAAAAATACGAATCGGCTAACAACAGAGTTTGCAAGTACTAAGAATATCATGTAGCCATAATGCAAAGAATTTAAAACGTCCAGAAGGATAGTCGCCTCTATGGGAACACGAAATAAACAAGCCATAATTGACAGTATTTAAAAGTAATAAGTTTAGGTAATTAAAAGTGACGAAATCGCAATACTTACATGGAAGTGTTGTGACAGTATTTTAATACGCAAATTGTCATTTTTTATTTAATCAGTACAGCGAGTATGACGCGATGACAGCCGTGCGCAATACGAACTGAGAGCGATTTGCTCAGGAGCCCCTCAAGCGGAGTGATATTAAATGCCATGCTTTAGTAAGGCCGACTATCCATCTGGGTAGAGGCACGATGCCGTATGAAAATCTTTGCCATAATGTTACGGACGGTCAAAAGTTTAAAAAACTTAAAATGGCTACCTGTCAGACATCCATCCGAATATGACCATTGAGCACAGCATCCCGGTGCAGTGTATGGTGCCAATTAAATTGGACTTCCATGGCTGACACGCTAAATTCAACTGAAACATTACAAAGGAATTTTTTTTTTTTTTTTTTTTTTTTTTTTTTTTTATTGTTTATAGGCCTGTGTTTTGACCGCAATCTCACCATGATAAGTGATGATGCGGCCGAAGGTGGTAAGCACACAAAGCCTAGAAGGAGCTGGCTCTCAAGTGCAGCTATCGGAACACACCGAAAGGTGCTTGGCGACAGATTTTCAACTTGAGGGTGGTAGCCAGCCAGGCGGGTACTACAAAATACCCTACCACCGTGCTATGGTTTCCTCACGATGTTTTCCTTCACCGAAAGCTCAAGCTCATTGTAGGATTCGAACCCGGGACCTTCATCTCGGTATCCGACGTCACTACCACTGAGCTATCATCGCCTTCTCATTGGAAGTTCTAATGCCCATTTACACGAACAAATGCTTAACTTAGGTGACTCTTAAATTGATAAAGTTGTATGAAAAGTTCGAGTCGCAAAAGAAGTTCCAAAGGTCTATCTCATATTTCAGAAGAAATAAGGTAGATTAATTTCATGAAATTTATTTTGTGGAATCGCTTAAAATTGTACGGTAGTAAAATTGGACGATCCGTTTTCTATCCTATCACAAGGCCCATTAGCTGGCAGTTTTGGTTGATTATAAGATAAGTTTTTGTTAAAAAATTCATTTTTAAAACAAGTTTTTTTGTTGACTGTACTTTTTGTTGTGTGTACTTGCATTTTTATCTATTATACTAATGTATACCAAATATCAAGTCAATCAGACCATTGAAAGTGGGTGAAATTCGAATTGCAAGATTCAACCCGAATATAGATTATTTGTCCTAAGCTTTAATTTTTTTTCCAGGTATGCTATTCTGTAAAAGGTAAATCATCTCGAAAGTCATCTCGCAACTCACCTCGCAACCCGATTTGGCGGGTGAATTATGTTTCAGAATACCAAATCCTATTGAAAATCGTCAAAATACTCACCAGTCGTAGTTCATCTCAGTTCCGTCATCACTCGGTGGCGCTAGTGTCGAATTCAATGATTTTAAGAATAGGAAATTCTAATCTCATCGCGGATTCAGAAGTGATATTGCAAATGAACTTTACAGAATAGCACTACAGATATAGCAAGGATAGATGAGGATTTTTTAGATTTATGATAGTGTTCTGAACAATCCTATTTTTTGGCCTAATTTGACCGGACTTGTACATAAGTTTGTTGCAAACAGTTTCAATTTATAACAACTGATAGAAATATTACAATGCCGAAATTGGTTCTATTTGTAAAGAAGCACTGGGGTCCTATTATGAACTCTTATTTCCAGGCAGTTCCCATGAATGTCATAATACGAAATTTTTGCCAGGCAGTTTATGGCCGTGAAATTAGTTGCCTCGAACTTGCATGGTTTTATTAAAGTTCATAATACGACCCCTGTTTGCAAAGCAAAGTAAGAACTCCGCTGTATTGAACTGGTTTCAATATGAAACTAATTCAATGTAATTGCAATAAAGGTACTTTATCCTGATCTGATTATACTTGGTGTTTGTGTGTAGATTTCATCAACTCACGTCAGCAACAACTGTATTATTACTTTCATAGATCCATTCAGTACATTCTTCCACAGTATTAGAGAAACTGGTGTTAGTGCAGATCTGACTAGTGAAGTCTTTATTAAGAACAGGTTTAGAGCATCTATCCACTGTTATATTTGGCCACCAACTTGGATGCTGTGCGGTGGATAATTCGTCTTCGCATTCTGGAATTCGACATCTAAAAACAATTCATAGGTAGCCATTAGTTAGACCAGTGTTTTTCAATCTGTGGGTCGCGACTCCTAGGGGTGTCACGAAACCTTAGTCGGGGGGTCGCCGGCAGAAGGAAAAAGGACTTCGCGCAAGCGGGCGTCCAATTTACCTGTTACTTAGTTGCAAACCTCTCGCTGCTTCTTGCAGACTAATAAGTAAAGGTATCAAAACAAAGAAAATCATTATCGTAGTCTTTTAATTTATAAATTCTTTGTCTGTCTGACAAGGGGGTCGCCAGAATTTTTCAACCTGTAAGGGGGTCGCGAAATCAATAAGATTGAAAAACACTGAGTTAGACAATTTGGGATCGTAAAATATTTTGACATGACTGTTTGTAATATAGGTACTATAAACCAATTCAATCCTTTTGACAGAATTCAATCCTTTGGGCAGAATTCCATCCTTTTGGCAGAATTAAATGGGGATATAGTCTTACACGTAAAGACCCCTTTAAGACACGTTGTTTTGTGATATGTAATGTAATATCTAGTGGATACTGAAGAAATTTACCTGTAGTCCAAGTCACCAGCAACAAATATATAATTAATATTTATCATAGTAATAAACACAGTCGGAAGACATATTAGTGTATATTGAACAATTTGATATTTGCCAAACTTTTCTAAGATATCAATAATATCATGTACTTTCTCTTTTGTCTTCAACATGTTCACACTTTTCAATCTTTGAACCTTTACGTACTTAGTCTGGAATTCTGATATCTTCTTCGCTTGATTTTGAGACGAAGTGCAATGAAGTTAAGGTTTGCATTTAAGGTAGCTGGATCTTGATCCACTCAAAGAAGGTTGTATCTGATCATAATTTACTCTTTTAATAAAAGATCATGCACAACACTTTTCAACTTGCCAATTAATTCAATTTACTATTTTAAGTATCACTATTACTTCTAATTTTAAATGATTATACAATTTGAGAGATCAAAGTGTGAAGCTACACTATTCTGACACTCATATCCTAAGTATTACAGTGTAATTTAGATAATTATACCTAATAATAAGGTAGTATTTGCATCTCAGATTAGACAGATAAGTTTCTCTACCTTTATTTACTTAAGCATTAAGATGATATAATGTTACGTGATATTATGGTGATATTACTGAACAACGGTTTTTTTTTTTTTTTTTTTTTTTATAATAATAATATGATAAACTAAACTAAAACTACATTAAAATTAAAAAGGCAATATATACAAGGAAATAATTATAAATAAAAAACTGCGTTTAAATCGCCGCCTGCAGGCAGGGTTCCCAAAAAGCTGGCGACGTTACCTCGTTGAATTGCAAGGCTAATGCGTTGCCCGAGGTAAGCGCCAGCTCTTTGGTCCCCTGTAGCATCAATTAGGCGTCTGGACAGCTCCCTAACTAAACTACGCGCCTCTGGACCCCAGCAACCCATTGTTTCGATCCCAAAGGGAAGAAATATGTAGCCGTCTCCAAGAGTTACATATTTCCTCCGTTTGAGGCTTTAAAATTAAAAATACGGAAAATTATTATAATTTTTAAATAAAACGTTGGGGTCGTAAGAGATTTTTAAATCAGTACCTAGTTAGTATGTTATACCGCTATAAAATTATAGTCATGTAGTGATTTCAATACCTGCCCCACTAGACAAAATGGTTGTCGACAATCGTTATCGTTAGTAAACGATCAACCTTTGTATGGCCCTCGTTAGTAAACGATCAACCTTTGTATGGTCTACAAGCCCTGTTTCGCTTTATCTGAATCTCCGTTTCAAATTAACTCGATATCCGTTTATATTTACCTCGATTTTCGTTTCAAATTACCTCAATCTCCGTTTCAATAGGCCTCAATCTTCGTTTCTGCTTACCTTAATTTCTGTTTCAATTTATCTCGGTATGAGGAAACACATCTAATAGGTTATGCGTATATCAATCAACGTAGGCGGGGAATTGTTTTATTACCTCTTGGTTTCTGCTTACCTTAATTTCTGTTTCAATTTATCTCGGTATGAGGAAACACATCTAATAGGTTATGCGTATATCAATCAACGTAGGCGGGGAATTGTTTTATTACCTCTTGGTTCCCTCATTATTTTAAAGTTTTATATTATTAGAGTATAGAAAAAGAGACAGTAGAGTAGAGAAAACTTAGTAGAGTCTTTCTCAAGTTATGGCGTGACCAGGGAAAATAGGAATTCATCTTTATACATATATAAAATTCTACTGCACGTGTGTATGTCACTGAATTCCTCCTAAACGGCTGGACCGATTTGAATGAATTTTTTTGTATGCGTTTGGGTTGCGCCCTGGATGTTTTAGATTCACATATCAGTCCGGCAAATGGCGCTACAGTTGGTATCTAGGTTATATTATCGACTGCAGTGCCATCTGCCGGGCTGATTTGTCAATCTAAAACATCCAGGGCGCCACCCAAACGCATACAAAAAAATTCATATATATAATACGTTTAGGAGGAGTTTAGTGACAAACATAGTTTTTATATATATATATTTGAACCTTTTTCTTAAACTTTATTCTTCCATCTAAAATTCTGATTGTACACACGGCTACGAATCAAGCTATAAATTTCCAGTATAAGCTGATGTCGCGTTGTATAGGATTTACGTACAATGAGAGGTCAGCTTATACTGGAAATGTATAGCTTGATATGCAGCCGTTTGTACAACCAATCAATTAATGTAATAGGTAATTTATTTTTGTTCTTACACTAATTATTTACACATTTATTATGGCTTTTGTAGTTAGATCATAAGCAAGGGAACTTTGTATTTATATGGCGTATTAATGCCGCAGACACTTTAGCCTCGTTCAACTATTTACAATTTATAATGGCATCAAGAATAAGTAAGTTTGTATTTCGATTTTTATATAAGTTTGTCTTTACGCGAATTAGGTCTTCCGACACTAGAATCGCTACTTGCTTTCCTTATTGTTAATCGTAGTTAACGTGAACGCGATCGAATTAGTAAAAAAAACCAGCCAAGTGCGAGTCGGACTCGCAAACGGAGGGTTCCGTACAAAACATTAACTAACTCATTGTGCTATGATAAGAAAATACCAAAAAAAAAACGTTTGTTGTATGGGCGCCACCTTTAATTTTTAATATTTTTAATTTTTAATATTATTCGTTGTTATAGCGGCAATAGAAATACATATTCTCTGAAAATTTCAGCTGTCTACCTATTACTGTTCATGAGATACAGCCCACTGACAGACAGACTGATGGACGGACAGCGGAGTCTTAGTAATAGGGTCCCGTTTGGCACCCTTCGGGTACGGAACCCTAAAAAGGCACTAGGCACTCATGCCATAGGGGCTGTTCATTTATTACGTAAGACCTTATTTACTATTAGACCCCCTTTGTAAGAACAAATAAGAATTCAATCTTACGTACGTAAGATTAGTATCTATCAAAATTAAACGATTATAGAAAAAGGAAAAAAATATTTTATTTTATTTTATTCAGAACAAGAAACAGAATGACAATTATACATGGTACAAAGTTATAAAAAATACTATCAAAGTCAAACCAACTACGCAATTCACTATCCACAATTTTATTGTTTGTGTTATAGAAAAGTAAGCACGATCTTACATAAAAACTATTAAGACCCCTCAAACCCCCACGTAAGAAAAAGTAAGACTTGTCCGTCCACCTTCCCCCTAGTTCGTTTTACGTAATAAATGAACGAAAAAAACGTAGTTTTTTCTTTTTCTTTTTCAGTATATCTTTGCTTGGCGCTCCTCATGGTAACAGACGTGAGCATCGCATGCGCTTGCCCCATTTCATGGTCGCCAGTGTGTGGATCCGATAACGTGACGTATGGAAATAGGATATGCATGAACAACTGCAGCCCCGGCGTCACAGTGGCCCATTACGGACAATGCTACCGTCATCAAAGACGACTACGAAAACCTACCAATAAGCATCTGCATAAAAAGAAAATACCTAAAAGTCATTCATAAAACGCTATTTCAGGTCATATATTTATCGTCTGCCTTCCTACCATTGTTAAAGAAAGTGGACGTTATTTATCTGACCAGAGGGCGAACCACAAGCTCTTAAAACAATATTATTATAACCTTATTTGACTTTTGTCTTTCTTTGACATCCGGCGTCAAAGACAATTAAGTTTATTTTAACCTTGTTTTAAGATATGGTTTATGGTAAGGGTGAAAGTTTAAAATGTTGTTTGTTTTATGGCAGTTTTAAGTCTTCGTTTAGAAAATAGAAATTATAGCATAGACAATGGAATAGAAGAAGATGAGAATCTCCTTCGAAGTTTAGAAATGCATATATAAATAAACAAATTTCAAAAATATAAAAATCACATCTTTGATTAATTTTACCATCGCTTATTATAAATTTGGTACCTACATAATGTTATTTCATACCAAGAGACATGGATTACTTCTAGAGCACAATATATGGGACGTCAGTAGCTCATACGATTGCTATTGTTTTTAATATTGGCCGATCGAAATCAAAATCAAAAAGTCATTTTTCAGTTTAGGCCCTAGTAATGCACTTATGAACGTTACATTGGTATATACAGTTGAATTTACCACCGGTTCGGAATACACTTAAACTGAGAAGACTGGCAAGAAACTCAGCTCCAGATTCCAGATTCCACACCTTATTGTAGGCACCGAGACTGGCTATGTTATAGCCTTCTAATGTAAAATACACCTAATTATAACAGTGAAGTTTGATGAACTATAACCGGCTACGGATTCTAGCCAGCTAAACTTAGGAATAACCACTCTACGGCTTTTAGCCGTAACAAAAAATATGATACGTAACGGCAGAAGATTTTGCAAGGTACCAGGATACATATACACGATCGTACTTTCCACTAACTTTAATAATAAATTTTCTGTGACCTATAAAAAATAAAAATAATGATTATTTGACGTTTTATTGGGTGCTTGAGAACTTTATGCAATATTAGCATTGAGCTAAATATTGGTAGCATTGGGGGCATACCACAAGCTCTTAAAACATGGTTAAAATAACTTTATTTGTCTTTTGTCCCGTTTTGACGCCGGATGTCAAAGAAAGACAATAGTCAAATAAGGTTATAATAATATTATTTAAGAGCTTGTGGTTCGCCCTTTGGTCTTATAACTACGTTTTCCATATTTCATATCGAATAAAAAGTGGCCGCCACACGATTAAGTGCCATACTTGAGTCATGTGGCAGCCACTTGAGGCAGATTTCAAGAAGTACCTACATAACTTCACGTTTATTAGGTACACACATTAGAGAGGAACTTAAAAAAACTAATTAAAAGTTAATTGAATTTTAAAATAAACACAAACAAAATTAAAACCATACAGTTTTTTGATTTCGATAATTTTAATTAAAACATAGGTGGCGTTAGTTATTAATTTTCACATACACATTTCCCCATTAGTGTTTACTGTACAGACATAAATAATGGCTTTAAAAATAAGTAAGTGATAAAAATAAGTGAAATCATTAAAATTGAACAAGTATTTTCGCAAGCAGGTTGACCTGACCTGTCGATGAAGTAAAACGTCGCAGGGAAACCTTAGCATGATGGTAATGGTTGAGTAAAGGTTGTCCGCAATGAGCTGGTTGCCTCCAACTTGAAAATTTGACACCAAGCGTTTACCGGTGTTTATTATTAGCAGTTGCGCTGTTGTGATAGTTAGTTCCATCGTTGTGAGCATACTATCTTGAACCACATCATCACTGACCATGGAAGGTATATGACGGATGACCTATTTGTTACTTTTGAGGGTTCCGTACCCGAAGGGTGCCAAACGGGACCCTAATGCTAAGACTCCGCTGTCCATCCGTCCGTCCGTCCGTCCGTCCGTCGGTCTGTCTGTAAGTGGGCTGTATCTCATGAACGGCAATAGGTAGACAGCTGAAATTTTCAGAGAATATGTATTTCTATTGCCACTATAATAAGAAATAAAAAAACGAAATAAAATCAATAACTGAAGAGGGCGCCCTTTAAATAAGCTTCTTTTTTGGCGTTTTTTTTTCATAGCAAAGTTGAGTTACTTAATATTGTACGGAACCCTCTGAGTGCGAGTCCGACTTTCACTTGGCCGGTTTTTTATTCTACTACTAAGGTAGCAAACAAACGTATGGCCCTTCTGATGGTAAGCGGCCTATAGACGCTTGCACCAGACACTATCTTTACACCCTTCTAGAAGAGGAGGTTCTAATGGTGCGTCCATGCTTGGCGAACCGAGCACGAGCAGCGAACGAGCATACTGCGAGCACGATTCGTGTAGTGTGGACGGGCTTGCGAGCTACGAACGAGCATTCGTAGTGTGCTCGACTGCACTCCGCCCGATTGTCAGTTTTTTCACGAACACAGTGATTCGCATCGCGCTCATTGTAGGCTCGTTGAAGGCTCGGTAAGTACGTTCACGCTTGAAATCGTGAGCAATTAACGAATCCTGTTCGTTCGAGGCTCGGCTCCTGCTCGCTTCGCGTAGCATGGACGCACCATAAGGTTTTAAGCCGAGCACCCGTACAATCTACGGATATTCTCCTTTCAGTACCGATTATTTGAAATTCTATTTATTTTTCAGCAATTGTCTACTTAGCTACACTCCTCGTACTCAATGCAGCCGTGGAATTTGACTTGAGCCAATTATCCGGTATATCTTGCTTCTGTCCAATATCATACTTACCAGTCTGTAGCTCCAACGGAGTGACGTATGGCAACGAGCAGTGTATGATCTGCTCTGATCCCCACCTCAAAGTGGTTAAGCTGGGACCGTGCTGAAATATTTTTGCGTGAAAATAAAATGCGTTAAAATATTGACTTTTTGATTTTATGTATGATGTTTAATATGAGTCGAACGATTAATAGCTGGGAGCTTATTGTCTAATTAATAAAGATATCTGAGTTTGGGTCTCGTTGCGTGACGACGTATTTTCTCAATTTAAGTACCTAATACCATTTGGTTGCCTTCGTGGGAACAACATGGATTAGCTGGGCCATTATTGACTTTCCAACAACATTCTGAAGGGTATTCGCTATGTGTATCCTAGACGATAGGATAACCGCGACTTGCGTCGATACACTCGCATTTCCAGACTTTGATTATGCAAGTCTCCCTTGCCAAGACTTTAACAAAAGCGACCCCACCGCGCTGCTGCACCAATCAAAAAACGCTCATAAGAATGCAGTAGCCAGTATTTTTATTTATTTATTTATTTATTTATTTGCTTCATGTAGTATTTAAGGTGTAAGGTTTCAGTAAGCTCTCTGTACCTACGATTACAGGGTCCTATCCTATGACAAAATCTCGAAATACTAAGCAAAATTCCTGAGGGCGAACCACAAGCTTTTAAAACAAGGTTAAAATAACCTTATTTGATTTTTGTCATTCTTTGATATCCGACGTCAAAACGGGACAAAAGACTAATAAGGTTATTTTAACCTTGTTTTAGGAGCTTGTGGTAGGCCCCCTGATATTTAATGTGATCATATTTTACACGCGCTTTTTTGTCGCGTATGGTATCTGTGCGGAGACAAGTCAACGACGAACTTTTGGTATAAAAATAATGTAACTTAATAAATATCTCTTCAGTTAGTCCCTCATTTCTGAGGATTGTAATCACTGGAACCCCTTATACGGACAATCTGCCTCCATCGATTCCGGTCCGAAGTAGCCCTCACCACCTGGTAGAATTTAGAAGAGGAGGTGACTTCTTTCATTTGGTCAGACCTTCGTGTTACCAGCCTCGTTTTCTCTTTCCTTGCCTTCGGTATTAATCAATATAATTACTTATTTTTCTATTTCAAAAATCCTGACAATTTCCGATTATCGCCGATTCCCTAATAGATGACCTTAATTCCTGACATGGCAGGGTAATTCCTGTCGTCTGGTAACCATATGTGGACCGAATGTATTGAGAATACCAATGCTGTGGCTACAAGTGTGGCTACTACTTTTTATCACGGGAACGCAGTTGAAACCGCGCGAGACAGCTAGTTTTTTCATAATTTTCTTTTAAATTGGCTACATGTACCTATTATAACATTACATGAAAATTAAATGCTTGCATTGTTAAGATTTTTGTCGCACACAATTCATTGGCATAACAATGAAAAACTTCTGACTGAAAATGAGTAAGTAAATATAGGTTTAAAGAACACAAACATTAAGAGTGCGTACCAAGCCAGAAAAATATGGCAATGTCAGATGAAACAAACTTATGTCTAATCTTCGCGTGCAGATGAGATGGAGATAGCGTGTTCCGCGTAACAAAAATGAACTAAGCGCTTTTTATCTAAATAACTCGTAAAGTATAGAATATTTTAAAAAATCGTTAGTAGCAGCCCTAGGTCATATGTTAGTGATATTATTTATCGAATTTTTGTCTTAATTAGATACACCATGAACGAATAAAACCGAAAATTCATTATTATTAGAGGTAGCTTTGTGATTTTTTTCTATCGAGGAAATTTCATTCCATTATGTTTTTGCTCAGAGAGAACCCTCGCGTATATAATGGAAATACCCATATAAAAATATTTTTTCATTTAAATACTATTTACTTGGTTAAATTTCAATTCTACGATTGTTATTTTGCTTTATACGCAGCCTTAAGCGCATCATAGACGTAGCTATAATATATATTAATATGCCGAGCTATAATATAAATAATTAAGCCGGCTTTTCACAATGGGATATCTTTATATATAAAATTCTACTGCACGTATGGTATGTCACTGAATTCCACATAAACGGCTGGACCGATTTGAATATTTTTTTTGTATGCGTTTGGGTGGCGCCTTGGATGGTTTAGATTCACAAATTAGCCCAGCAGATGGCGCTGCAGTCGATAATATAACCTAGATACCGACTACAGCGCCATCTGCCGGGCTGATTTCTGATTCTAAACCACCTAAACGTTGCATGATAAAAAAAACACATATCACACATCTATTTAATTTAACCTTAAAAATCATGGTTACTCTAACATAAGACTTTTGGCGAATTGAATACGATTAGAAGCATCATCAATACCTTCGACATTTTGCAAAACAGCGAACGTTCATGAAATGCCGAGTTATACATGACGACATGTACATGAGTGTGTACCAACAATGAAATCTGCAAATGTATATTTGTGTACCTATTGTTTTTTCTTTCAGTCTTTTTATATAAACGTATTCAAATGTGTTTGTTTTTCAGTATTCCACCAAATAATATCACTCTTTGTGTCATTGGATGCAGTCGTTGGCTGGTTTGATAAGGGCCTGTTAGAAAATACTGTGTGGGATCGCATGATGTATATTGGCAACCCGGGGTGCGTCTGTCTAAAAGCATGGCATCCAGTTTGTGCTTCGAATGGTTTCACATACAGTCATAAATCATGCGTCAAGTGTATACCGTATCTTAGAATTGTTCATAAAGGGCCATGTAAGAACATCCTCGAAAGCGAGGCGGCAGTAGAGAGTGAGAGGGAACAAGAGAGCGTGGAGGAACCGGTGAGCGAAGAGGAACGAGTAAGCGTGGAGGAACGAGTGAGTGAGGAGGAACGAGTGAGCGAGGAGGAACAAGGAGGAACGAGAGAGCAAGAAGGGAAAAGAGAACCAGGAGGGAAACAGACAAAAACAGGAGGGAAAAAAAGAAAACCCGGAGGGAAACTGACGAAACCAGGAGGGAAACAGAGAAAACCAGGAGGGAAACATAGAAAACCAGGAGGGAAACATAGAAAACCAGGAGGGAAACAACGAAAACCAGGAGGGAAATAGAGAAAACCTGGGAATCGCAGTTATTCCTAGTGAAAAATAATAACCATTTATTTTATAATCTAAACGTTTATTTTTAAGATACACATGCAATGTGAAATAAAAAATTGTCGTGAATTGGAACATTCTTTCAGTATCTTAATTATTATTGAGTTTTTTGAGCTGTGTGTGAGTACTCAGTCTTTGAATATCGGTTACATTATACCATTATTTTTAATTGTTATCCATGTTCGATTGGACTAGCTGATGGCAGAGTGCTGATTAGTTCACAGTCAAGTGTTCAAGAAGCTCATAAAATCCGTGGTCAATGGGGAATAATAGCCATACCTAATGTATGAAACTTCAGAGAAAATACCTTATTAATTTTTTGAATACTTTATTATTAATCTTCACCTTTTCCATAATTTAATTTTAAATTGCCTACATGTACCTATCAAAACATAACATGAAAATTAATTGCCTGCTTTGTTAAGACTTTTTTCGTACGAAATGCTTTTGCCTAACAATGAAAACATCGCACTGAAAAATAAAACGAGTAAGTATACAAAATAAATACTAAATTACGAATGTATAATTATAAATGCATCCCTTACAATTTTTTTTTAATAAGTGCTCTATGTGAAAACAGTACAAACTGATGACTTTTTCCAATTTTACTTAGTTTACTTTTTAGTCCATATTAAGATTGCCATTTATTTATTTATTAAATATAGATTCAGTCTACTTTGTAGTTTTGCCGCCGCGCCGGGGCACGCAATTGTTGTCAGTGCGATTAGAATGTAAATATTATGTAATGAATCTAAGCTTGTTTTGAAAAGAATAATTGCTGAGTTTATTGCCGGCTCTTCTCAGCAAATGCAATCTTCCGAACCGGTATTAGAGTCAGTCTTTTCATAAGTGCCTGCGATGGTCTATTTTTGAATTCTGTTTTTCTTTTATTCTTTTCAGTGTTACAATACGCACTGATTGTGTTATTGGCTGCAGTTGACTCAGCAAACATAACACAATCACAATTCATGTTTATGGCTCACATAGTAGATGTTGGTAACCCCATGTGCATCTGTCCAAAATCATGGCAACCAGTTTGTGCTTCAAACGGTATCACATACAGACATAAATTATGCATTGAGTGTACACGGTACATTGTTGTTCATGAAGGACCATGTAAGGAGATCGAAGAGATTAATGGAAGTGGAGAGAGCGAACAGGAAGAAGAACAACTCCCAGTTATACCAAATGAAAAAAATAATAAATACTTTATTATCTAAACATTTATTTTATATAATTAAGAGGAAAGGATAGCTGCAAGAAATTTGAAGAATAGGTTTTTAATATATCTATTGCTGTCGCGCTGTGCCCAAGCTATCCCGCCCGAGGTCGATAGTGACAACTACAGCTTGGACCAATAATACCTATTTAAATAAGACGAAATCGCTATTTCGTAATCCCCGATTTTCTCCAATAAAACTAGATCGATTTAATAAAAACAAGAATCATAATAAGAAGGGGTTTGGCTATGTCTGTCGGTTTTCCTTTGTTTTTTTTTATATTCGTCAAATTTGTTCGCTGGACGTCTGATAAGGGCATTAAAAATGGTAAGTTTTTGTGATTTTAGAAGGCTCCTAATTCTTATAATAACTAATTAGTTATTTAATTACTAATTAGTTAGTAATTTACTAATTAGTTACTAATTAGTTAGTAATTTACTAATTAGTTTTTAATGCCCTTATCAGACGTCCATAAATTTATGGAGAAAAACACAACCGAGGGACATACAGTGATACCTACAGATTGCATGGTAAAATAATCATTGCTCTAGTGTCATTATCCAGAGAGGAAACTGAGGATTACGTTTGTATGGAACAAACGCTACCAGCATTTCCTCAAAGCGGAAAAGACTATGAATTAAATTTACTCGACGTATGTTGGGACTAGCGCCTTCGATCTTTCCTTGATTTTTATATTGTGGATTGTAGAGAGCGATAGGGTCTAATTTATTCATAATAAAGTTATCAAACGTTCATTAGCTAACATTCCGAAGTCTTTATCTGACACGTGACATTTGGTAATCGAAAGAGTGAGACGGGGCACACTTTTACACTGATTTAGTTAATGAGCGATTATGAATAAGGGGTTAAGCCATTTATTCAATTTAGGCCCCAGAAGGGCACTTATGATGGTCTTTACTTAAGTTACCACAGGTTCGGAACTCAGCCTTCAACTGAGAAGAATCCGGCTAGAAACTCAACAAGGTTACATTAAAACAACTTTTGTTCATTCATCAGACTTTCATACAAATATAAAAATATTTAAATTCAACGCTCTAAAAGTCTAAATGTTACGAACACTACGCGTAGGTACAACGAAATATACAAAAATTAAATGTTTAAAGGTGGATCCACACTATTCGAACCGGGCAACAGCCGAGTACACGTGGAGCACGAATTCGCGTAGCGTAGACGGACTTGGGAGCCTCGAACGACCGTTCGGCTCGCGCTCGACATGCGCTCCGCCAATAAAATTGACAGTGTGATTTCCACACAAGACATCGCGAGCGACGACTGAAGAGCGGCTCGGCTCGTGCTCGTTTCGCGTAGCGTAGACGCACCTTTACATAGTATTGTTTTGTAAAAAGTCATACAACAAAAGCTGTTGCAAAGCATGAGTTCGGTGGCACATGGTATTTTCTAAGATTTCTCAATGGTTCATTTCGATATAATAAAGGAATACTATGGATATAGCTAGGTTTCATGAAATATTGTGAGTACTATTTCAGAGAAATCAAATGGAATTTCACTAGATATTGGTAAAAAACCCTTGACATGGACGACTCATCCTATGTGAAATAGAGTATAGTAGCTAATACCTACAGTCCTGTAAGGTTGTTACTGTTTAACCAATAACACTGTATAATGTGTTTTTATCATAGACTTAGGATTTCGCTACGCTTACGTTTTTATAGAGAAGCGATTGAAAGAAACAATCATAAGTATGGTTCACGAGTCGTGAGCACAGATTGAGAGCTGCGCAGTAGTTAATTTTTCGGTCTCTTTGGCGGAATGAAGAAGGGGGGAGCGCCGAGCTGCACACGATTGGTTCGTCAGTCGATGCTCGTCGTCTATTGGATTCTCGCGTGTCATTTTGGCTACTGTGATTTGGTCAAAAGTATACATGCGCCAGCTTGCCCCCACTACTGCCTATCTGTGCTCACTACTCGTGGTACAATCTGTACAAATTAAGTTTTTATTTCCCCTCCAACTCAATATCCAACCTAGGACAGAACCATCTCCTGGTAATGGTGAGGTGAGGGTTGACGCACATGGCACACTCCTCGTTCCAATACGTTGTCCCATCTGACGCACAAACCGGTCTCAGGGAGCTGGCTCCCTGGCATGGGCATGTGTTCAGGTCCACGAATCCTAATCCTGAACATTCCATCATTGTTATAATGGCTACGAAGAGCGCTGCAACTGCAAAAGAAATTGTACTGATTGCATGTGGAATCAGATGACCGTCAGATCCTGATTGTACTATGTACTGAACACCAGATAAAATATATTCTGAATTTACATTCATCTAGTATTCTAGTTGTCGCGTGATTTACTATTTGCTAAGAAAAAATCAATGTTTAATATTTTTTGAAAATTAAAAGGCGGACTAAATAGTTTTTTTAGTCATCTAGCCCATTCTAGATTTATCTAACTGTTTTATTTCTTTACAATTCCATTCAATGAATACGTTATTACAGAGAACACAGAATTAGGGGGCTCCCATCGATTTCGGGGCCCTAGGCACTTGCCCAGAGTGCCCAGTGGGAAAGAGGGGCCTATGGACCGTCTCAAACTATTGACATAAAAACGTGAAAAAAGCAATTCCAGGAACTGCGAGTCATCTGATTTAAAATACCTAGTAAGTAAGCTATTTATAATAGAAAATACATTATCTAAATGGTACTTACGATTCTTCATGTCAATATTATTTCACAACACGCCAATATTCAAATAGCGTTGACTCATTTGTTTTCAGTTTTATTTATCACATGAGGATTGAGGATACTCGTTGTTATTGTGCTAATAGGTAGAAAAGCCCCTGGTTTTGCTTGTGTTTATTATTTGTGTAATTGAAGTGCGTGCCCGTCGTGTCCTTTACCTTCATTCAAAGGTTGCAAACACTGGCTGTACGGAATCAGCATCCTACTGATCCTAATTAGAACATCTAAAATTCTACTAATATAATATAAATGTTAAAGTTTATAATAAAAATGTAATATTATTCTGATTTAATCACATCATAAAAAAAGTAACCTAAAACATTTAATTAAATTTGTAAAAAAAAAACAATTAAAAACAATTTAAAAAAATCTGTGATCGGATTACTAAAGATGTGTAATATTGACTATGAATATTTACTATGAATGACCTAAAATACTAGGTCGAATATGGCCTGAATTACATGTATACTTTTAATAATGCCCAAGTTTTAGGAAAATTATGTCTAAATGAAATATATTTTTTATATCCTAACTTTTAATATTATAAATGTGAAAGTGGGTTTGTTTGTTACTCCTTCACACCTCGACTACTCAACGGATCATCATGAAATTTGGCATGCAGATAGCCTATGGTATGGAAAACGACATGGCTACTTTTTTATCCCGGGAACGCGGGTGAAACCGCGGGAGACAGCTAGTTTCCCATAAGTCCTATATGTATTTCCATAAGGATTTGTTTAAAGAACGAATTTCGAATGTAAGTCATTCCTTTTATTATAAACTTTTGTGGTTTTTTTGTGAATGATTTTATACTAATCCCTATGTATGATATTTTTTGTTTGAAATTTAAAAAAAAAAAGTACTTACCATCTGCGGCCACATTGGTGCCGATTCTGTTGTAAATCTATTATAATATCATTGTAAATCGCACTAAACTAATTTTAGTAAGAAAGAGATGTGGTGTCTCTTTCTTACAAATATTATTGAAAAAGGATAGAACATATTTATGTTGTCGAATTAGTCTTTGCCGTCTTCATTTGCGGGTATTTAGACGTAATCGCGATAGATGGCGACTAATTTTATATTGAAAACAAGCATTGGACTAATTTGACAGGACTAAATTTCTTACATCCTTTTCTTATGTTCTTTGTTAGAAAGAGACATAGTGGGACTAAAATTAGTTTAGTTGTAAACAACAGAATCAGGGCCATTATCTTTGTAGGATTGTGGAAAAGCACTGGCTTATAAATGATGTTAAAATCTCAACATCGTCAAAGTATCGTATTTTCGCATCGACAGTTGGTACGCGGAGTGTTGTGAGAAAATCGTGTCTAAGAAGGATTACTCTGAATAAACAAATTGACACAATTCAATAATCAATACTGTTACCACAGTAAGGAAAACAGTTTACCGTTATCAGGAGGAAACTGAGGTAGGTAGGAGGTAACCTACGAGAGACCTTACTGAAGAAGATTATTTAAAAAAAAAAACAATTACCAAATGTTTTGTGTATGATCTTTGAGAACATTTTCGTAGAAATTTGCAGTCAATGTGATGATGGCTCGTGGTAGAGTCTCGCGTCACCGAATGCCAAGACGGACTGGATTTCGGAATTTTGAAATTTGAAACACCGATTTTCTGTCGTGCCCATGTTCATGAGTCCGAAATACGTTATTGTTAGTGCGAAAGTTTGCTATTACGATAAACTCCTGTTCGAATGTTTTTCATTGCGACGTTCGCACTAGTCGGTGTTTCGAATTTTGAAATTCCGAAATACAGTCGCCGCGTGCCCGACGACGAAAGTCATGGATTTGAACCAATACAGTTAGCAAAAGCTTGGTGAAGGAAAACAACGCGAGGATATCCACAAAATGAACATCTGTCGCCAGTGTATCAGTGTGTTCTGGTAACCTGGACTTGATAGCCAGCCATTCTAGGCTTTTTGTGATTAACGCCTACCGCCACATCACTTTCGTTTTTATTGTACAAAATACAAGCTTGATAATAATAATACCTACTAATATAAAGAAGGAATATTACCTACCTCCAAAAAACATTTAGCGCTAATTAAACCATAATTTGAAATGCATTAGGGTATATTAACAACGTGCTGTTTATTGAAAGAAAAATCAAAACTGTTTCATATAAAAACCTTTTTTTAACAGGTTGGCGCATAACAAATTGAAAATTGGAACGGAACAGTTTATAATTTAAAAATAATACAAAATGGCCGCCATTACTAAGTTCACGGCATTCGTTTTGCTGGTGTGTTTGGTCGTTTACTTCGAACCAGCGTCCGGTCAGGGTCAGAAGTCTCAGGGACAGAGGAATCAACCATCAGGTCCTCAAAGCCAAGGTCACCAACGCCACATTGAGAAGAGGTCAGCTGATTATGAAGGGGATGCAGATTCGGATGGTGATTTCGGGGACTCGTTTGAAAATTCTTTTGACAGGCCACACAGGATCAGAGTGTTACCAGGTTTTCTCCATTAAATACTATCAATCGATTACAACGGCTTAGTGCAATAATATACAATATACCATGTAAAAATTGAATAAGGGTTTTAATTCAGTTTTATTATGATTAAAAAGCTTACTGTTTTATATTTTCTTTTATTATTAAACTCCATAAATTAACTCTAAGTTTGTTTAGACATTAGTTCACTCTCAGGATAATTTATTAATATTCATTTTTATATTTACCTACAATTCGACTTGTAACTCTAATTTATTAGAAGTTCATGGTTTATTGTTAGGTAAGTCTTTTTTTACGTCAAAAGGCAACTGTCTATATATTTCATAGTATGTTTAAAAATAAAAACAATATTTTCAATTTTTATTTAAAAATTTAAAAATTTCAGCGTACAATAAATCTACTTAAGTAACTGATTACCATTATGTTCATCTTATAATGAATTTTAAGTAAAATAGTCAATTGAGTATAAAAAAATTAAGTAATGAAATGAGTATATTTATACATAATACTCGTTCGATCTTATAATAATAAATTAAATCTATAATTACGGCCTTCTTTGAGAAAGCCTGAATAGAAAATAAGTATTTGGTTTATAAGGCATTAGTTTATAGTTTATAAAAAACATGGTACTTATATTTAAAGCAATTAATAATTGCAATAAAATGTAAGACAAAATAATGCCGAACCGAATAACCCATCCAGATATTTATGACAATTAAGTTAGTAATTAGGTACAGTATGAGGCACGAGTCGTGAGCACAGATAGGCAGTAGTGGGGGTAAGCTCGCGCATGTAAACTTTCGGTCAAATTACAGTAGTCAAATGACACGCGAGAATCCAATAGACGATGAGCATCGACTGAAGAACCAATCGTGTGCAGCTCGGCGCTCCCTTCTTCAGTCCGCCAAACAGACCGAAAAATGATCTACTGCCCAGGTGTCAGTTTGTGCTCACGACTCCTGCCGGTTACTGTACCTAAGGTTAAAATTTTTTTTTTGGTACTTTGTGAAACCGTATTATGTTAAAGTTGAAGGTATTTTCTCATCTTAAAATTTTAATAAAATTTTCATAATTTTTTATGATGAAAAATCATAAAATTTTACCAGAACATCACAGACTATATAACATGGGTTTAATCTCCATTAATAAAGGCTCTCTGTTAAATACTGAGAAAAACAAACACACTGATAAACGAACGACTCACTAATTATATAAGCACCGTCGATTCAGCGACAATATTCTTAAAATTTATTTGTTATTTAATAAAAAAATACTTTGGGTTATGTTTACATGAGGATTGCCAACTGAACTCAGCATTTGCTGTGTTTAGAACATAATGACTAATAAAATAACGAAACAATTTTAGTTGGTATTTTTAGTTAAATCTAGTTCACACGAAAGCACCCAAAAATATTTCGTGGCAAATCAAAACACTCAACAAATTTTTGTAACCAATATTAGGTATTTGGTAAATTGACAAACCTGCATGTAAGCTTTTATCAATAAACTTCAACTAAGTCAACAATATTCAACTAAGTTAACAAGTCGATAACATATGGCATAGCTATGGCTTGTACGTAGTATATTATTTACTTTATGCTATGGCACATAAATATATGTATAGATAAAACATTACATCCAAAATACGTATTTATATAATTAAAAACTAACACTAATATTTTTGGCACAATTAGAATTCACATCTTCTTTGGGCTTATGTTTTAATTTTTAAACCTAATTTACAAGCTATAGGTAAGTAATCATAAGGGCTATTATGTAATGCTCTTGGCATCGAAGCTAAAGCAGATTTGTCAATAGATTTGATGGTTGGGTGATTGCTATCTCTTTTTCGCACGCACACACAGAGATAGCGTCGTCGCGCCGTTAATCTGGCCGAACCTCAACCAGCGTGACTGTAATTGCTATAAAGCAAGTGCTACCGCCTTCACGTTGGTCAATTACGATTTGCGACTAATGAACAAATGTGTGGGCAACATTGGTCAAGTACAGGCGCTTGTACAGAAAAGTACACCGAAGTGAGACGTGTCGAGGCCAGAGACTTAATTTGGTAACAAGCCCCCTTTCTCCCAGGGGCATTACACAATAGCCCTGTAGGACCCTATCGGTCCCCATGATGAAACTAGGTTATGGCAGTTCGCTTATCTAAGCTGATCTAAGCCAATCTAAGCTATTTATGTCATGTATACGATATGCCTTTATCTAGTACAAAAGGTAACAGTGGGCATAAAATTAAAAATGCAAGGCGACTTAGGAATATAATGAACGACAGAAAAAAAAAATTAAACGTATAATAAAAATGTATAAATAGTCCAAATTTATTTTGTAAAATAAAATCATGCGTATTTGCAGTGAAAATGAAAAGGACACTGAGCAAAGATGTACTTATCACAAAAATATTTTGAATCATTAATATTTATAGACATTAATATATGTACCTCAATTATGTATTACAAAAACCATAAAGGTATTCAAATAACCAATATTTTAGAAAATGAATTTACTATCTGATGAATAAACATTCAATTCTAGAAAATATTGTAGTTTTTCTTACGGTTTCTTTCTTAACAGCAAGCAAACGAATATCTATATTCTACTAAGAAATAATTAAGTCAACATTATTTAGAAATAAATATACTTATCTTTGTGCCTATAAATCCTAATATTATTAATTCAAAATATTTAATAAAATATCTTATACCCACTGTTACATAAGACGCAGGGCGTAGGGGCTCCGAACCAAATATTACCAAATAAGGCCCCCACCCCCAACCAATTTTGATACATGGCCCGCCTACTCCACATAAGACGTATACTTATAAAATGAGTATGTTGGTATTACAATTACAATACAATATAATAAAGGGAATTAAACATATAAATGATTTAGTAAGTAATATACGTTGTCTTAACCAAGGTAAACACAGCTATCTCATTATAATGGCATATACTAATAAATCCATAACAATGTAGATTTTATATCTCTAAATATACATATAAAAATCCATAAGTAACTGTAATGCCATTTGGAGTATTCATTAGACTTTTTATCTTATAAAATAAAACATAATTATAAAATCTTTAGAGTTGATAAAATCGAAATATACAATTAATAAGCCTTAAAGTATAAGCAGCAAATCAATTATTAATGAGACGTTTTCTTTCCATAGAGTTTTATAGAGTTGGTTGAAAATACCTGTCAAATCGTGTACTTAAGGTTCAAATTAGTTCGAATTATCAACAGTTTGACAGGTATTTTCAACCAAACTCTATAAAACCCTATGGAAAGAAAACTTCTCATTATATTAAAATATTTAAAGATATAATATGTAAAATATGCGTAAAGGTGCTGTCTTAAAAAACGCATAACTTAGCATAAAAACGGTCAGTAACATAAAATTACCTAATTCATTAATTTCAATCGATTTTAGTATATGTTTTAATACATACTCCAATAAACGACAGCATTTCGGAATTTCGAAATTCGAAACACCGATTAAATGTAGTGCGAATGTCCATGAGTTCGAAATACGTTTGTTCGAATATATACTATACCTAACTCATGGAATAATTAACCTATATAAGCGCAATGACGTTCACTTTGGTTGAAATAAATTCCGCCAATTACCCACCGCCGACAATGCGCGCTGATTGGTTAAGACAAGGACGCATACACTCTGATTGGCCAAGTCAAAAACACACGACGCAGCGAGTGGTCCTTAATGTTCAAATTCAGTAACAAATCACTGACTAGTTGTGGAATTATATTGTTCAGTATGACTACTCTATAGGGATATTTCCTCGATGACCTAACTAAAGACTCTAGTTCGAATGGTATTGAGTTCAAAATACAGTAGTTTGAAAGTATTCTATTGTGAAAAACTCCACTATAGCTCTCGAAGAGGTGATAAATTTATACAGTAGTATTTAGGGCTAGTTTTTAATGACCAGCCGGGCTATTGCGTATCTTTGGTGGTAATCGTAATGAACACCATTAATTATTTCATCCATTGACACGCACGCGGTACGACGCGACGATGACCATTCGTGTACTCTGATTGGATGAAATTCATTAATGGTGTTCGTTACGATTACCACCAAAGTTACGCGGTAGAGCCCCGGTACCTCTACCATGAGTTTTCTACGCTAACGTAATCTACACTCGCTAGCGACTACGGTGAATATTTTGTATGACGAGCACCGCCTCTAGTGGACACTTTTGGAAACATTTCATACAAAAGGTTTCACCGTAGTCGCTAGCGACTATAGATTACGTTGGCGTAGAAAACTCATGGTATGCGTAGGTACTGATTAAGAACACCAAACAACATTACAATAAATTGCGTAGTTATATTTTCAGTTGCTGTCATGTCGGTGAACTATTGTTTTTAATTTGGTTGGGTCATCGAGTAAGCTTGCCTACTAAGGTCGAATAAATTGCGAATGTTGAAATTGCTATGATTTATGCATTCGTCGTATTAACCCAAAGTTGTGTATGTGCGTATATAAATATGCAGTGATCGTTAGAGTTTGCGAGATTTGAAAGGCAGACTTGAGAGTGCCTGTATACTGGCGCGTCATAGTTAAAAATTTCTTATCGAATGTTAATTAGGTACGTAATAGTATTTTGGTAGGCACTACTTAATTGCCTACATGCAATGCACACTACTGCCTCTAAATGACATACAATAATGATATTCAGGATTAAATCAATCAATATTTTCCAAGTAAACCTTACTATACTATAGAACCAGACAACCTGATTTACAACCACATTTTGCTGATTCTGTTACAAATGGTACAAAAATTGCTTAATCACGTCACGTCTCATTCTTAAAAATATTATTGAAAAGGGATAGATATAGTTATTTAGTTTAGTTTGTGAACTAAATCATCAGCACCATAATTATACGTGTTGAAAGACAGTACCTTTAACATACCTAATAGGTCAGTATTCGCGGCGACAGTAGTACCCGAGGGAGCGGCACTTCTGGCACAAGTGTTGAGGGTGGATCTTGGACTGGTCACTCACATCTAGGCCATCCGGCTTTTCCAATGGTCTCTGAAAACAAATCACATTCATTTATTCGTTTTTGGTCCAATTTCTCAATCAACTAGATAAACCATGGAGAAAATATTACTGGGGCTCAAGTCTGCTATTAAAATTGTGTTCCAATGATCTTTCAGTGGTGTCAAAATGATGACATTTTATAGTTTTGGCGTGTTAGTATACTACCAAAACTGTAAAATGTGACAATTTTGACACCACTGAAAGTTCATTGGAACACAATTGTAATAGCAGACTTGGGCCCCTGTTCTAATTTCAATTTAACGAACAGATACTGCTTATCTGACTAAAATCCTACTTTTGGTCGTAAAAAGTTGCCAATCTTCGGTAGCGTTGGTGATTATGCCATAAGAGTACAAATTCTAGGAGGAACTGGCTCTCTTCCAGCTGCTGTAATGGTACATAGGTAGGTGTTAGGTGTTTAGGAAAAATATACCTTTAGTAATGCCGAGCAAACCGACTCCGCAACTAATAAGCGTTTTTGCACTGATAAATAACTACCGAACAATTACTGCAACAAAATGTTTAGTGTGTCCTTGGTGCATACAAAGGTTCATCGTTTAGTAACGATGACGATTGTCGATAACCATCTTGTCTAGGGGGGCCTGCCGGGCTATTGCGTATCTTTGGTGGTAATCGTAATGAACACCATTAATTGTTTCATCCAATTACGCGCACGCGGTTCGACGCGACGATGACCATTCGCGGGCCCTGATGAGTGTGGTAGCCAGCCAGGCAGTACCCAACCACAGTGCTTTGGTTTCGTCACGATGTTTTCTTTCACCAAAAGCTTACACTGATTGGTGCTGATTCTGTTGTTTACAACTATACTAATTTAGTCTCACTATGTCTCTTTCTAACAAATAACATAAGAAAAGGATGTAAGAAATTTAGTCCTGTCAAATTAGTCCAATGATATAAATTTAGTCGCCATATCTATCGCGGTTACGTCTAAATACCCGCAAATAAAGACGCCAAAGACTAATTTGACAGCTTTAAATATGTTCTATCTTTTTTCAATAATGTTTATAAGAAAGAGATGTGATGTGATTAAAATTAGTTTAGTGCGATTTACAACAGAATCGGCACCATTATCGCCTAAGATGGTGGTTGCGTTTATTTCCATCACGATATAACCTTAGTTTCTTTTGGAACATAAGTGACTATGAATTCAAATGGGATGATGTTTTTTTTATACGGTTAATGACTATCAGTTATTTCGCAGAAAAGCCTGCGGTGGAATTCAAACTCGCAGTCATATTATACATAAATCTCGTCATGAGGGCGGATGGTATGCAAGCTTACCTGTTTATGTGGAAATACATTGATACGACACTTGATGCACTCCTGCCCGTTGTTGGCCCAGGAGTTGCCGCTCATCCACTTGCGTTTGCACTTCGGACATTTGTACTCGCCGAAGCATCGCTTCTTGCCCTGGTAAGGCGTCAAGCCTTCGCCTTTTGGACGAGCCTGCAATTACAAAACAATGGCCCTGATTCTGTTGTTCACAACTAAACTAATTTTAATGTCACTATGTCTCTTTCTAACAAAGAACATAAGAAAAGGATGTAAGAAATTTAGTCCTGTCAAATTAGTCCAATGCTTGTTTTCAATATAAATTTAGTCGCCATCTATCGCGGTCACGCCTAAATACACGCAAAATAAGACGGCAAAGATTAATTTGACAACTTAAAATATGTTCTATCCTTTTTCAATCATGTTTTTTTTTTTTTTTTTTTACTCTTTATAGGCGTGTGTTTGACTACAATCTCACCATGGTAAGTGATGATGCGGCCGAAGGTGGTAAGCACACAAAGCCTAGAAGGAACTGGCTCTCAAGTGCAGCTATCGGAACACACCGAAAGGTGCTTGGCGACAGATTTTCAACTTGAGGGTGGTAGCCAGCCAGGCGGGTACTACAAAGTACCCTACCACCGTGCTATGGTTTCCTCACGATGTTTTCCTTCACCGAAAGCTCAAGCTCATTGTAGGATTCGAACCCGGGACCTTCATCTCGGTATCCGACGTCACTACCACTGAGCTATCATCGCCTTAAAAAAGAAAGTAAGTGTTCGTAAGAAAGAGATGAGATGTGACTAAAATTAGTTTAGTGCGATTTACAACAGAATCGGCTCCATTGACTTTTAATTTTAAGCAGAGAAAAAACTAGTCTTTTGACTGTGTCTCGAACGAGTATTCGTCTCGCGCTCGACTGCGCTCCGCCCGATTGTCAGTTTTTTCACGAACACAAGGATTCGCATCGAGCTCGTTGTAAGCTCGTTGTATGCTCGTTGTACGTCTACACTTGACATCGCGAGCAGCGAACGAATTCTATTCGTTCGTGGCTCGGCTCGTGCTCGATTCGCGTAGCATGGACGCACCATTAAAATTTACGCAATTTACCTTAGTTTTAGGTCATAAACTAAACTAAGATTTCATTACAACTTGCAAGCTTTATGTATTTTATAACACAATAACTAATGCTCGACATACATTTTAATGTTCTCTTTCACTCTTACAACAAATGTACAAAGTTTCAACAACTCAATCAGATGAACGATGCGCGGACGCATAAAAGACGAACGAACAATACGAACATACCTTATTATTTATGTAATAGTTCTGTAATTAAACACGAGAACCGAGACTTTGTTATTATAAGAATAAGAAAGGAAGCGAGTGGGATGAAGCGATTCTAAGAATTTGATAAAACGTGAGCATATTTCTATAATTGCGATCGCTTGTTATTCTTCAGTCGCCGTCGACCTGTGACCCTGCTTTGCTTTCTGCTATACGATTGTAAACCTTATTCATATCTGATTAAAATTCAAATAAAACATGGTAAATAGCGAGAACTTTTATCGTTAACAATTTAAAAATGGCTAACACCGCTAAGATCAAAGCTTATAAACAAACAGAGTGGTCTTTGTAATAAGCCATAGTTACCTACGCACTTATACTGGATATCGTAATATGTTTATAGTTTTCAACGCCATAAATTATCGTGAAATGGTTAGAATATGGTTCGAGAGCCCTCCATGGTCGATACGATAATGACCCCATTGTTTTAAAAATACACTTTGTAAACGTTGATGGCTTTGTTACCACAAAAATAAGTTATAAAAACTATATCTGCGCTACATAGGGCTTAAAAAATTAAAGCGTCTGCTGAAATATTGACAAAACTAAAGAATTGATGGCCATAGTGCGTGACTTGAGGAGACAAAGAACGCAACGGAACTGCCGTTCCATGAAGTTCCTGCCTGACGATTTTTTCCTTCACCAAAACCTGAAGCCCATGGTTTTCAGACTGCAATCATTAATCGTTAGGTAAAAGACAAGTCGTCGACAAAAAATGATGAAGAGTGGCGAAATTTCCATGAACTAATACCAAATATAACAGATGGGCGAGCTTTCAAATTTCTCACAATAGAAGAAAAAATTATAAATACACGTAAGATGTGTGAATAATTTGGCAATAAGCCGAGAAGTCACGCATAGCGATTTCTGACGAACAGCCAGACTGTCTGCTCGCGGAAATGTTGATTTTATGGGGCGATTAATCGATTTAATGTTATAGGAAATCTGCTTAATAAACGTGATTGATGATTTTTATTGTTTTCTTTTTCTGCTTTTTACACATCCTACTGATTAATCCCAAAAATCTTTTAAAAGCTAATACGAACTCAATGGCTGAACGGGTTTGGATACACTACCTTTGTATGCAATATTTTTCTTGTGACACGTTCATAGTTAATCGATAGTGAGACACACAAGAGACACACATTCTGATAAGTCAAGTGAGTGAAGTAAGTCTAATACAGTAACGTGCATGAGTCGTGAGCACAAAGTGACACCTCCAAAATAGTTAGCGTGGAGGAGCGCCGAGCTCCTCCTCAACGTCGATTGGTTCGTCAGTCGATGCTCGTCGTCTATTGGATTCTTGCGAGTCATTTGGCTACTGTAATTTGGCCAAAAGTGTACATGCGCGAGCTTGCCCCCACTGCCAATCTGTGCTCTGCTCACGACTCGTGCCTTATACTATATTACTTTAAAATTACGAAGTATTTACTAGTATCTGCTTCGTATTCCCGAGGTAGGCATCTAAGACTATCTATTTATAAGATCAGCATAACTCACCTGAGGACAATCTCCAATATAATGTCCTTTCTTGAAGCACAAGTGGCACATGTAGGCCGGCGGTGGAGGCCTGGGCGGCCTCCGCAGCGACAACGCTGCGAGCTGCTCTGCCAGCGAGCTGGTATCATCTGCGATCGGCGGAGCTGATCCTTGCGCGGCAGTCGGCAGCGGGCCCCATACGGAGCCTGGCATCCACTGGAAATTATAAAATGTAAGGTTAATGCCAGATCTAAATGTGTTCGGACAGGATCATTGAAACTAGTTTAAAGGTAAGTCATCGAGAGGAGATAAAATATGTAAACAACCGACTTCTACTGAGTTACATTACGATAGCGAGCGATCATTATCTCTCGCATGCAATGCTCGTCAGTTGATCGACGACAGCTAGGTATGTGATTCGTGGTAAAGGCAAGCGGTCGGTAAAAGAGCTGTAAACATAATTTCTTTAAATAAAATTTTTATGTTTGTTTACATTCTTTATCTCGACTTGTTAGATTACCTTTAGCTGTACGGACATTAAAATATGTGATCTTTGAGTAACGTCTTTGCTTTAATTATGAGGGTTCTGTATCTGTTAACGAAGTGTAAGTAGAGTCCACCTATTTTATATTAGCTGTTTATTTTAGTGGCAAAATTGAATCACCTTGTATCTCTTCTTTAATAGCTCATATATTTTCTATTGCGTCACATCTAGTTAGACCTTGATAACATCTATGAATTTGCTGATGAGGAACAAGCTCATTAAATAGCTCCAATAGGGGAATAAATAGTGCCCCTGAAACCGGCCCAAGAAAGGTTAGTGATGATCAAAATTAAACCCGATGAACCTAAAATCCTCTTTTAGAAAGCGACAAGTAATTTTATAGAATAACTTAGTTGATATCATTGGTAATGGATGTGGCATCGATGCGGGGACAATTAGACAAATAAAATCACAGTAAATAATTAAGGCCGCTTCTATTGGCCGGACGCGGAGTGCTCCCGCGCATCTGTTTAACGAATTATACCGGGGCCGGCCCAATTCCGAAACGCGTGCGTTGACGTTGTGAATCACGCGCAAGATGCCACGTAAATGGTTCTAAATGCTAATGTACTGTTATTCAAAGAAGCATCTATTGATGAAAGGAAAAAGCTGGCTGAGTAGGAACGACGCAAAGTTGTGTAAGTTAATATTGTACGGAACCATCCGTATGCGAGTCCGACTCACACTTGGCCGGCTTTTTATTATATGTTGTTATAGCGACAATGGAAATTATATTCTGTGATAAATCAACATTCTACCTATTACGGTTCATCAGCCCCCTGAGAGGTAGATGGTCAGACAGACATCGGAGGCTTAGTAATAGTGTCCCGTTGGCACCCTTTAGGTACGGAACGGAAGAATATGATGACAGAAGTGATAATATTATGCTGGGTTAAATCAGGGAGAAGATCGAAGTTCCGTCTGTACACAATCTCCATCATAGTCATGATTCTAGTACGGTAGTGATCCACTGCTGCGCATTGGCCTTATAAATGTAGTTTGTGCGGTTTCAAAGGAGCTTCCTACCGCGGACGCTCAGGTTGTGGTATGAGCTCGCCGTGGTATTGCCATGGGAGTACCTACCTAATTTTGCAGGGTTGCTGCGTGTGAGTTATAATATCAAAAAATATAAATCAAAAAGTATTAATTCAATTTAGGTCCTGATAAGGCACTTATAAACGTTAACATAAATGATTCTACACCGGTTCCAAATACATCTTGAACTGAGAAGACTCCAGCAAGAAATTTAGCAAGTCTTTTTTTAATGTACTCAGAAGTATTATAATTTACAAAAGATATATAATATAACAATCATCTAGACTAGAATATAAATCTGTTGTTGCAAGTAAGTTTATACTACAGTAGTAAGTACCTACTTAGCGAGTCTAACCATAGGCCATTTTGCCGATTTGTGGGGAGGCAGTACTATGTTAAGAAGAGCTATAATAGTAAGCAAGCATAATATTCTCAAGCAATGTTGAAAATATTCTTTCCAAAAAACTAGATTAAGACATTTAAACAATATTGCATACATTTTGTTTATTAGTTCAGAGTTCTAATAATATCTTTGCCAGAGTGGTGGGTGGAGTAATTTTAGGAATCACGGTCTTTATACACAATCATAGAGATATGAAATAATTTGAAGTATCAGTGGGGAAATTCCGCCAGCTTCATATTTGAACTGAATTGAAAAAATTCTAAACAATGGTGCTGATTCTGTTGTTTACAACTAAACAAATTTTAGTCTCACTATGTCTTTTTCTAACAAAGAAAATAAGAAAAGGATGTAAGAAATTTAGTCCTGTCAAATTAGTCCAATGCTTGTTTTCAATATAAATTTTGTCGCCATCTATCACGATTACGTCTAAATACCCGCAAATGAAGACGGCAAAGACTAATTTGATAGCTTTAAATATAATATGATCTTTCCATTTTCAATAATGTTTGTAAGAAAGAGATGTGATGTGACTAAAATTAGTTTAGTGCGATTTACAACAGAATCGGCACCAATATCTAATTCAATAAAAATACTAATACAGTAACTAGTTCAGAGAGACAAATCCCTTTTTTTGCAATCTCCTATTCCTCTATCTATGTCAACTATCGCGAATATGCGATCGATGGATCTCATTTTGTCTTCTCTTCTGTAAGGCGGTCTACTGTAACTTGTAAGGAACTAATTCGAGTTTTCTCTATATAAGTAGATATACCTTGACTCCCACCGGAACGATTCTCATCCGGGAAAGCGATTAAGTGGATGAACATGACTGTTTGCTCTACGTGTATATTGCTGAAAGCAAATGATGTTTATAATGCTACAGACGGCTTATACAGGATTATTTACAGTTTTTTTGATGAGTGTATGCCGAAAAAGCGACGTAGAAGTACACTGAGTAGGCGCTATCCCGTCTGGTTTTCTAATGACATTATTCGCGACATTAAACACAAAACCAAATTACATGCATTATGGAAGCGGACAAAATGCAAACAAAAATACAAATTGTTTTCAGAGCTTAGAGCAGACCTTAAATCACGTACAGCAGCCGCATATGGATCGTATATAGAATGCCTAGAGGATAATATACAGTCTAATCCGCGTGAGTTTTGGCGGCACATTTCTAACTTGCGTACTAAGGGAGGATTTTTACCTGATGTTACATATAACGGTGAAACCTTCGCGGGGGTGGATGCGGCTGAAGCGTTTGCTAGATTCTTTTCAAGTGTATTTTTGCCGGATATACCGGTACTCAATTCAGAGTTTTCAAACAGCCAGGATAAAAGTTCCAATAGTAACTATGTGAATGTATTCCATATTTCGCCTCGAGATGTCATGTATGCCATCACCAAATTGAAAACTAGTAGCTCCACGGGACCCGACAGTATTCCTCCGATGGTGATCAAGTTGGCAAAAAAATACTTGTGCATACCTTTATGTCATATCTTCAATCTGGCATTAGAATCAGGACAATACCCGCCCCACTGGAAACTAACAAGGGTAAGCCCTATACCTAAGAGCTCCGAAAAGTCGAAGGTAGAGGAGTACCGGCCGATTGCGGTATTATCATCCCCAGCAAAGGTGTTTGAAAGCATACTCCACAAATATATACTGGCACAAGTGGACACATACCTTTGTAACGAGCAGCACGGATTTAGACCAAAGAGGTCCGTTGACTCTAACCTGTTGACTCTAGTAGACTATATATCGACTAGGTTGGACCGGGGTTCTCAGGTTGACGTGCTTTACTTTGACTTCCGGAAGGCATTTGATAGGGTTAATAACGACATACTGCTGGCAAAACTTAACACCATAGGCTTTGCCCCTGGTCTTCTCCGGCTTCTTGCGGACTATCTCCGTGATCGCCAGCAGTTTGTCAGACTCGGCTTGTATGAGTCCAGACCTTATCACACGCGTTCCGGAGTGAGTCAGGGGTCGATCCTTGGGCCTCTGTTATTTTTGCTCATGGTTAACGATCTTCCTACCGTTCTAGAGCACTCTCGATGCTTGCTATTTGCAGACGATCTCGGGATCTTCATAGAGGTAAGGTCGGATGCAGACTGTATAGCTTTGCAGAAGGATGTCGATGCCGTACACCAGTGGAGTTATGAGAACAGGATGGAGTTCAACGCCACTAAGTGCTACGCGATGACTTTCGGTCGAATGCGGCACCCAATCACTTTTGACTATAAGCTGAATGGTTGCAGCATAGCTCGTCCAATAAACATAAAGGATTTGGGAGTCACATTTGACCGCAAATTAACATTCCACGACCATATAACTGCATTGGCAAAAGAATGTTTCAGGCGTTTGGGTTTCGTCCTTCGAAATTCTCAGGACCTTCGTAACCACCATGTCGTACGGCAAATTTTTGATGCTCTAGTGCGTAGCAAGCTTGAGAGTGCTATGTGTGTGTGGAATCCACATGAGAGTACATACGCTCTCCTGCTTGAAAAGGTACAAAAAGCCTTCCTCCGGTACCTATACAAGCGCGTCAACGGATACTATCCGTATAAGTATCCCACAAAATTTCTTTTGGGTTGTCTAGGGTATAACTCCTTGGAAGTCAGACGGGCAAAACACCAACTCACATTCATGTGCAAAATCCTCAGGGGAAATATTGATGCACCAGAACTGCATGGTGAGCTGTGTCGATTTTTTGTTCCAGACAATTATCTAAGAAATAGAAAGCACAACTTTTTCGTCGTACCATCGTGTCGCACTGTGGCGCGTACTAACTCGCCCATCCCGCGTACACTCTCCGCGCTCAACGCTCTCTTGGAACACAATCCTGACTGTGATCTGTTTGCGGATGGATGGCCGGGTATATTGTGTGAGTGTTTGCGTTTCTGTGAGAAGGATGTATGAATGTGTGTTTATTAATGTTTAAATATGTTTTATTATGTAAATAATTGTAATTGTAATTTTCTTATTGTTGTATATCTTTAATTATTGTAATTGGTGTGTAACTGTAATAATTAAAGTAAAATAAATAAATAAAAAAAAAAAAAAAAAAAAATATTATTTTAACCAATCATAGAAGCTTCTATATTACCTTGGGATTCTTTTTGTTGTAACCTATTGCTTTTGGAATATTTAGACCACGAATGTTAAAACGTCTAGACTTTTTAGTTATTTAGTTATTTTGTCCTGTATCATCTGAAATTCCACTTTGAACATTCATCTAGGTTTGTTTATAAAGAGTAAATGCTGAGTTTATTGCCGGCTCTTCACAGCAAAAGCATCTTTTCGAACCGTGTGTAGAGTCTGATAATTCACAACACCCACTGAAAGTTTAATTGAATAAAATATTAATTTGGTGAAGGACAAAGATCATCTGATGATAATTGAAATCAACAGGAGAAAAGAAACATATTTCATTATACAATTTGATTATCTTCATTCCTTATACACGAAGAGTTAGCCTAAAGTTTCTTGTAGACCAGATAGCTGATGATTAAGACGAGGATACCTCAATATTCACAAAAATGGGTTTCTTCGAGAAGCGAGTACCTATGACGCAACTTACGCAACTTTCCAAGAGCACACATCAAAATGTGAGTGCATTCGTCGTTGGAAATCGTGCTCAGTCCTCGCCTTAACTACATAAATAAAACGTTTTTTTTGTTTATATTTCGAAGTCGCCAAACAAGCATACGACCCGCCTGATGGTAAACGGTTACCGTAGCTATATGGACGCTTGTAACACACGAGGTGTTACTCAGTCACGCGATACCGACCCTTCCGCCCTCCCCGATGAGATCTGGCGACCATTCGACCATACTCACGAGCAGGAACACAACTTTACACAACATAAAGTTATTTGGCTGCGGTATTCTGTAAGGTGGAGGTACTTCCCCAGTCGAGCTGCTCTTTGAGCGAATAAACCTACCTCTCCTTAACACTTACTTACTTTAAAAATAAATTTTAATATAAATAATTATTACCAGACTCGATCATACGAACAGTGGCTTATCTTATATAAATTCTTTAGTATGCTTCTGTCGGCTACAGTAAGATTAATTAGCTGAACCTAAACAGTTATTAAAGAGATGTTTAGTTTAGTTCAAGTTTCAGAGCGACTAATGATTGCATCCTGTGGTCGCAGCGCTTTGATCACTATGACACCTGAGCGCCTCTTAACCTGATCGCACCAGTTCAAAGCATCCCGATATTAGTTTATTTCCACAGACGGTTTCGTGTTCCGTTTTTTGTACGGTACTAATGAAAGGCTAAACGTTTCATTTCATGTTGAGTGTTCTCTTGTTCAAAATATACAATAGGGTGTATCCTAGGTAGGGTTTCGTTTTTCCCGACCTTTTTCCGTTCCCGGGACCCGGGAATGAAAAAAATGATTTCCCGGGAATTCCCGTTTCCCGGGAAAAGTTGTTTGTTTTATTTTTAACTGTCAAAAGTCAATTAAATCACGTAATTTAATTTAATTGGTTATTTATTTGGCTCAAAAGAATTGGTGGCAAACAAGCATACGGCCCGCCTGATGGTAAGCAGTTACCGTAGCCTATGGACTCTTGCAACACCAGGGGTACCACTCGCGTGTTGCCGACCCTAAAAGATTATGATATTTTAAATCTCACACTCCTAAGTGTAGCCCAATAGGCTAAAAAAAGGAGCGAAAGTATAAATTAGTATAATGAAAGTGAAAGTATAAATTAGTATAATGAAAGCGCATTAATATAATAATTACGTGTTTTACTACCCTTTTGATAGGTAAAAATAATAACTTACTTTTTATCAAAAACACACAAAATAGGAAATATTTTTTCAAAAAAACAAAAAACGCTGTTCCGCTTTATCTCCGAATTTCATAAATATGAAATGAAATTAAATAATTGTATTCATTCAAATTGGCCTTCACAGGCACTTATGAATAGTCAAACTCTAATACTCTAATAAATTTAAATGTCACTTTTATTTTCTCCTAAATGAAGCTAAATCAGCGTTTTCTCTAAAACCTGCAGTTCAGAACCCACTCACACCGACCCAGTGCGAGTCGAACTTGCACACGAAGGGTTACGTAAAGACATTTCTTGCTGGCCCCAAATTTGTAATTAAATTTAATTTTTATTATTTGTTATAGCGGCAATAAAAATACACATTTTGTGAAAATTTCAAATGCCTATCTTTTACGGTTCATGAGATACAGCCCACTGACAGACAGACGGATGGACAGTGCAGGCTTATTAATAGTGTCCCGCTGGCACGGGACCTAAAATATCACTGCAATAAATTTAATTTATGTTAAAAAAATGTGTACGCTGTTTCAATTTATCTCCAAGGTACTATAATTTATATATAACTTTATTTATAAAATAACTTTTAATGTCACTTTCCTCAAAAATCTGTTCATGGTTCCTTTCAGCTTTTATCTGTAGTTCATAAAAAAACTAATTTTGGTTGCGAAATTTATCGATACAGAAAATGTACGTTCGATTTCGGTGGATGTAGACATTTGTTTTATGATTTTATGCAACATTTTCGCGTATCAAAGGTTTTTCGTTAATTATGATCAAGATTTGCAGGTGTTTTAAAGCATTCTATCTAATAAAGAAATTCCCGGGAATACCCGGGAAACCCCAATAAAAATCCCGACTTCGGGAACGACGTATTTCCCGGGAATTCCCGATTCCCGGGAACCGGGAACGAAACCCTAACCCTAGGTAAAAAAAATATCTATTGAGTCCGTCAGTTAGATTATCAAAAAATATTAGACCCGTCGTCTTTGTTGCTTTACCAAATCATTAAAAAATTACAAAGAAGCGAGTCAAAGTTCGGGAGTGGGGGCTCGTGACGTCACTTTAGAGTAAAAGGTGTATTCCAAAGTGACGTCACGCGAAACTTCAACACGTATCATCGTATTTTTTGTTTAATTGACAAAAGAAAAAATACGTGTCTAATATTTTTTGACATTGTAAAACCCATTGTAGAGTCTTTAGAAACGGAGTATTTCAAAACAAGATGGGACATTAATGACATTATAGCTATATCATATTCACCTATAACAATCAAAAGACATTATTGTACGACACCATTTCTTCCAGTCCCGAGTTTCTCTGGTGCATGCCAATTGGATGCCTACTAGGCGGCTTGAAAAATTCCAACAGTAGGTTGACCACTAGCCTACCTCCACCAATCCGCAGTGGGCACGCGTGGTGGAGTATTGCCCATCCCCTTTCACCCTCATTTGTGAAAGGAGGCCTGTGCTCAGCAGTGGGACATTATAGGCTGATGATGATGATGCCAATCATAGAACAAGTAACCCTTGAACGATTTAACCTCAAAAAAGCGCAGGCGGAATATATATCAAACAACGTACATTTTGTTCCCCACGCGTATTCGAAATACCGAAACCTAGGGATCCCGCGGGATTGGAATTTCTAATCTCGCAGGATCCCGAAAGGGTAATCCCGAGTCGGGATTGCATTCCCTAGCTACCATCCTCGATTGAAAATTCTCGTAGCCATCCTCGCCAAAAAATTACCATCATAATATTAACTCGTGGTAAATTCTAAAGAAAATGCTGATGAAAATTAGTAAGTATATGAAACAATGGGTGCGCATGCAGTTGATTCCGGCCACATGTTCCTGTAATCTGGGAACGAGGCCGTTAATCTATAATTAGGCGAGGCACGTCTATTTAAACTACCTGTTTGGTTTATATCACTTGTATTGGGATCTTTAACCTTAAGAGGAAATACTGGTGGTGTTTTTTCCATACAAACGTAATCCTCAGTTTCCTCTCTGGATAATGACACTAGAGCAATGATTATTTTACCATGCAATCTGTAGGTGCCACTGTATGTCCCTCGGTTTCGTTTTTCTCCATAAATTAATTATTATAAAAACTAAAAATCTTCTAAAATCACAAAAACTCATCATTTTTAACTGCCCTTATCAGACATCCAGAAAGCAAATATGACGAATATAAATAATAAAAGGAAAACCGACCGACATAGCCAAAGCCCTTCTTATTACTATTCTTGAAAAATAATTAAAATCGATTCAGTATTGGAGGAGGAAACTGGGGATTACGAAATAGCGATTTCGTCTATTTTAAATAGGTATAATCGATCCAAGCTGCAGTTGTCTCTATCGTCCCTCATACATTTATATCCCAGCAACAGCGCGACAGCAATAGATTTGTTAAATACCTATTTTTCAAATTTCATGCAGCCATCCTGTCCTCTTAAAGTTTAAGGTGAAACTTTGTCTTTTTAATTTGGAGGGATTATAGATTGGGAAATCGTTTATAAGGAAATTCCCGGACTGAATCAATGACTTTTCCTAGCATCTGGCTTTACCCGTTTATTATACACGTAAACGTCGCAGAAGAAATTCGCAAAATGATGGTAAAAATACCATTACAATTTATTGCATAGTTTTAAAGGACGAAGAAGGTAAACGACAAGCAGAAATAGCGACTGTGTTTTATATTAGAGAAGTTAAAAGACGGATAGAGAAGATAATTATTTATCACATCATCAATACAATAACAAATGGCAGATAAAACATATCGAGTACAAATAGACTTATTAGCTGAAGTTATTACTTCTATGCAACTTAAGGCATTAGAAAAGATACAAAATGATTGACAATCACACAGAGGTTACTAACTACGCAAAAGCTTCTTCTATTGAGAGCCTTGTGATTTTTTTCGTATCATTTAATTTTAAAGACTCACTATATAAGTGAAGTATTTATGCGTTATTTGTGTCAATGCCCTCGCTCCCGGCACGTAATGAATGCGTCGAACTATTTTAGTGCAACCACTATTACGTACAGTACATATAATGCCAATACGTGAAATATCTTGTCGAGAAGCAACCACATTTCCCACACAAGAAGTGTAAGAAATTCTACAAAAGGCTAAATTCCAATTTAGTATCATCAAAAAGTCCAAACTAAAAACTAAATTCTTTTCTCCAAAATAAACATTTGCTCCAAACATGACCTACTACAGTGATCTCCAAACTTAAGCGTTGTTCTTTCATATTATACCTATCCCTAGAGATCCAATTCAATAAAGAAAGCTTTAATCCAATTAGTGCCACGAGACGCCTTAAACAAGATGGCAGAAACCATGTATGAAGAACATAGGATCGATGCTTTAGGCACAGCTTTCAGAGAGATCTACATCACAGATTTTCTCTTCATAGTATGGACACGCATTCGTAGGGAAGATTGCATCTAGTATATTCTCTGTAGGAACGTTTCAAATTGGATCGTTAATTTCTGATGATACACATTATTTTACTCTTACGCAATTTTCTAATCGGATGCCAAAAGCCCCATTAGCATTTGCGCGTATAGAGACGTCTACAACTTTCCCTAAAGTGTACACATCATTCGGTCCTCGACTTCGCTTCCTGGGGGGATAGTCCACAGTATTTATCCCACTAAGATTTTCATTTTTACTGCAAGGAGTCTGTAACTGTAAGAGACGGGCCAGTAGGCGCAGTTGGTTAAGGTTCACCTTACGCGCCGCAGGTCGTGGGTTCGATTCCCACACAGGACATGCATTTGTGTGCATGAACATGTCTGTATGTCCTGTGTCTGGGTGTAATTATGTATATTAAGTATGTATTTACAAACAAAAAGTAATATGTATTATATCAGTTATCTGGTTTCCATAGTACAAGCTCTGCTTAGTTTGGGATCAGATGACCGTGTGTGAGGAATATCCCAGGATATTTATTTATTTATTTTATTTATTGGCGGCGTGTACGGCAGTAGAAAATTCTAAATCTATGGTAGAACACGTCTTTGCACCAAAGCAGTTGACATCTGGAAAAAATATGACTGATGGAGTTGACTGCAGTTATTATAATTGTTTGCTACTACTGACTACAATGTCTAAATAACGCCCGAAATATTCGATCTATCCTTGATTTTAAGATTATTTAGATATTTTGACACCAATTTATTAGAAATGTAATGACATAATATCTATCTACAATAAATAAATAATATGATGATAAAATGAATATTAATTTCGGACGTAAGGCAACTCTCTCCGGCTTATTACGTGAGATGGTTTAAAGCAATTTAGCAAAACGTAGGTTTTAAATATATCCCTTTCTAACGTCATATAACAAAAAGAGCCGGGACTATATTAAAATTGGGTTTTACTGGACTAGCCTTACTTAAACCATCTCATGTTATAATAATGGTACAATCCTCTGTGATAATGGCACAGATAATGGTGCCGATTCCGTTGCAAATTGCACCGAACTACTCATTCCTTCTTACAAACATTATTGAAAAATGATAGAACAATGCTGTCAAATAAGTCTTTGCCGTTTTCATCTGCGAGTAAATAGATGAACCCAATTTTGATGGCGACTATTTATGTTGAAATCAAGCAATTGGACTAATTTTATAGGACTAAATCTCTTACATCCTTTTCTTACGTTCTTTGTTAGAAAGAGATAAGTGAGACTAAATTAGTTTAGTTGTAAACAACAGAATCAGCACCATTCTAAGATTTCTGACCGTAATCTGCTGCACCTCACATACTATCTGACCAGTCTTCGAGGCTGGATGGATTTGAAAATAGATGTGACAGCTACTAGAAAGACAACTCGGACAGTTGTAATCTCATATTATTGAGATATTGAAAACAATTTCGTGGTCTTATTATGAATTCAAAAACATTCAATAAAAAGTTCAGTAAGAAGTATATTTTGACTGGAAATTGAGGTTGGTAATTCTTCATTAATTATGCAAGCCTTATAATTTATTTTTATGGGTTTTCATACGTGAAAAAATATCTTTATTTGGAACAAATTAATGTATTGATTTTTTGAGCCATTATTAGATAGATTTGCTTTTAAACCTAGTAAGTTATCAGTAAAAAATATACTAGACCTTTGAATGATGTGTGCGCATAACGTGTTACCACAATTTTCATTGGCTATTTACGAGACACGAGGGGACTGGAGCGTAAACAGTAAACAGTCACCTATTAAGAGACCGTCCGCATCGTACGTCGTTTAACCTCCCAGATCGATCTGCGCGCACGCATCTCTGTTTAAATCATTTTATACCTAAATGCTCATAATATAGCGATCTTAATTGAAGCAATTTATTTCGATGATGCTACTCTTAATTCTAACTAGTTGTATGCGGATGTTCACTGAAATTTGAAGACCTGGTGCTGGGAAGTACCAGCTGGGAGCGAAGTTTTGATATAAACTGCACTTGCAGTCTATTTTTGATCCATCAATGAGTTCGTACAATGAAAACCTAAACTCGAACAAGAATGCAAAAAGTTCCGCATATATCCGGCGCAATGTGACGTCAGACTAACTTTGGAATCATTAGAACTGATCTAGTGACGAGGTTACCTGGTCATTCTGATCATGAGTCAGGTACAGCCAGCCGAGCAGCGCTTGTGGGCAGCTCTCCGTTTTCCCGCACCACTGTGGCAGGTCTGCTCCGATGGCAGTCGGCGACATACCACCATCAGAACGGTAACACGATTCGAAAACTGATCACTGGATTTATAGAGCTTGTGTTTTTGTCAGTCAGCCCATGTCTTGTGAATGCGGCCGGGTCAGTTGGTATTTTTGGATCGCGCCGGTAGAGAACGGGATGCGCGCGCGCCGGCCACACTGTGACTACTCGGTGCCTGGCCGCCGCTCCTTAAGACGGGAGATGTAGGGAATAGAGATGGGATTGCGACATATTGGATCTTTATCGATAGGGAGTTGGTTGGATACATAGTCACAGCGTAACTTTACTTCCCTTTTTGATTAGGAGTTTCTTAATTCTCATGACCTCATCTTACATAATAATGTGGAAATCTTGCAAAATGCAATGGGTTTTTGACGAGTTTTATAAAAATGATTGTATGACTTTTACAATAAACTTACCATCATCATAGAAGAACTTTATCTTTATCTTTCGTACAAGTCTTCAGAGTTATAAGATTCAGGTAAAACTTTACTTATTTGCATAACTTCAGGTTCAAAAACTTCATTCACGTCCTCAATCACAGTAAGTCACGGTCTTGCAAATACTCTACTTTAAGCTTCAAGCAACAAATCCCGTTTAATATCGATATAATTTTCTCAAGATGTATCGATATTTTTTAATAGATATATCGCGACACTGATGGCGAACATGTGGGCGCACCCGACCGCGCCGGGAACTCAGAGGAGAGCAATATTTTGGTTCACTCCCTACCACTAGACAATACTTACATGAACTGTTGCAAATCTATCGTTCGATTACTTGGTAGAGGTAATGATATTTTAGAACAAGCTACGTTTGGAAGAAATTCCTTCTAGCTGTAAATGGAAGTTGGTGTTTACTCTACTTTTGAAGCATGGGCAATTTGCTTTTTTACAAATTGATACTGCTTTCGTACGCTTGGTGGGGTCTCGTTCATTATAACCAATATGATAGAATTTACGTCACCATGTACTTACTAAATAATCGTAAAACAATATGGCGGAGAAAGACTCATTTGAAGTCCGCCAATTGCAGCCATCATGGCTCACCATGCCTCATTTATCTATCCCTGAAAAAGGGGGCTTATGCTCCAGTTGTGATTATTAGACTAAAAAAGTTTAAGAATATGGTGTACCTATCACGGAATAGAATAAAAAACTGCAAGCATCTTGAAGTGATTTTAATATACCTGATTGCTAGTCCCGATATTATATACAGGCAAAAAATATTAGGTTTGAATAGATGGAATGTTTGTCCAATAAATTATGCATTTTAGTGTCTCAAGAGCCTATTGAGACGAGACCACTTAAAATCATTCTCACTATTTGGGTGCCACACCAACTTTTATTTATTCTGTGGCCACACTTTGGTTTCAGATAGCACATTCTGTATAGGTACTTAAAGAATGTTATGATACAAAAACATTGTGTTTGTAAAGCCATAATCTTATTTAGTTATTATATTTACGTTTTCAGTTCATTAAGAACTCATAAATTAGGCACAGAAATCAGATCTAATGCAGCCATGAATAGAAATGCATGCATAGAAAAAAGGTTAATATTGAAACTAAAAATTAAAAACAAAAAACCTAGAGACATTATAATGGCAAAAAATTGCTTTTGGAAAATAGTGTCCGGTAATGGTCCGCCAAATAAATCATTTTAGTATTTTTATAATCCAGATATAAAATAAATTTGTAGAAGTTATTAGTGTATGTAACACATATCTGAAAGAGTCTGAAAGATTTGCGACAGACAATTCCCGCGCATTCAGTTTGACATTATTTGTATCTACAATCTATGTGCTGTGAGGAAGTTATTGATTTATTTTTAGGCGAGCACATAAACTTTGTAATTATCAAAAAAATTGAATTGTCATACCAAATAAAAAAAAATTATGATAAATAAATTCATATATGTAACAAAAATACATTAAATCACACAAATGCAGGTCATACTTCCATCAATATTTATTGGAGATCCTATTCATCATGGTGCAACCCAAACAACTTGAAAAGTACATTCTTCACCAACATTTACTATAGTTTAATGGTCTCGTTAAATGGTCCGTGTAGGGTTATTGGACGCTCGTCTATTGTAGTCAATTAGAGAGCATCATGCAGACCAATTGAGTTTATGACGTAAGTGTTCATTTTGTAAGCCTGGATCAATATGGTTTTACAACTACAATATTTGTATTGAGGAAAAGATGGGTTGTGTTGACACGGTGTCTTTTTTAATACGCTTTTATTAGCTTCACCTGTATGTATGAATGTATGTAAAGGAATCTTCGAACGTAATTTTCATCGACTTCCAGACGTTAGATTAAGCTGAAATTTTGCACACTTATCAAGTACCTATGACAATACAATAATTTGGTACCATCGAGCTGATCTGATGATGGATCCGGAAGGTAGGCACTGGAACTCCATAACGGAGCAACGTTTCCTAACCGTGTTTGGGCTTGTTGGAATTGTCATGAAATGAACTTTGACCAAGCGCCACACGCTTTTCATTCAAATATTGAACTTAATTACAAAAATTGCTTACATTTAGGCCCTTACGGGATAGGCAAAGAATATATAGGTTCAATTTTATAATTATTTAACACTTTTTAGTGCAGGGCTTTTAAAAACGTGTTTTTTAGTTTTTTTAAACTGTAATTTATTTATGTGTGGCCTTTGTATATGAAACTCTTTCTGATACGAATCTACTCTCGATTATCTATGCTTTTTTGCTATCAAGTTAGAAGTAAAATCTTCTTTGTGGCTAGTCTCTGTATCTCTGCTATCTATTTAGATATCTTAATGTCTCTACCAATCTGAGAGAACCGCTAACCGCATAGGAACGATCATTTTGTTCAGTTTTGTTTTGTGGATACTACGGAATGATTGTGTCTTGGTTTGTTGACCATCAGACCAGTATAATCTAATGGTAATATTGTCCTTCATCTGGACACCATTCTGACACTATCTTAGGCCACCTAGAGTACCTAGAAGTAGACCATCTACCTATCAGATATCTTGTCCACTTCTTACCTCAGTAACAACAACAAAAAAAAATTATTGCGTAAGTATAAGTTCTATTAAACTTATACTTACGCAACGCTTTTCCTGGTATATGTATAATATAAGAATAAGAATAAGAATAAGAATAAGAATAAGAAATATTTATTAATCTCATCACAAAAAAATACATCTTAATACAACTTAAATACAGAGAAAGAGCAATACGAATATTACAATTTGAAAAATAAAATAAAAAGGAATTACAATAAGTGTGTAGTGTGCTGTGTGTGTATGTGTGTGAGAGATTATTAGCTTATTATGAAGCTTAATTACCATGGCTCCTACACTAGGCTAGGCCTGTCCTGTAGGTAACCATTTCTTTGCCAAGTTTCCGAAACATTGTCAAAAAGAATTGTGAAAAGAATTGAGTTGTTGAATAGAATATATGTGTGTGTCTGGGGTGTGTCTGGGGTGTGTGAGTGTGTGGGGGTGTGTGTGTGTGTGTGTATGCAAGAGACTAAAAGTGTGTTATAGATGAATAAATTGAGAAAGCGCTAATTTTAACTGATTACTCTCAGTAACAGTTCAATTTTATTATAAGACAGGTTCTTAAGCCATTTTTCAAGGGTTTTCTTTAGTACACCAACCGTGCAGTATTTAATGCAGAATTCGGACGCGACTTTGTTGTATATGAAAGGGTGAAGGAATGTGCCGAATCTACGAGCAAAAGAGGTTTTGATTGATGGCAGGGGGAGCTTAAAAGTTCTCTGCTGAAGCATAAACTCATAGTTTGGGGACTTTAATACAGTGCGATGAACGTTTAACATAACGCGTAAAATAAATATTCCGCGGACTGTAAGCACATCCATATCTGCGTAAAGGATTCTAGTGGGGTATCTAATAGTTTTTTTTTAAATATCAAAAATATAATATAAATATCCTGGGACATTCCTCACACACGGTCATCTGATCCCAAACTAAGCAGAGCTTGTACTATGGAAACCAGATAACTGATAAAATACATATACTACTTTTTGTTTGTAAATACATACTTAATATACATAATTACACCCAGACTCAGGACATACAGACATATTCATGCACACAAATGCATGTCCCGTGTGGGAATCGAACCCACGACCTGCGGCGCGTTAGGTGAATCTTAACCAACTGCGCCAACTGGCCCGTCAAAACGGAATACGCATTTATTTATTTTTGACAATTTAAAAAATATACGTCGTCAGGCGATTGCTAATACAATTGGTTCCATCCTAGACTGCAGTTACTCTAAATGTCTTTCAAGATCCCAAACACGTGTTTAATCTTCTAAACAATACGATTGCCCATTTCTGGGTTGCATTGTATTTTCGGCCGACGATGTTCTTTCGCTATTACTTTATTCACAATTTGTGCAACATGTGGGTTTAACTTTGGAATAAGCTTTCTGTTTTTAAATGTTTTTATGTTTTATTGTTTTACGTTGCCAATTGTCTTCGGTTGTTTGGTATCTACTGGCTATACGAACATCTTCCAAGATTTTTTATTATTATGGCCAGTTAAGTTTTAATCCATGGTTGGGTAACCACTATCCTATGATTTCCTCACGATATTATCGTTCATAGAAAGCTTACTTATTGTCGATGCTGATTGTAGGGTTCGAAACAATATTGCACTGAGCTATTATCACAGAATCACACACATATATCAACCTACTTAATGCAATTTAAATAAAACATTATCAGTATCAAGTTTACATAAATCCTTTTTTGAAGTTAGCGAATGAAAAAAGAAAAAAACTCAACAGTATGAATAAGATTTCAAGTTTGATACCTACTGGCTGAAAAGAAATCGAAAGACATCACTCCGAATAAAATATTTGTCAATTTAATTAAAAATAAACAAAATTGACAGTTGTTATTTGTCACTATCAACTTTCTGTTTGTTACGAGATTTTACTGCAGTGAAAAATAAAACTATTACAGCGAAATTATATTTTTCTTATCAGGAAATTGCACCTACATACTAATTTATATTTGAGGTGAGTTTATTTTTATAATTATCAACGTTTATTTACTTTTTGTAGTAGATGCGTCAATTGTGTCAGAAAAAATGGCGTTTATTGGGATTTTTTTTACCTACGTCTTTATTTTTTATTTTTTTTATACCACTAAGGTGGCAAACAAGCGTACGGCTCGCCTGATGGTAAGCGTTTACCGTAGCCTATGGACGCTTGCAACACCAGGGGTATCTTTCACGCGTTGCCGGCTCTGAAGAAACCTCTTCACACCCTTCTTGAAGAACCCCATGCTGAAACACCTATTGGGAAAACCATGGCGGGGAGCTCATTCCACAATCTGAGCATCCGCGGAAGGAAGCTCCTTTGAGCCCGCACAGTTCGAAACAATTCTGGTTTCAATGTATGAGGATGGACTCCCCGTCGATGGCGAGAGTTGCGATGGTGGAAGGTAGCCGTGGGCATCAAGTCGAACAATTACGTCTATGTTTATTAGTAATACTTTTTGTATTTATTACTAGATTAATAAAACTATGTGTACGGGACAACAGACAACTTTGTTGAAGTACCTGAACATCATATAGAAACCAAAGCACGGTCTACCTTCCATATTGAAAATCTATCGCCAAGTATCTATCAGAGTGATCACACTGCAGCTTAACGCTAGTAGATACTTGGCGTGGCCTGGCTCTCTCCTCCCACATCTTCACATACTATGGTGTGACAGCAAAGGCTTTTATGGATTACTATCTTCCGTCCTGCGGTTTCACCCGCGAACCCGAGGGTTATATTGCTTTCCCAGGATAAAAAGTATCCTATGTGTTCATCCAGAACATATTCTATCTGTATGCCAAATGTCATCCCAATCCATTCAGTACTTTTTGCGTGAAAGAGTAACAAACATCTTCACAAATCACATCCTCCTTCAAATACATACAAACTTTGGGTATGGTAAAAAATAACAAAGAAACTTTAAACTGAATTCTACTAAAACGCATAAAATAATGTAGGAATATTGTAGGAACTCTACATTTCACCTTAATATTTTAAACAATTGAACCTTTCTTTTTTCTATGTCGGTTAAAAAGGACTTTTATAGGAGTTGTGTTTTTAATTCTTCCTTCGTAAAAACCCGGCCAAGTGCACGTAGAACCATAAATGCCATGGGTTCCGTGGTACTTTTAATTCGATAATGTGTTAACCTAGGCAGAAATCCGGCCCTGTCTTTATCTGATTTATCTACGTCCTAAACAAATTGGCGATCAAAGTTTGTTACCAAGATATTTCGGTTGCCCAAAGCTCGTAAACTAGAAGACTCGTTAGGCGTAAATATTTTCCTTGTCCTTATAACTTCATCCTTAATTTCTCTATAGCTGTAGAGTTGTTCAGATTTTGTTTGAACGACAGGTTTAGCTGTAGTTTAGCTGTTATGCAAAACGGCCACTTTAGCCCTTTAAGTACATGTTCAATATTATTTTTAACCGACTTCAAAAAAGAACTTCAAAAAAGGTTCTCAATTTGTTTATATGTCTTTTTTATGTTTGTTACCTCATTACTCCGTCATTTATTAACCGTTTGGACGGGTACACTTCTCCTTTGGACCCATTGTTATCAGGTCAGGATTTGATTACTTTTTAGTGTACTTTGAAGTCGGTTTAAGTTTTTTGTAAAACAGTTTTTTTCAGATACTTTTAATCATAACTTTGTTGTTGCTATAACTTTAATTTTTGTTCAAAAAATGAGAAACATAGAGCTTATAATTTACAAGTAAATTAGCTGTGACATATAGACATGACGAAGTTAATTCTGTCTTATTACATGATATGGTTAAAGCCAAGTCTAGTCAAACAGAGGTTTTAATATAGTCCCGGCTCATTTTGTGGTTTAAGCCAAGTGTAGTCAAACAGAGTTTTTAATATAGTCCCGGCTCATTTTGTGGTTTAAGCCAAGTGTAGTCAAACAGAGGTTTTAATATAGTCCCGGCTCATTTTGTGGTTTAAGCCAAGTCTAGTCAAACAGAGGTTTTAATATAGTCCTGGCTTATTTTGTGGTTTAAGCCAAGTGTAGTCAAACAGAGGTTTTAATATAGTCCCGGCTCATTTTGTGGTTTAAGCCAAGTCTAGTCAAACAGAGGTTTTAATAGCCGGGACTACCGGCTCATTTTGTGGTTTAAGCCAAGTGTAGTCAAACCAAGGTTTTAATATAGTCCCGGCTCATTTTGTTACATGACTATTAGAAACTGATATATTTAAAACCTGGGTATAGCTAGACTTGCTTAAAACCATCTCTAGAAATAAAAAACCATGAACGTTAAAAAAATACACAGTTGGTGTGGGTTTCTTGTTAAGGAACCCAAACACGTCTGACGTCTGCGACAGAAACATTAATTATTCCGTAAATAATTTAAGGGTAAATAAGATACAAAAATATCAGTCAGTAACTTACAGTATTATCCAACTGATATGGCGCGTCGTGAATCTTCGTTCGCACAGAAAAGAAAGTATGGCCCCGAAGATTAACGAAAGAATGCTTAATTTTACAATCAACCTTAGATCACTACTGTAAGGTTTATAATACACTGCAGCTGTTAGTTCCGTCTCACTCACAAGTCACGCCCCTCCGCACGGCGCGCGCTAACATGGCGGCAGCTGCCGAAAAATAGCGGTTTCCCGCGCTTTGAAAATGTATCTTCTGCGCAGGTACATAGGTAAGCCATATCAGTTGGGTACTACTGTACCTACCTACTTACCACTTTCTTTCCGATAAAGGAAAATCGCTAGGAAACTGCATGCATAATCGAATCGAATAACGGGATTATAAAGTTGTATTTAAATAAAAGTCCCGTTTTTTCCCATATGCAAATATATAAATAGCTTACCCTCGGAAACAAGATGGCGGAAGTCGTGTGTCGTCCTTACCGCGGCTCGGGCACTTCCGGTTACCCGGGCCCCGGGTTGCCCGGGTCACTGTGCCGCGCGTTCACTTGTTGTTTTTACATGTTTTCATATTTGCGCCCTTGTTATGAGTACTGTTATAGTGATCGATAATTTACTTGATTTAATTCGACCCTGGTTTAAATCCTACTTGACCTGTTGGTTCTCGAATGGGACGCGGCGTCATATGATAACAATTGTTTTCATTGTTTTTTTTTCCGCGATTCAAAGGATATATAAATAAATAATAAAGTTTGTTGCCGGAGTCTTGTATTTCGAAACGGTGGTAAATTCAAATGTATGAAACAACTTAGCGTTCATAAGTGCCTTACCAGGGCCTAAATTGAATAAATGACTTGTCGATTTTGATTTTTGTGAAAGCGCGTTGGTTTCTTTTTAACCTTTTAAGAGCATGCATCCCGCTATACTTTTCATACACAAACTCTGTACTTATTATGGCATTGTTAAACATTTTTCGTTAATGTTTTAAGCAAATATCTTGTGCACTATATCTAGGCTTGTTTATAGGTAAAAATAAAAAAATGTTTGAAACAAATTCAGTAAAAGCCTCCGAAAAACAGCGTTTTTGCCCAAATTTTACCTGAACTTTGGCCATATTTAATGTAATGAAAATGTAAAAAGTAAATAAAACCTCATGATCTGGCATTGCAAATATATTGGAGATTAAAAATAACAAACTTTTTCTTCACAAACTAGTAAGATTTTTTCACAATAAGTATACTCCTGGTACAAGTTTTATGCTATGCGAAATCATGAATGACGACTTAGCGAAGAGGCCGCGAAAAACTACTCATGATATTTCAATACCTCGTACTCTGAAAGAAAAAAAAACTGGTATGGGAAAGCGAGATTAGTGCCAATTTTTCTGGAGTAGCTTTTTGTTTTGCATATTTTGCTTTTATTACTTTCCTCGTTCTCGAAATGAAAAACAGAGTGTGTGAGCTACAAATCTCAATAACTGTGTCGGAGACAGATATTGTGGTTGTGGCCTTCACTTATTCTACTTCTTTACGCGTTAAAACATAACCTTAACGCGAACTTTCCTATGGCATAAATATTACTATAGATTATCTAGGTATAACAAACTTTGTCCTACACTTGCGAAATTATGTTCGGTAGTCATCAAAACTTCATTACTGAAACTTATGTAGGTTACACTAAAGCATAAAATATTACAACACAGAATTACGGTAAAACTTTGATTTAGATCTAGACTAGAAAAATGTGTTAAAAATCACTGGTTTCAGGATTTTTATGTTGTGTAATCACAGGGTGTAATAGACCAAGAAAAAAAAAGTAAATTTTCTCGGTCTAAGATACCTAACTACTATTTCATGTGAATATCATGTCATAATAATACTATATTCGTTATTTAATGAGAGCATACATTAAAGATTCATCCTGGCTGTGTTCTGTGTATGTACTCCCCTTTTAAGGTAAAGAAAATATTCAAAAGGTTCCTTTTCGGGACCCGGGTAAAATAATTTACTTAATAGTTTAGTTTCCTAATAACTTATATTTCTTAATAGTTTAGTTTCCTAATAACTTATATTTAGTACGTCATTAACATTATCAAAAAATATTAGACACATATTTTTTCTTTTGTCAAACAAAAATTAAATGGTTTTGTTGAAGTTCCGCGTGACGTCACAGTGTGGAACACTTTTTAGTAACAAGTGACGTCACGAGCCTCCACTCCCGAAAATTGTCGCGTTTTATCTTTGTAAATTTTTAATGATTTGGTAAAACAAAAATACGTGGTCAATATTTTTTGATAATCCATCTGACGGACTCATAGTTATTATTTTATTAACCCAAAGTCAAAGTCAAAGCCATTTATTCAATTTAGGCCCTAGCAGGGACTTATGAAGGTCAAAGCTACTGAAGTTACCACCAGTTCGTAAGTCGGCCTTCAACTGAGCCGGCAAGAAACTCAGCAAAGTAACATTTTTTTTTGACAATCTTTGTTAGCCCAGGCAACATCATTATTCAATTTTCGGTTAACATTGTACTCAAAATATCTTGTTTTCAGGTCTTAAATTCATCGCGTTTCTGGACACCGTGATATACGGACGGAAAGACAGACAGACAGCAAATAGGGGTCCATTTTGGCTTTTGGAAGCGGAATCCTATAAAGCATCACAGTGAAGATTTCAGTAAGGTCAGTACAGAGTTTCGTAAACGATTTAAAAGTACAGATAGGTATTTATGTGATTATTTCTCAGTATATAAACATCAACGTGAGATAGAGTTCAAGGAAGCCTACATCAGCATACATCCACGCAAGCTCCCTGTATCCGTTACATTACAGTACTTACTAAGAACCGATAAGCAACATTGTTGCCACTTCAACTATTTGATGTGTAGACGAAACATTACGAGTGTTTGGTTACTTATAACTTTGATATGGACGTCATATTAAGTAGGTGTTTTAATACTACGTTCTAAAACGATTTGACAATGTCTGCATATCTACCGACCACTTCTTAATTACATACTTTGGAACACTTTTCTTAAATCCAAATTCTACCATTGCAACTCTCGCCATTGACGGTCCATCCTCACATATTGAAATCAGAACTCAACGGAGCTTCCTTCCGCGGACGTTCAGACTGTAGAATGAGCTCCCCGCCGTGGTTTTCCCAATGGAGTATGCATGAGCATGGGGTTCTTCAAAAAGGGTGTGAAGAGATTTCTACAGGGTCGACAACGCACGAGTGATACCCCTGGTGTTGCAATTGTCCATAGGTTACGGTAACCGCTTACCATCAGGCGGGCCCACGGAAGAGAAAATACACTCTTTTCTCTGTGGGCGGGCCGTATGCTTGTTTTTCCACTTTAGTGGTAAAAAAAAATATTACAATAATTTCTAACAAAACGTATTTGGTTTCACGTTTATCAAAGATATTTTAACTTACTGCCAAAAATCTTTACAAACTTGTAAGTTTGACTTGTGAGCCATCCTTTTAGTTTATTGATATAAGACAGCTCATTGTTGTTGTGAATTCATCTTTAAATCCTTTGCAATATGACCCAGATTTAATCGCATAATTTTTTGTAATCAAAGCAAGCCTACGGACTTTCTAGATAATACAGACTTTAATATTTGAGGAACGGTAGGTACAGGTACGATAAAATTGTAAAACTCTGTTTCGTGACCTGACTTGGCCGTGCGCTCTTGATCCGAAATAAATAAGCACAGAAGGTCCACTATCGACGTAAGCGTTCTCAGATACAACATTGAACTTCAGGTAAGTTTGAAGTTCAATATTTTTTCCGGGAACGCTTTATTAGTAAGTAGGTATAAAGTAAGTAAAGCCAACATTCTAAATAGCTAGTTAATAAAACATTATTTATCTTGGATAGGCTTGCGTTTAATCACCATTAATTCGCACCAAATTAGGTGAATTAGCAAGTGCATCTAGTGGAACGCTACTGTAAATCCTTAGCGATAGATTTTCAACCACCTAGGTTCATTATGTTATCTTTTACCGAAAGCTCAAGCTTTCAATTTCAATATCACTGAGCTTGTTTGGTAGGTACTCTATCATGTCTCACATGTAAAACGATAGTAGTGTAGGTAGTAAGCGCTTATGTGTGTGTGTGCACGAATTGAACCGTTTCTAGTTAGCGTTCCTTCTGTATTTATCAATTTAGTGCCATAATCGCATAAGCTAGTGACATTGAACGGTACTCTTCGTGGTGAATGTTTACGATCACGTGACATTGTAGGTGGTGGGTGGTTCGGTTCCTTCGGTTCTGTACTTGTTTGAAACTCCAGTGAAAACTGTTTATAAAGGGTTACATTGTCATGACTTGGTTTTTGTTGAATTTATATCCCAATCATTATTTTAGTATTTAAACTTACTAGATTTTTGAGATTGTTATAAAAACTTGATAAATTAAGCAAAATAATGGAACTCCTCAATGGAAAAGAGCAATATATCGCATTTTATTTTCTTATTTATTATTGACGACTATTGTAAATGATATGAATATCCTCGTGTGATAAACCGATTGCTATGGAATAAATAAACATGACTCAAAATTTAAAAATAAGCGTATGTTTAGACTTTACAAAAAAAACAACCGCCTTCAATGTGGGTTTGCATTGCACTAAAAAGTATAAAATAACGTTGTAGGTACTCTGAGCTGACTGTCTTAAGAGTTTTGAAGTTTTTACTTATTTTTACCATTGAAAAACTTGTGTATGACCAAGGACGTAGCCAGGTTTGTATATAGGAGGGGGCAGACAAAGAAAATCCTTTATCCTTATATTAGAGATCACACCCCGTATTGTTAGGATTTCACAAGCCATCCTTCAAGCCTGTTAGTATCTTAGGTCTTATAAGAAGCGTCGCAAGTTATGAAGCTCGTCAGAATTAGTTTACCAGCGAACGACCGTCCTCTAAGGGGCGGCAGCTGCCCCTCCCTGCCCGTACAGTATTACCCAACTAATAAGGCGCGTCGTGAATCTTCGTTCGCACAGAAAAGAAAGTATGGCCCGAACATTAACGAAAGAATGCTTAAAACTTACAAACAACCTTAGATCACTACTATACGGTTCATAATACACTGCAGCTGTTAGTTCCGTCTCACTCGCAAGTCACGCCCCTCCGCACGGTGCGCGCTAACATGGCGGCAGCTGCCGACCAATAGCGTTTCCCGCGCTTTGAAAATGTATCTTCTGCGCAGGTACATCGGTAAGCCATATTAGTTGGGTACTACTGTACCTCGCTACGAGGATAATGTTGCTCGCGTCCGTACGTTCTGCCTTAAACTCCGTACACGTGTTCTCCGGGTGGTGCGAAATGAGCAACGCCCACGTCTGTACGACCCGAACAGATGGGGTTCGCAGCTGGAACTACGGGTCCGGCTGTTTGGATAAGGGTACGCGGGGTCAGGTTGGCCCTCCACCATTGCAAGCGCAAAGGTGGAACCTGACATTGGGATCGGACTCGCGGTGGTCTATATGGTGGTTGCAGAGGAGTGGCATGTTGTCTGCTAGACTATGTGTTGGTCGTGCGTCATTCCTCGCGCGCAACAAGTGTCTGAAGTTACCGGCCTAAGGCAAAGGGCCACCTGGTGGTCAGACGCGGGGTTCGTGAGTAACCCTCAAGCAAGTGAGCTCCTGTGAGCGAACTGCATCTCCGGCACTTTCCTGGATAGAAAGTAGAGGACTACCCGTTGGATTAGTTTTCCGGCAACCCAGCTGCAGGCATTGGGTAGATGCGTGGATTCGTATTCGGGAGGTGAGCGTGCATGACAGCTCCGGGACCATTCTGGAGAAATGGGAGCCAGCTTATCTGGCGTCCCTAGCGGGGATTGAATCCGCTAGCACCAGCAAGGTGCGCTGGTGTCGGTGCTTGCGCTGTGCGTTCTGCGTTAGTGCTCGTACTAGTGCTGGCGTGCTGGGGTGCGTGTTGTGAGCGGCTTTACAGCTCCGGTACCATTCTGGACAAATGGTAGTGAGTGATCACGGTGCGACTCACATTTTCTCTTGAGTACCAGGGGCGAGTACTCTGGCGGCGTGACCTACCGCAGATGGTCCCAGACGCCTCGTAAGGGGTTGCTTGGTATAGTGTGCCGTCTTTTTTTTATACCGAAAGGTGGGTAGAGGCGGCCACTATACAAAAATATAAGTAGTTTTGAAGAGGGTCTGTACCTCGCTACGCCCATGTGTATGACCACAATCTCATCATGGTAAGTGATTAACCGAATGTGGTAAGCAGTGTTAGGCCATTGCACTTAAGTTTAAAGATTGTTATCGCACACTTCATAAGCCACTGTTAATTTACTCGCGTTCGATTCATAATAATAGACGCTGAGATTATTTATGAGCTGAAAAGTTTAAAAAATACAGTTCCATTTCACCCTCATTTGTGGAAGGGCAGGTTCAGCAGTGGGACATTATAGGCTGATGATGACAGGTCCTTAAGAATTTGAAGCACCAAGTGTTTTTTAAAAGGTAGACACATAATTGTTATGCAATTGGAGTCAGTGAGATAAAAATTTATATGTTATGTAATTAACCTAAGTTTGTTTTGTAAAGAGTAATTGCTGAGATTATTGCCTTCTCAGCAAATGCAACCTTCCGAACCGGTATTAGAGTCAGACTTGTCATAAGTTCCTGCCAAGGTCTATTTGAATTAATTATTTCATGTAAAAAACACAAGGTACTTTTTGATCTTTGCAAAGGGCTCTTTCTAAGTATGATAAGAAAGCTGAATAGCAGTCCTGCTGTCTACCTGATTAAGTAGCAAACATATTTACAGTAGATAGGTACTTATAATAAGTATAAACTTCTTTGTATTTTGAAACATAATGTGGTCGCAAGCGAGAGCGAGCGGGACAGTCAGAGCATGCCAAGTTTTATAACTTTAATCGTAGAGAACTGTGTGTGATAGAATAAATTTGAATTTTAAAAATGTTTCTTTTTTTCAAATTCATAAAGCATTTATTCAATTTAGCCCCTGATAAGGCACTTATGAACGTTAACAAATGGCTCTACACCGGTTCCAAATACAACTTGAACTGAGAAGACTCCGGCAAGACCCTCAGCAAGTCTTTTTTTTTAAATATGTACTTAGAAGTATTACAATTAGGTACAAAATATATATAACAATAGCCTGCGAAGCGAACAATTCATTCAAATGCATTCTTGTCATCTACAAGCCACGTAGCTCTTTAAATAATCAAATCCTGATCTGATGACATTGGGACTAAACGGGAAGTGTACCCTTTTCAATAAAAACAAAGAATTTTCCAAATCAGTTAATAAATGACGGAGTAACAAGTAACAAACATAAAAAAGTACAACCGAATTGAGAACCTCCTACTTTTTTGCAGTCGGTTAAAAATGGCCCTAAGCTATTAAGGCGAAACCATTATAATGCGAAATGTTGCGATATTAAGGCCGAGCTCGTTTTGCAATAATGCGTAAGTAACACAAGTGTGCCGCAACCCTAATCCGTAGTACTTCGTCTGTATTTACATGTGCGATATTAGCAATTTTTATATTTTGTATACTTCATACGTATGACATAGTTGCGTTGAATATTCAGTTAAAACATTTTTTTTTCATCTTTAGTAAACTTATGGAACCCGTCTTTGGCCATCTGGTCCGTCCAACATACCTGTTGATATGTTCATCTTAATTAGTTGAATATTTTATTATTTTCATTATATACCTACCTAGTTTATGGAAACGCATCTTATCCGCGAGGCAACGGGTTCACAGGTCACTTTTGACAACTCATATTCATGTATGTATGAAAAGAGAAAAAACAACGGCAAGGAGAGATACCTTCTCGTCAAATATGGCTCCTTAGCTTCTAAGTTTAGTTTTGTTTCACCGCACCTATTTCTTTCGTACGAGCATCAAATCTGACCACCCCCTTGACCGTACCTTGAAAGTCACGCGATCGGTCATTGACCTACCGTCGTCACTGTGGTGAACTGTGGTCACGTGACCAGTGGTTACCACTCCTCGGTACACCCTCCGTGGAATTATTTGTAATTGATGGTTACGCGTATTACGCCTGCCAACTTGTAATAGCAACATAACATAACTCATCTAATCAAGTTTTAGCTATTGCTGGATAAAAGGCGAATTGGCTAGATAGATTAGTAGGCAATCTTTTTTAGGGTTCCGTACCCAAATGGGACCCCATTCATAAGATTTCGCTGTCCGTTCGTCCATTCTGTCCGTGTATCTGTCAATGGGCTGTATCTCATGAACCTTAATAGGTAGCCACTTGAAATTTTTACAGAACATGTATTTCTATTGCCGCTATAATATACAAAACATACAACAAATAATAAAAATGAAACCCTTGTGCGAGTCCGACTCGTTCTTGGCCGGTTTTTTCAATTAATTTTACGATGTATAGTTTTACAGGCAAGTGATTATGCGGACAAAGGTGATAAGTACATAAAGCCTAGAAGGGAACCTCCCACGGATAGAGCTCCTCATAAGTGCAGCTGCCGCCACAGAAAGTGAGGTGCTCGGTGACAGATTTAATGCTTTTGGTAGCCAGCATAACATAACTCCCCTATTTCCCTGCCATTTTTTATATTTCGATCTATCCTTTATTTTGCAATTGTAGGATGATATTTGACATTATTTATGAGAAATGTAATGTCAAATATCGATACCTAATCGCAAAATCAAGGATATTAATCGAATAAAGAAAATGGCCGCGTCATTCGCGGGTTTGAAGCAGAATTTTTCCTGTAATGACTCAGTAACTAATCCATAAACCCTATTTTGGTATCAAGTACATAATAGAGAAAAGCCGAAACTGAAAAGTTTGCCATTTTCCGATATGAAACATGAATCTTCCTGCTGTTTACGTTTGATTTTCCTACTATCATGATCAGACCATGTAATGAAATGAGCACAGATATCGCGATTGCAGCGTATTATTCAATATTGATGCCAACCTATCAATGATATTCATATCCTTGGTCAGTGACAAATCTTGAGAAAAATTGTAAAAAATATAGAAAAAAAAAATACCACCTTTAAAGTACACTTAAAAGTAAGAAATAATTACGTAGGAACATCATTATGTCATACTTTTAAGTGACTGCTACAGTATTACCCAACTGATATGGCGCGTCGTAAATCTTCGTTCGCACAGAAAAGAAATGCTTAAAACTTACAATCAACTTTAGATCACTACTATAAGGTTAATAATACACTGCAGCTGTTAGTTCCGTCTCACTCGCAAATCATGCCCCTCCGCACGGCGCGCGCTAACATGGCGGTAGCTGCCAATAGCGTTACCCGCGCTTTGAAAATGTATCTTTCGCGCAAGTACATCGGTAAGCCATATTAATTGGGTACTACTGTACCTGACTCTGATTTGAAATCAGCAATAAAAAGTCCCGGTAATTATTTTAAAGTTTTTTTATACAAAGGGTTCTAGTCTACATAGATCTAAATATAGCAAGTGTGTGTAGGTGTATTGTATTTATATTATAAACACTACACGCTAAATTCCCAATTTATTCCCTCCCTATCTTTATTTACAACAAATAATGTACGTAAAATACAATCTATATTTAGAAATATTTCTCGAGTCTGCCGCTGCTACAGACTAACCCCCTTATTCATAATCGCTTTTTAACTAAATCAGTGTAATAGTGTGCCCCGTCTCACTCTTTCGATCATCAAATGTCACGTGTCAGATAAAGACTTCGGAATTTTAGCTAATCAACGTTTGATAACTTTATTATGAATAAGGGGGTAACTGTATTCTCTATTTACCTATATGGTCATGGTTATGAAAGACAAAACAATTTTTACCAAAGCATATGATATTTTTATGAAAGCGACCTTTAAAACTGGGTTATGTGGAATTAAAAATTTAGTCCCACCTGTGTTATTCTGACCATATGTGTATACGCCCTAGTTTCCGTAGGTGTGTTTAATATTTCATCAAACAACTTTTTTATTTTTAGCCGGGCTCTTCATAAAAATGATATCAAGGATGTCTGCTATCTTTTGATATGTATTTAATTTCATGTTACTTTCCTCTTACATAACTTGTCTTTAATATAATAATAGGTATTTGAATATAAATAAATAAATAATAAATATCCTGGGACTGGGACATTTCTTACACACGGCCATCTGATCCCAAACTAAGCAGAGCTTGTACTATGGAAACCAGATAACTGATATAATACATATACTACTTTTTGTTTGTAAATACATACTTAATATACATAATTACACCCAAACTCAGGACATACAGACATGTTCATGCACACAAATGCATGTCCTGTGTGGGAATCGAACCCACGACCTGCGGCGCGTAAGATAAATCGCCAGCTGGCCCGTCAAATATGTAATATATAATATATCTCATGTATATGTACTATATCTCAGTAAATGTATGCACTAGTTATTCCCCGCGGTTTTTTCCGCGTTCTCAGGCTAAAAGTGTTCTTTGTCAAACACAAAAAAACACCATAGAGTCTATATTTTAACTGTATGGATAGCACACAACACGGACAGAACTCCGTGATCCATGTTACCTAACATCAAAATAGCACTGCAATGCGAGCATGGATGTATCGATACATAAATGTATCAATTTTTGACGACAAATCTAACATAGCTGTATGAGAATTACTGTTTTAAACTTATGGACTATCTATACCCGGCAGGTAGGTTAGACATAACTTAACCTCGTCAGAGGTGTTTCTCTATTACCCATACCCTATTTGCCCATGATGTTATGTATTTACGCCAGTTTTCGAGATACTCGGCAAGTGCAATATTTATTCACAACTTATAATCTACCAATCTAAATTTATCTATCTTTTGAGAGAGGTAGAGCATAGCGTTTATTCGCTCAAAGAGCAGCTCGACTGGGGAAGTACCTCCACCTTACAGAATACCGCAGCCAAATAACTTTATGTTGTGTAAAGTTGTGTTCCTGCGCGTGAGTAAGGTCGCCAGAGCTCATAGGGGAGGGGAGAAAGGTCGGTAGCGCGTTAGCGATGCTTCGTGTGTTGCAAGCGTCAATATGGCTACGGTAACTGCTTACCATCAGGCGGGCCGTATGCTTGTTTACCGACATAGTAGTATAAAAAAAAAACTACTTTCTATTGGAATAAAATAAACAACCGATTTACCTTCAAATTATATGCATAGAAAGCACATTGTAGTGATCGTGCAAGTAACTTTTAATATGATTATACTACTGCCGTTGCTGCAAGCCGCGCTACGATCTCGTGCTCCGTTTGATTTATTGCTCGGTGACATTTCTTCGTAATTCCTATCGTGTACCTACCTACTTGTACACTTTTGTGTGCGTAGGTACCATCGAAAGTAAGGCTGCGCATCCACCAGAGCTGTGCGAGGTAGCGGAGCGGTGCGAGGTAGCGGAGCGGTGCGAGGTAGCGGAGCGGTGCGAACATGTGTAGCGAAGCTGTAAAACGGTGTGACTCCTTCTACCAGAGATATGCGAGGAATGTGTAATGTGTACAGATGAACGGTACGAGGATAGGTGGCCAACTCTTTTCGGATATTATCACCACGGAATAGATAAATAAGGTTGGAAAGGCCCTCGCTCCAATTTTGTACTAGGACCAGTGTCGCCACTTGACCCCCACTATTTTAATTTCTACACATACGCAATCATATTTTTACAAATATTTCGCACACATCCAAATCACGCACACATAAATCTCAGGGCAGATATTCGTTCGCCCACTAGCACTAAGCTACCGTGGGCATAGACACTCACACACGCAAAAATGCATACACCTGTCAAAAATGTTGACAACTTACAGTAGGGATGGGTAGTGTATAATCGTTAATGAATCGGTTCGATTATCAATTATTATTCTCATAGAACTTGGAATCGATAGTTGCATGGTTATGCTGTACGGATTACACAAAACTAACATATCTTTTTCTATTGAATTAATTATATTATTATTCAGCATAATGATTTTTTGGACCGGCAATAATCAATTTGTGACGATTAAAAACTAATAAAACTATTAGGGTATGTAGTGGTTTTTTTACGGATAACTGCGTGATAGATATATAATATATATTATATTATAGTGCGCAAATAACGAAAATTTTTACAACAAATTATATAGTTAACTAAATCTTAACTTCTAATGTTCGATTTGTTTTATTTCTAAACTGATTATTGATAGTCTGGTTGTTCGTTGTGCGTGGCACTTCACTAAGTGGGTGGGACCCGTCAATGAAGAACGACATTAACGTTAGTAAGTAATTACCGAAAAAATACGATACTTCATAGGCGTGAGCTGTTAAAATTATGAAGCTAAATTTGACAGATTTGATTTGCTTGATAAAGTCGATATTTTTATCGATAAATTATCTGATGAATGCGTGGGGAAAAATGTAACATGAAATTAATATTAAGAAATTATTTTATTTTATTTTTTTACTATATACTAGCTAAAAGCGCAGCTTTGTAAGGGCTCGTAAGATTTTTTTGTAACTAAGTTTAATATTTTAATTTCAATAAGCCCAAATATGGTTAGGATAAGGATACGTCGTTCCACTATGGAGTTTCAGTGCTTACCCACACTCCAACTCCATCATCAGACCCTGAATACAATATATGGCCAAAGTTCATCTCACGACAATTCCAACAACCCCAAACATGGCTAGGATACGTTGCTGCGCTATGGAGTTCCATTACCTACCCTCCTACTCTATCATCAGAGCCCGAAAACCATATATGGTCAAAGCTGTTCTCAGGACAATTCCAACAACCCCAAACACGGCTAGGATAAGTTGCTCCGTTATACAGTTTAAATACCTACCATTCTACTCCATCATCAGACCAGGGATACCACGTGTGGTCAAAGTTCATCTCACGACAATTCCAACAACCCCATCCAGCGCATGCCCTCCTACTTCATCATCACACCCCGGAAAACCATATATGGTTATTGAGCTATTATCACTATAGCTCAATGTATATGGTAAGTCTTATCATCTAGACAAACATTTTAATTACCTATGCTAAATTTCAAATATAGATTTGATCCTATACTTTCAATTCTTGATTGTGCATCATCTGTAGAGGTGTGATCGTTTTTTCGTAAAGTGTACCACAATGTGTAGAACTGAATCGGATAGTAGATCTGACCAGGGAGCCAATTCTCATTCACTCGAATTAATCACTTGTTCCAAATAAAGTTCGAATTCGTACTTTTTTCGAGTGAAAATCAAGTTAGGCTATTCTGAGAATTTCAAAGCCGCCATTTTCTCTTATTTTTCGAGGGCTAGCGCTGGAACTACTTCGACTGGTCGGGACCGTTCGAAACGTATTTCGAATGCGAACTATCAAACGTCAAACAGTTAGGTTGTCATTTGGAAACGTAATGACAGATAAGCCTAAGGATTTCCGTTACTCACAGAAAATATTTTGTCATATTCATTTATAATTATTATATAAAATTGATTAACTTATGAATTCCGGATATATTAGGATATAATAAGAGTAAAAAGTTGTTTTAAATATTTTATTAAAATATTCATTAAAATCTTTTAAATTTTAATTTAAGATATAAAATTATCACGTACGTTAACAAAACGCAATTATCAAGTGAAAGGAAACGCATCGTGCAATTTGTATCCATCATAATGGCAACATTTACTCCTTACACTCGAACTTATTTCGAAGGTTAGTTCGATTAGTGCCGAGAATACAGGATAAATAGACTCCGCCCCTCGAAATTTTACGGTCGAAATAGAACTCGTAATGCAAGTTCGATTCGAAGGCTAGTTCGAGGGAAGTGAGAATTGGACCCCAGGTCGTCGGTCCACCTGGTGGGAGGTCGTCCCGCTCGGCACTTTCCAGTACGTGGTCGCCACTCGAGAACCTTTCTTCCACATCGGTTATCGGCTCTTCCAGTTACCTCTACCTGTCACGCCAATCCATTGTTCCCTGGCGTTAGGTTCTTTAGGAAACCTACAATTTATAATTTATTGCATTAGTCAAATTACATTTTACTTAGATTATAATACTAAATACATCATAGTAAATACTCGTAGATGAGGAGGAGTTTTATATGTCCATTTATATCATTCGGTCACATTCATTCAATGATTAATATAATATCTAATTTCAAAATACGTCTAACTAAAAATGTACTATCGTTAATTAAATATAAAATAATTCCAAAATTATCTTTGTCAAACGTAATTATATTATATAGTCTAGAATTCTATCGATGATTTTATTTAACCAAACCACATGGTCACGTCACTATCGATAAACATGCTGCGCCTTACATCACTGCCAATCAGGGCAAAGGACGAAGTGTAGAAGACGCAATGTATGCAGTACATTGAAAGCGGATTTGGTCATTGCGCTGATTGAGCGAGTACACATCGGTCAATGTATGTTTTTCATAACTTGTTGTAATAATTTTGTTAATGTTTGGTATTTCATAGTGTTCAATATGTTTTTATGTTTTTTACTAATAATATTGTAATTAAATGTTATTTTCGACTTACCGATGGAAAGATATACCTCCTCGCTCTATACTTGAGGTCTGACTTTTTTGTCTTACACGTTATTATAGCACAACACGGCATTATAAGCAGAGCTCTGTTCTCCAATGTAATCCGACGCGCACTGACCGCGAATCGGTCGAGTTATGATTATCGAATCATAACTGTGGCGCGCTTGCCCCGCCCACATTACCATTCTAACCTTATTTATCTGTTCTGTGATTATCACTACCAAACACCAACTATTGACATACATTTCTGGCACACATTCCTCGCACACATTCCCCGCACGCATTCCCCGCACGCATTCCTAGCTTGTTTATGTACAAAAACCTCGCTCCGCTAAGCCCCATATCCACCAGAGCTGTGTGTTGTGGAGCGAGGCTAGGTAAATGAAGTGATTCTATCGGTGCTTAAAAACAGATTCCTCGCAACGCAGCTAAGCACATCTCTGATGGATATCCACCCTAACAGTGGGTTGTATCCATTAGACTTTATTGGAGTTTTTTATATAATACATGATTAGGTACTTTAATATATGTTTCATTAATTTGCGTCGTATTTTTTGTGTCGTGGCTTTCTCGGCCTTTGGCCTTACTGCAAACTCTTATTGCAATCTAGTTGCAAGCAATCTTACTCAGTCTGAACTGTTGTTTTTGTGTCAAAGAATGAAAGAGTCTGAATGAATGCAAAAAAGTGACTAGTAGAAAAACTTATTTTTTTCCAAGCTTCCATTCGGTACGGTAACCGCTTACCATCGGGCGTATGTTTGTTTGCTACTTCAGTGATATAAAAAAACAAGTTGATGGTAGGCCTCCTGATATTTATAGACTAGCTGTATTCCGCGGTTTCACCCGCGTTCCCGGGATAAAAAGTAGCCTACGTCCTTCTCCATACCATAGGCTATCTGCATGCCAAATTTCATGATGATCCATTGAGTAGTTAAGGCGTGAAGGCGTAAAAAACAAACAAACTCACTTTCGCATTTATAATATTAGTTAGGATTAGGATAATTACATACATTTCTTTATCATTTAAATACAACTCAAAACCTGACAGTGAAACTTTTGTAATCAAAAAAGCCAAAAATCCAGCACATGTCTAATGTCAGACAATATTTTTGCAATGGTGACTTGACGCACACCGTTCGTTAGTAGTCAGTCTTCGCCGTAGCGCGTCCGTAGCCGCCCGCCTCCGTAGCCGTCTACGACGTAGCAAGTTACTACGAGACACGTGATAATAAGCAGTTAACCAAAATATTGTTAAAAATTTCGTTAACTTAAACAAATTTATTGAATGATAAATATTTGATGTTCTGTGTTTGTGAAGACAACGGCACAATGCGGTGAGTTCGACAGTCACGAGTTGACTTCGTTTTTTATTGTCTTATGCGTGGACTTTGTGGATTTTTAATCGGCAATTTGCGGTTTGTGGTTGGTCTTTATTTTTTGATTTTTATTGATGTTGTTTTGATTGTTAGCGTTACATTGGTTTACAAACCGACCGATTGATTTTTCATTATAATTAATAGCTGATGCTGATGATATTGTTCTACAATAAAATATTTTTTTATTTAACTTTTAGACTGAATGTAAAATTAGAGCATTGCATTTTTTGCTGTTTTTTTTTATTTGTTTTTATTATGACAACATACAGTCATTAAGTAATATTTTTACAAAGTAAAAAGTGTACATTTTTTGTGTCAACTATTGTTTTGTTCATTATTTATAACAGTAGGTAATACACAGACAGAAAGGTTGGCTTATCATATTAATTACAAATAAAGCAATACCACAGAGGATTATACTAGCAATACAGATAAGTTTATATATTTGAGTTAATTTAGTTAAACTAGTTAAACCACGTTCATCTTTGTACTCACACTTTCAACCACGCAACCTCAGCCTTGCAATAGACCATATATATAGAATATTATTACTTGTACTATTATTTATCCTGTGCTATTATAGGTATATCCTATGCTATTACAAAGAAGGAGCAGTTCGTCTGGGGAAGTACCTCCAACTTACAGAATACCGCTGCTAAATAACAATAAAATAAATAAATAAAGTTGTGTTCCTGCGTGTAAGGATGCCAGAACTGATTGGGGATGGGGGGTATCCCGTGTATTTCATGTCATTTAATGAATGCTGTAGATAGCTGTCGATCACTTTATGTTGATTTATTACTGGCTGTCTCCCGCGGTTTCACTCGCGTTCAGCTTTACAAATAAAAACAGGATTTCACTTACGTACGGTTGTGTACAAAATAGTATCTACAACTGTTATGCAGACGACAGTACAGGGGACGCTCATTACACGGGCCGTGCTAATATCCCTCGTTCCGTGGTGGAGGAAAGCCGCGAACGGCTGTTGTCCGAAATCGAGAGTACACTAACTAGTGTCTCCGATTGGGGTCGACTAAACCTAGTCCATTTCAACCCCACTAAGACACAAGCCTGCGCGTTCACCGCTAAGAAAACCCCATGGTCTGTGGCTCCACAATTCCAGAACACGTCCTTGAACATCAGTAACAGCATTGGGATCCTTGGCGTCGACATTTCTAGCGACGTTTTGTTCCGTAGTCACTTAGAAGACAAGGTTAAGCTGGCATCCAAAAAGCTCGGAGTGCTCAACAAAGCGAAGCAGTACTTCACATCGAGGCAAAGGCTGCAACTTTATAAGTCGCAAGTACGGCCTCATATGGAGTACTGCTGTCATCTGTGGGCGGGAGCACCTGGATACCAGCTTGCGCCTCTAGACTCGGTTCAGCGACGTGCTGCTAGAATAGTTGACGATCCCGAGCTCACAAACGGTTTAGAGCCCCTCAGTCTGAGGAGAGACTTTGCCTCCTTATGTGTGTTCTACCGCTTGTACAACGGACAGTGTTCTGAAGAATTGTTTAAGATGATGCCCACGGCCACCTTCTACCATCGCAACTCTCGCCATCGACAGGGAGTCCATCCTCACATATTGAAACCAGAATTGTTTCGAACTGTGCGGTCTCAAAGGAGCTTCCTTCCGCGGACGCTCAGATTGTGGAATGAGCTCCCTGCCGTGGTTTTCCCAATGGAGTACAGCATGGGGTTCTTCAAAAAGGGTCTGAAGAGATTTCTGCAGGGTCGGCAACGCGTGAGTGACACCCCTGGTGTTGCAAGCGTCCATAGGCTGCGGTAGCCGCTTACCATCAGGCGGGCCGTATGCTTGTTTGCTAACTAAGTTGTATAAAAAAAAAAAAAAAAAATACATATGTGATTTTGTAAATATTTCTGTAATGATTTGTGATAAGTAAGTACTTCAATCGAATGCATGTAGCATTTGAACATAGGTAAGTACGGAGTGTCGAAAGGTCCCTGGTGTGGGATGCCACATGTGTTGATACCATAGAGTTCGCATATTATAGAGAGATAGCGTTATCTTGTGTTGTGCGTTGTGCGACGCATGAGCAGTTTCCATATAGATGCATTCACAGATATATCGTACGCTAATTGATTAACCATCAGACAAAATGTCAATATGAATTCCTTGTCATTTGTTCTTGGTAAAAGTATCGATAAAAAGCGAAAAATTGGCATTGTACAATGTATTTTAGTCTTTCAATCAAACTATGTACGTGCACTTCGTTTCAAGGCATTTAGACCGTACCGGTGCTCAAGGACCGTACTTTAGTACAGTCACTCTATTAATATTCTGATTATATTCAAAATTCAAAATAATTTATTCAAATAGACCTTCGCAGGCACTTATGAAAAGTCTGACTCTAATACCGGTTCGGATGGTTGCATTTGCTGAGAAGAGCCGGCAATCAGGGCCGCCGTAAGCGGGCGTGCAAAGCGTGCACCGCACACGGACGGCACGCCCAGGGGCGACAAATCGAGCGAATCATACCTTCAAAGCGCGCGAGTCGCGACCAATAGGCATTTAGAGAATACATTAATTATCCTTTTTTTCTCTAACTCAGAGTAAGTAGTCGTAGGGCGGCATAATCGGTATTGCACGCGGGCGACGAAACAGCTAGCGGCGGACCTGCCGGCAATAATAAACTCTATGATTGAGACACTCGCGCCATCTCACTTACCGGCGACTTGTAAAGTTGCAGCAACAGCCGTTGCGGAAAATTCAAAATACACATCGATTGGTCGAAATTATCATTTTATGTCCTTTTGCGGTCGAGACCAGGGACTGTGGTGGGGGGTCCGATCCTCGCCATTTTGCTCGCACTTTGTCATCAAAATTGATCGAGACCTCCGGAGACCAGCGGGCGGGGAGCTTTTTCAGCCAATGCATCAGCTTGGCTATCCAAAGAGGAAACGCTGCCAACCGGCTGTGCGCCAGACTAAGCATTTGTCTATATTATATTGATTGTTATTTGTACATATTTGCTGTAAATTACTGCTAGATATAAAGTACTTGTACTTATGATGTCCTTTCCTCTGCCGAGCGACCCCTCAGCCTCTTCAAAAGGGTGTTTTCTCTTCATTTCCCCTACTAATTTTTATTATATCCGCATTTTTTATCTTCAAAACAATGCAACGATATCAAATACGGTATGACATTACGGTAAAGGAGCGTTGCAACATTCTATGAGTACGATATTGATTAGTAATTTGTATATCGCCAGAAATCGGGTGGAGCACGCGATATTTGCTTCCATCCATATTTTGTTTGCCTCGGTCACAGTTTTAGCCGATCAATTGATAAAATTGACATATTTTTGTTTAATAAATATATATTTGTTATTGGTTATTAATTTTAATTTTGGGTGATACTTAGTTTAGTTTGACATTGGTGCCGTTTCTATTGTAAATTGCACTAAACTAATTTTAATCAGATCACATCTCTTTCTTAGAAACATTTTTGAATTGACAGGACATTTCTTACGTTCTTTGTTAGAAAGAGATATATAGTGAGACCAAATTAGTTTAATTGTAAACAACAGAATCATCAGTCACATTTTTCCAAGTCGGAATAAATTCTTTGAGTATATATTACTAGAATTATAATTGTCATTCAATTAATTCAGTTAATTCAATAAATAATTAAGTTATATGGAATCCATAGTATCTCTGCATAGTTTGAGATCAGATGACCGTGTATAAAGAATGTCCCGGGATAGTTAGTACTATTTTCCTGACCAAAACTGTATAAGAGAGTCGAATTTTAAATAAAATAAATAAGTCAATAACCCGACTGTAAAAACACAATTAATGCACTAAAAGGAACGAAACAAGATTTAGAATAGTAAACAAAATTAAAATAAACTACAAACAAAGTAAACTCTACTTCGGTTTAACACACTATATTATGAGCTGAAAGCCTAATTTTTAAATTGTGTTGTCTGCAGTGGGGTTTTTGATTTTTTAAATTATTTTAGACTTTTTAGTGTCCCGGCACAGTCTAATGAACAAAAACTGTGTTACTTATTCATATGATAGCACGAGACTAGACCCGAAAATGGCCCGTTTTTAAATTGTGTTTTTTGCAGTGGGGTTTTTGATGTTTTTAATTATTTGTTTTATTTTAGACTTTTTAGTGTCCCGGCACAGTATTATAAACAAAAACTGTGTTACTTATTCATATGATAGCACGAGGCTCGACACGAAAATGGCCCATTTTTAAATTGTGTTTTTTGCAGTCGGGTTTTTGATTTTTTAAATTATTTATTTTATTTTAGACTTTTTAGTGTCCCGGCACACTCTAATGAACAAAAACTGTGGTACTTATTCATATGATAGCACGAGCCTCGACACGAAAATGGCCCATTATTAAATTGTGTTTTTTGCAGTCGTGTTTTTGATTTTTTAAATTATTTATGTTAGACTTTTTAGTGTCCCGGCACAGTCTTATGAATAAAAACTGTGTTACTTATTCATTTGATAGCACGAGGCTCGACACGAAAATGGCCCATTTATAAGCTAAGTATATAAAACTTTACCAATTTATAATCCTAATTAAATTTGAACATATCATCATCATCATCAGCCTATAATGTCCCACTGCTGAGCACAGGCCTCCTTTCACAAATGAAGGTGAAAGGAAATGGGCAATACTCCACCACGCGTGCCCACTGCGGATCAGTGGAGGTAGGCTAGTGGTCAACCTACTGTTGGAATTTTTCAAGCCAAGGAGGCATCCAACTAGCTTAACGACTATCACAAATAAGTGATAACCGGGACCAACGGCTTTACGTGCTTCCGAAGCACGGAAACGCTCGATTTGAAATACTACTAGGCGATCACCCATCCAGGAACTGACCACGACGGTGGTAGCTTAACTTTGCCGATCGAAAAAGAATGGTTAATCATGCCACACCACGAGCGCTTCATATATGTTTTGTAATCCCCTTTTAATTTCCTTTATATACCATACTCGATAGATTTGGATAATATTTTTTTTTCACCGTCATTTTGTTTTTATTTTTCAAACACCTATCTAAGAACACTTGGGTTTTAAGAAGAATATAACGTGTCATCAACAGATGATTATTTAGCTTCTTAATAATTTTTATTGTTTTTATAATTCATTAATTTAGTATTATTATGTTAAATTTAACTAAATCTAATATAAATAATAATTGTTTCGACTAATAAATGGCGCTGCACTCATTCCTTTTCAAGTATCAACGATCTTACCATAAAGGGAAAGCTACCCTCATTGCATTGATAAAAGGGCCTGCAGCGCCATTTTGCAGTCAGTCGTTATTCTATCGTCGAACGTAACACTTCGTGTAAAAATATCAAATATTATTTTTATATTGTCGTGATATATTATATTGTGCAATTGTGCAATGCAGTGTTTGTTTGATTGGGCAAAATTATATCATTAAGTGAGTACATCATTATTTTTATTCTCTTGAAACCTATTTTACCCCATAGCTTTTACAAACGATACCTTAACTGTCGGTAATAAAGATATTTACAAACAAGATACGCGCGAAAAACAACTCTTCCTTGGCAGTCGGGTAAAAATACGTTTTTACGTATTAAGCGATGCGATAGAAATTCGTATATTATTATAAAGTCCCAATTAGTCACATATTAGAAGAAAACCAACTAAGTAAAACCCCTTCACGATTTATTTTCATCAAATCCAATCAATTTGAATAATTTTTGTTCTATCATTAGACAAATAAACAAATCTATTTTTGATATCATAAATCACAATATTTCAACTTCTGCCGTTTGCACAAAGTCCATATTTCACAAGCACATCGCGAAGCACGCACGGGCATCCACGGTAACTACGGTACCAGGCTTATTTGAATTTCCCCATTTTTTTCTCAAAGCAAATTGCTTAATAAGTATACCAGAGTATAAATATTGCGCTTGGTAGTTAAACATTACTACTTTGGGTTGCAGTCACGTGATATAACGTGATTATGTATAGAAAGAACAAATATTTATTTAGCACACCTCGTTTTAGCTTTTCTGGAAGTCTTGTGTCGTCTGCCTTTCTGTGAATTTTACCTTTCCTGTTCTTTGAATGTTTGAGTTGAATGGCAATGTATATGACATAGTTAATTATTACAATCATTACAGTTCCGCCTTTATCATAAGGGCACACGGGCCCAGGCTCGGGCCCAGGGCTCCCACACTCCCGAGGGCCCCGAAATGCCGATATTGGGAGCTCGCACACGTAGGTACTAGCTCCGATAATCGCAGCTTTCAAATAGTATGTTTTTTATGAGCGACTTTTTGTAGCACGTGGACGTTTCAGTATTAAACTCACTACTCGGCGACAAAATAATCGATCAGTGATTCGCTCGTGGGCCAGCTCTCTTAAAGCGATGATAGATCTGGTATATCGAATGATGGTAAAGGTCGTGTTTTCGAATCCTGTAACGAATTTGAGCTTTCAAAACATTGTGCGCAAGCAAGCAATACCACGATGGCGGGGTACTTTATAGTACTCCTAAAGCTGGCTACCCTCTCAAGTTTTCAGCAATCACGTACCGACCGGTGTTTCAACGCTCGCGCTTGAGAGCTAATTCTTTTCTAGGCCACATATTATATGTGATATTGTGATTACCAAAAACTCCCTCTACCCTTTCTATCCAACGCGACGCAATCAATCAAAATTATACCAATTTCGCGGCAATGAAACTTTGAAAATGAAGCTAATAAAAATATGGTGTGCGTTACCACTTTGACAATGGTCGTGCAAGTTGACATTGACCCGATACCCATTACCGACACGACATGTCTGTCCCCATGTCCTCACATGACGACTATAACTCATGTTTATGGCGACTGCGTTCAATGTCACCCTTTAATATTATAGCATGGCCTATCTATAAATATAAAATTCAAAGTCCTGACTGACTGACTGACTGATTGACTGATATATCAACGCACAGCCTAAACCGCTGGTCCTAGAGACATGAAATTTGGAGAGTATATTCTTTGTGAAGAGTAGGTATCCACTAAGAAAGGATTTTCCGAAATTCCACCCCTAAGGGGGTAAAATAGGGGATGAAAGTTTGTATGAAAGTCCGTCAGTTTCGATGTTAGGATCTTCAAATTTTGTGTTAAGGCTGAAAATTAAAAATTAATTGATACTTGTCTCAGCGTTTTTAATAATTCCACCCTCGAAGGGATGAAAAGCAGGATGAAGTTGTGTATGGGAACTCACTGATTGATATATCAATGCACAGCTTAAACCGTTGGTCTTAGAGACATGAAATTTGGAGGGTGTGTTCTTTGTGAAGTGTACGTATCAAATATGAAAGGGTTTTTCGAAATTCCACCCCTAAGAGGGTGAAACGGGGGTTGAATTTTCTGAGAAACATATTATTGCACACGTGAATTTTTGGTTTTTTCATACGTTTTTATGATTGCATATTATACTTTATTTTGTAAATCAAAAAAAAGTATGAAAAAAAAGCCAATATATTATAGTAATCATCAGTCAGAATATAAAATTCCAAGTCCTGACTGACTGACTGATATATCAAAGCACAGCCTAAACCGCTGGTCCTAGAGACATGAAATTTGGAGGATGTATTCTTTGTAAAGAGTAGGAATCCACTAAGAAAGAGTTTTTTGAAATTCCACCCTTAAAATAGGGGATGTAAGTTTGTATGAAAGTCCGTCAGTTTTGAAGTTAGGATCTTAAAATTTTGTGTTTAGGCTAAAGACTGATTTATTCATACGTGTCTAAGCGTTTTTGATAATCCACCCTCGAAGGGATGAAAAACAGGATGAAGTTGTGTACGGGAACTTACTGATTGATATATCAACGCACAGCTTAAACCGCTGGTCTTAGAGACATGAAATTTGGAGGATGTATTCTTTGTAAAGAGTAGGACTCCACTAAGAAAGAGTTTTTTGAAATTCCACCCTTAAAATAGGGGATGAAAGTTTGATGAATGTAATTGACGGGACTGAATGGAATTGATTGGACGAATGTAATTTTTTTTTTTATGTTTGTTACCTCATAACTCCGTCATTTATTAACCGATTTGGAAAATTCTTTTTTTATTTGAAAGGGTACACTTCCCGTTTGGTCCCATTGTCATCAGATCAGGATTTGATTACTTCTTAGTGTAGTACTTTGAAGTCGTTTAAGTTTTTTGTAAAACAGTCCAATTATTTTTGTAAACAACAAAGTAATAAATTTCTGCAATTCTAATATCTAACCAAAATGGCGGGATACGACGTGAATTCGATTAACCTCTACGTTTTTTTTCTAATAGTGAAACGCGCCTGCATGAAAATGTGCTTTTTTTGAAATTCATAAGGATACCACGGAGAATGTGGCTGTTTGATGAGTAAGGATTGGACCGAAAAAGCAAAAAAGAAAGAGTTGCATAATGAAATTCAGTACAACATTATACACTGTTTTGGATGATATAATGGTTATCATGACACCGGATGTTTTAATGCTGGCAATAATCAAAATGTTTCAGGAACTTTAGTAGAGGATTTATAGCTTGGGTGTAGATAAAAGGCTTTTATATAATTTGAACTGTTTTACAAAAAACCGACTTCAAATTGCACTAAAAAGTAATCAAAACCTGACCTGATGACAATGGGACCAAACGGGAAGTGTACACTTCCAAACAAAAATAAGAATTTTCCAAATCGGTTAATAAATGACGGAGTTATGAGGTAACAAACATTAAAAAAAACCGAATTGAGAACCTCCTTCTTTTTTTGAAGTCGGTTAAAATACGTAATTGGTACTGTAAGCGGATTAAAATGAGTCCAGACATCATCAATCTACTGTTAGTCACTGAGAAGATACTTTATCTACCTTCCGTCTCCATCATCAGTTCAGCTCGCGGTCACCATAATATTGTATTGTCATCGGAATTTGACAGGCGCTTCGTTGTAAACAATATAAATTATTTATTATCCACTTCTGGCTGTCTCCTATTTAGGTCTTTTCACACACGCTTCGAGTACTCTCATCCCAGAGATTAGTTTAGTTTAACGGAGAACTTCGTCATTATTTCTTTGTTTGGGATAATGTTAGTGTGTATATTCAATTGAGAGGGAGTGATAGCGCTTATAATGTGTTTTTGAAGAAAAATATGTAATTTTTTTCCTGTAGGCCACGCGGGCGAAGCCGCGGGCAGAAGCTAGTTGAAAATAATTTCATCGAACAAACCAGTTTTCTATGTGTATTTGTTTGGGTATTAAAGAGTTTTCCTACATGTACTCGAAATATGAGTAACACTTCGTATACCAGTGTTTTTCAATCTTATTGATTTCGCCCCTTACAGGTTGAAAAATTCTGGCGACCCCCTTGTCAGACAAAGAATTTATAAATTAAAAGACTATGATAATGATTTTCTTTATTTTGATACCTTTACTTGTTAGTCTGCAAGAAGCCGCGAGCGGTTTGCAAATAAGTAAGAGGTAAGTTGGAGGCCCGCTTGCGCGAATTCTCCCTTGCCTTTTTACTTCTGCCGGCGACCCCCCGAATAAGGTTTCGTGACCCCCCCTAGGGGTCTCGACCCACAGATTGACAACACTAGTATATACCAACTAGTGTTTCATAAAATGTATGGATCCGCAGATTTTTTTCGCTGTTTTCAAAACAGAGTTTGATTAGAGGTCCTCGTTACATCGTTATTTTATACTTATTAGCTCCTTTTAGTTTGAATCCCTCACTCTGAAGGCTGTTTTATTAAATAACAGTTATTAAGTTTAATCATAATATGTAAAAACCTAAATGGCTTCCAAATTTCTATCGTCTTTTCAAGTAAATATATATTATTCATATTCTCCATCTAAAATTACTTGTCCTGACTGATTCACCAACGCAGAGCCTGAACCTCTTGTGCCACAAACTGGAAATTTTCCATAGAAGTTCCTTTTATAACGTAGGTATCCACTAAGAAGGGTTTTTTGGAAATTCAACCTTTTGGAAAAGGGGGGATTTTGTTTGTATGAAAAATATTATTTCTTAAATAATAATGATTCTCATTATTAGTGATTGTGGTTTGGGGTGATGGGGATTTGGGTTACTCGAAAATCGTCTGCTAACGGGGCAAAAAAGGGGGTATTTTAATGCGTTCGTGTCTCGATTTACTCAAAGTTCCTTTTATAGCCTATCCTATAAGAGAGGATTTTTAAAAATTCCGTTCCTAAAAGTGGGAAGGAAAAAACCGCGGGCGGAAAGCTAGTTTAAAATCAAATAAATAATCTATGTAACAAGATCGTTGCTAACATGATTATAATCTGACCCATATTTACAATTCTAATTTTACTAGAGTACGGGTGTTATCAGGTTATCACACATCAATCTACTACGTCACGTCACCTACTTAACCTTAATGCATTTACATAATCAAATAGAGGCAGGTTGACTGACATGACAAAAACCTTATAAAGAACATGAAAATTATCACCAATCAATGCCTAACTTGGAAAACTCCTAACAAAAATAATTACAAGTCAAATTGATATTTGAAAAGAGATCATTTTGAGTTGAGGTATCCTAGGGTCGATTATTGTCTTTGACAATAATGTAGCTTTAGACATTTGTCGATTTTTTAAAAATAATACTAGGTATAACGTTTTGAAAGAAATCTTTTCAAATGTGTAATGCGACATCGATGCTGGAAACTGGAAACGCTGGGCTAGGATCATTAGGCATCTAACCTGATCACAAGCCCGTCCTATAATGACAAAATATGGAAAAAAAAGTGATCGGATTAATGGATGTGGGCAAAAAAACTATACTTTCGCTTTTGTCTAGTGTGCAGATCATTCCTGCATGCATATTTCTGTGTTACCTTACATTTAAATAACTTTGCGTATTGTATTCTGTACACTTTAATTTTGTATATTTTGCTAGCATGCCTGCCATCTACAATGTACCTAACGAGTTTATTTTCGGTGTCGAAAATGATAGGCTTTCACTAACAATTGATTACTTAGTTTGTTATCATTACCAACCTAGTAAATTGTCTACCGCTGTTTACCTATCATTTGTGTTGACCGTGACCTTACAGTATTGTGACAAAGGGAATTTACTATTGTTTAAATAGTTTTGCGTGGGTTATTTTATCGGGCTTTGTCGTTGTTGTCTTTATATAAGCTTTATTATAATCATGATTGAGTCGTAGAGAAAAGCTGTATCAGTTATGCCGCTTTTCAGGTAGGGCAGATTTATCAGTCGCCAAATAATTCTCGTTGAAACTATTCCTCTGATAAGTCTATACAAATACTTTTCTAATTTCGAACTAACAGCTGGATACCGCTTATCTGGCCATTGACTACCCGAGTCAGACAGCCATGTTCCATGCAAATCTAATAAAATAAAAATGCTTCATTTGAAAGATGGCCATTTTAAGAATCACAAATTGTAAGTGACATTGACATGAAAATTTTAGTTCTTACTTTAAGATTTATAAAGATATTGGTGTTGATTCTGTTGTTTACAAACTTAACTATATAGGTTTATCTCTTTCTAGCAAACCACATAAGAAAACTTAATAAGCCGTTTAGACTAGTAAAATTATTCCAATTGGTAATTTTCAATTTTATGGCATCATCACATGTTACATGGTTAGTCTATTTACTTGTAAATGATAATGGAATAGACTATCCTACAGACCGAATTAAATATTTTCTATCCATTTTCAATCACGTTTGAAAGAAAAAGGGAATCCAACAAAGAATGCTATAAAAACTAGAAATTATCATTTTTCATAACAAAACTAGGTTTTCCCATGTCGCAAGAATATGTCATGATTTCCATTACTTATTTATTGGATTTTAACCGTGGGAACGACTGAATGCAGGTATTAAGTCCATGGTACCAGTCAAAGACGACAGCGGATTATATTTTCCAATCCTTGAGGTTTAAAAGGCCACATTTGCATACGGAAACTAAGAGTGATACACTCATGTAAAATGGTATTTCTTGTTGCTGTCCGTGGTATGTCTTATATCCCTAACTACGGTGGCCACCACAAATGAATTAATACAATCTGCTCTATGGTGGCCACTTAGTAAGTGAAAGAATGCTGGTCAGCGTTAAGACATTAAAAAAAAAAAATTGAAAAAAAAATATCATCATTCGTCCAACATACGTCAATTCCATATTCTCTTGATCCTATATTACATTAGTACCCAACTGATATGGCTTACCGAGGTACCTACCTGCGCAGAAAATACATTATCAAACGCGGGAAACCGCTATTGGTCCGCAGCTGCCGCCATTTTGCGCGCGCCTTGCGGAGGGGCGTGACTTGCGAGTACGACGGAACTAACAGCTGCAGTGTATTAGGAATCTTATAGTAGTGATCTAAGGTTGATTGTAAGTTTTATCATTCTTTCGTTAATCTTCGGGGCCATACTTTCTTTTCTGTGCGAACGAAGATTCACGACGCACCTTATTGGTTGGGTAATACTGTGCATTACTATCCTTCTTAGAAGCCATTCTATGTTTCCATTTTCTCCTACTAGTACGCTGCCGTTTACATTATGATCCCTCGCCAATTTAATCGTCGATATTAATTTTTAAGTCGTTCCGTACGCGAACCTTTTGTTATTTTCTAAAATTGTATTCAATTCTAATTGTAAGGACAAGTAGTAATTTGTTGGAATACGTCGGTCATGTCTTTGTGTCTTTAATTATTCAGCGTCTTTCTTCTAATAATGTCTTTCAACATTGCTTCAAGGAAACGTTCTTTGTTGATTACTTGCATTTAAATGTTTGTTTGTATTTATGTATCGTACTATAAAATATTATACTTTGTTACTCAATTACGCTATACTTAATGGCTGGAAGACTTCATATCCCGGGAAAATATCAGATCGGGAACGCGAGGCTAAAACAATTTATATTTTTATTTTGAATTTATAACAAAATAACAAGACTGCTAGTCTTGTTATTGGTTTGCCTGATCATCATTCCTAAAAGAAACATTAACAGGAGTAATCCGTATTACCGATCATGTTTTCTCGGTACAGACGGTGCCTATCCCAATTATTCCTGAATTTAATCAGGTATTATTTAGCTATGTACGTATCAAACCCTGCTTTCTATAATATTAGTAATCGAAGGATATTTCACGGTAATCCGTTTTTAACTAGCAACATTTTATATTGTCACAGGTATTTGTACAACAAGTGTTAGAAATGTCGCCACATTGTGGCAATGTTGATGAGGATGGTTCGTCGCACGGCGCTGTCCCCCTCGACGCCTAGCAGCCGCGGTATGGACAAGTACGAACAGTTGGCAGTGGTGAGTTTATACGTAACGTCTTCAACATCTATCTTAAGTTTGTAGCGACACCTATCAGTGACACAAAGAAGTTCACACTCCGATTTATATGTAGATGGTAGCACAAGATTCTACATCGCGCAAACGAAGTTTAAGTCCACATTCTGCATAATATACAACTATCCAACATACTCGGTCTCCAAGTGGTCCCTAGAAACTACGGCCATGGCTGGCGGAAGATCCTTTTCATAAGTTTAAGAAGCTATCTTAATAAACATTCATCATCATCATCATCAGCCTATAATGTCCCACTGCTGAGCACAGGCCTCCTTTCACAAATGAGGGAAAGGGAATGGGCAATACTCCACCACGCATGCCCACTGCGGATCGGTGGTGGTCAACCTACTGTTGGATTTTTTCAAACCGCCTAGGAGGTCTCCAACTAGCTTAACGATCCATAATAACCATTATATAACCTTATATCTTCTTAACCATTGAAGTTAATTTGACTTTCTAAAATAACCATGAATAATCAGCCCTGATGATGCAGGTTGGTGAGGGTTCGTACGGCGTAGTGCTAAAATGCCGTCGACGGGACACTGGTCAGCTGGTTGCCATCAAGAAGTTCCTCGAGACAGAGGAAGATGCGGGCGTCAGAAAGATGGCACTGCGGGAGATACGGATGCTCAAGGTACCGTTGCTACGCTCTGTCAGTGGCGTTTTAGAACACCAATGACACATATTGTAGATTTTCATTATCATCATAAGCCCCCAGTACTTTATACCCAGAATTCTACACTAAAATTGCTTCTCAGGGAAGAATTTGCTACGGTATTAATTTTGGCGATAGATAACAATCTTATTGGTCTATCATATCACATGCTTTCTGACTCTTCAGCTTATTAATCCTCCTTCAGAGCTAATCTGACCTGCATTGAATTTGACCCAAGCACAAAATGTATATATTATAGGTATTTTTTCCAGAAACTACATCACGATCACCTCGTGAACATGATCGAGGTATTCCGGCGCAAACGGCGGTTTTACCTTGTGTTCGAGTATTTGGACCACACGCTGCTCGATGAGCTTGAGGCCTCCACTGGGGGCCTGGGAGAGGACACCGCTAAGAAGCACCTCTACCAGTTACTGAAGGGCATCGATTATTGTCATCAGAATTCTGTGAGTATGTACAGCTGTGCTTAATTGTAATTTTTCTTTAGCGTCTGAGATTCTAGCATGAATTGTGTTAGTACAGTAGTACCCAATTAATATGGCTTACCGATGTACTTGCGCAGAAGATATATTTTCAAAGCGCGGGAAACGCTATTGGTCGGCAGCTGCCGCCATGTTAGCGCGCGCCGTGTGGAGGGGCGTGACTTGCGAGTGAGACGGAACTAACAGCTGCAGTATTATGAACCTTATAGTAGTGATCTAAGGTTGATTGTAAGTTTTAAGCATTCTTTCGTTAATCTTCGGGGCCTTACGTTCTTTTCTGTGCGAACGAAGATTCACGACGCGCCATATAAGTTGGGTAATACTGTACCTGTTCTCCGTGGGCTTAATTGTTCCAGAGAGACCTTGTGTTTTCTTAAGAGGCAGAAATGGTCAAAAGTCTCTACATTCCAGCCCAAATTATATGAAACCTGCTAGCTCTACGGTATTGAAATTTAAATATATGATACTTATGGATATAACAAACACATCGCCCGAGCCGAAAACACGATTTCAATTAAAAGCCTCGATAAAAAAAAATGCCAAACATACCTCTGAAAATCAAGAAATTCCCAAATATATCCAACGCCTGAAGGTATTTTGATACGATTTTTTTCATCAATATAGTACATATCATAAGCAAATAAACGCCCGAGCTAGTTTTTTGAATTTGTGATCCAGTTTTTCATAATAATGATTTTAAAAAAAGTCGCTTACGTCAAATTGATCTGAGCACCATGAACATCATACCGCACTCTATTGTCCTGCAACTGGCGTATTTTGCTTCGCGCTCACTCGCATTCCGCGGTGATCCGCGTTGCTAGATGGACCTGTGTCATTTTTTTTCAGAACTTTCACATGATAAAACCCTCTCAAATTATTAAAAAAATATATCAAATTATCTTCAGAAGACACTGGAAAATGCATGCTCGTAAAATTAAGGCAATTGAGCCTATTATTTGCTTGTTATAAATAAAAATATATAAAATAAAATCTGTTGAGATTGATGCTTTTGAAAATTGTCACCGAGCCATGTCGTGGTACTGACAGAGACTGATTGTTATTTTCGTCTTTGCTAGGTACGGCTAGGGTAGCCTAAGGGGCTAAGGCGCGGGGTATTTAAGTACTCGCGACTGAAGGAGGTGATGAGTCAAATCCTGGAAAATGTATTTTTTTTTCAAATCATACGAAATGAAAAATCAGCAATATATATTATTTTTAATGAGCAATTACCTATTTCGTTATTTACCTGATTAAATAACACCTCATTCAATATAATTTATTTTGAGATCAAAGAAAAGGTATGAAAGGTAGGTTGACTGATACTGCTAACAGTAGGTGCCCCGAAGTCGGGGCGGGCATGCCAGCCACTACTGCGGTCATCAAGTCATCTATAGTCATCGAGTCGAGCCGGTAAACTTTTATTTTCATTGTTTTATCACAGTATTATTGTGGCCCCTTCGCGTAGTCGTCAAGTGTCAATGGCACAGTAACATTAGTAACAGTAAGAAAAATATTACACAACTTACGTTGATTAAGTTTCTACTACTTACTGGACTGGTTAGTTGGAATGAGAACCCATCGTATATTTACAATTACTAGTAGTGAGCTCGGCTATCATTGTGCCGATTATCGTAACGGTCAATGGCCTGATGGCCAAAAGCCTCGAGGCTCTCGGCAGTACTCCTCGATACAGCTCGCATTGTGAGGAGGTTCCTGTTTCTGCAGCCCTACCGGTAGCTTAGCTTTTTCAGCCAATCAGCGAGCCAGGCACAGTTTTATATCAATAAAATTTATAAAATTAGGATAACTTTTTTCCAAAACATTAGGTATATATTACTTCCTTAAGGTGGATGCTCAGCATGAGGCAGGAAATTTTATATTATATGGGTCAAAATAGCTTTTTGAGTTAGATGCCTGCAATAAGGATCATTCACATAACAAAATTCAAACTTTTTGATTACTACAGCGGATGCACATAACCTTTTTGAGCATAATGTTTTTTAAATTATTAATATCCATCAATAAATGACAAAGTTATTAAAGTTTTAAAAACAGCTTAATTAAAACGCTTGCTCCCGCTTGTACATTAACGTTGACGTCATAATTCGGCCACCGTGCAACTCTGTTTGTAACCTTTTCACGGCTTAACCACTGAACAGATTTAAATACAATTTGGCAGGGAAATAGTCCAATTAGTGGAGAAGGACAAAGGATACTTTTGAACGTAAATGATCTTCATTGCTCAAAAATACAATTATGTTACATTTTACATACCTCGGTGATACCTGCAGATTTTAACTACCGCGGTAGTACCTGCGTTTATCCTATATTATCACTCAGTAAATTTGACAGCGATAGCTTAGAAGTATCACCTCACCTGCCAGCTTTATAAAAAGAAGTCCTTATGCACGGTTATGCGCTACCTTTTAGCTGGTAGAGCATTTTTTTTTGAGTTATTGTTAATGCCATATAATGCGCCTGGAGTGCTATTCTTTAACAGTTGATAGGAAATGTTCTGATTGAGTTATAAACGTGATATTTTTAACTAACTTCTAAAAAAAGAGGAGGTTCTCAATTCGATTGTATTTTTTGTTTTTTTTTTGTGTTTGTTACCTCATAACTCCGTCATTTATTAACCGACTAGCTGTTCCGCGCGGTTTCACCCGCGTTCCCGGGATATAAAGTAGCCTATAATACTCGGGGATAATGTAGCTTACTATTAGTGAAAGAATATTTCGAATCCGACTGGTAGTTCCAGAGATTAGCCCGTTTAAACAAACAAACAAACAAAAAAAACTCTTCCGCTTTATTATAGTAGTATAGATAAATAGCTCAATAGTTTTAATTTAAAACATAATAGAAAAATTTATCTGATTCCGAAATTGGATCACTCAGTATCGGAATTGTAATATCGGAACTTACGTGCCGAGATTCCGATATTCCGAGATTTATGACCTAGGTACAATACCAGAAGTATGGAGAGGAAATATAATGGTCTTCAAAAAAGGCTATAAGGTCCTATTGAAGAACTACCGCCCGATATCCTCCCTAAGCCACGTTTATAAGTTGTTATCGGGAGTCATTACGAATTCTCTTGCACGTAGGTTTGAAGACTTCCAGCCTCCCGAACAAGCCGGTTTCCGTAAAGGCGTTAGTACCATAGATCACATACATATACTTCGCCAAATTATACAGAAGACTGAGGAGTATATTTGGCCGTTATGCCTTGTGTATGTGGACTATGAAAAAGCCTTCGATTCAGTTGAGACATGGGCGGTATTACAGAGTCTACAGCGGTGCTTAATCGACCATCGCTATATCGAATTGTTGAAGGTTTTTGTACAGCACAGCCAATATGTCAATCCGAGTACAGGACGAGAGTACGAGACCAATCCAGTTGCAGAAGGATGAAAGACAGGGTGGGTGACCTTTTACCACTGTTATGGAGGATGTGTTCAAGCTCTTGAACTGGAAAGGTTATGGCATCAACGGTGAACACATCTCTCACCTTCGACTTCACGACGAAATAGTCATAATGGCGGGAATCGCTGGAAGCTTTGAACATCATGCTCAATGATCTCAAGAGACTTTCCCAACAGGTCAAGATGAACATATACAAGACAAAAATTATGTCTAATATTCATATTCCACCAATACCCGTGATAATTGGGAACACTGCTCTCGACGTTGTAGACGAGTATGTTTACCTAGGACAAATTGTCCAACTAGGTAGGTTCAACTTTGACAAAGAGGTCAACGGAAGAATCCAACTCGGCTAGGCAGCATTCGGGAAGCTACGGCATATCTTCAAGTCTAGAATACCTCAGAGTCAAAGTCTTAAGACAAAGGTTTTCAATCAGTGCGTGTTACCAGTGATGACATCCGGAACATGGACGTGGTCTTAAACTGCTTGTCGCATAAATAAGCTCAGAGTCACTCAGCAAGCTATGGAATCAGCTATGCTCGGAATTTCTCTAAGAAACAGGATCCAAAACGAGGACATTCGTAGGAGAACAAAAATTATCTATATAGCTCGTAGAGTTAGTAAGTTGATGTGGCAATGGGCAGGCCACATCGCTCGAAGAACCGATAACCGATGGGGATGGAAGTTTCTCGAGTGGCGACCATTAACTGGAAGGGGACACCGTGCAGGACGACCTCCCACCAGGTGGACCGGCAACCTGGTCAGTGTCACTGGGCGCTGCTGGATTCAAGGGCCAAAACCGCAGAAAGTGGAAGTTAATGGGGGAGGCCTATGTTCAGCAGTGGATATCCTTAGGCTGATATGATGATGATGATGAATAAAAATGGTAGGTAAAGAGGACATTTTATTGAGAAATTCTACAATTATAGTACAGTATCCAATACAATTATTGTAACAGTGATGGAAGAAAACCTGTTTATTTGTCAAATAACATCTAATATTTCGATTGAGGTCCGATTTTTTGCCTCAATTTTCATTTTATGAGGACGCCTTGTTATTTTCAATTATATTGCGTTTGCATTGTGATATATCGCTAAGTTTAAAAGTTATATAGTTTTGTTTACGTGGTGATCACTGTAGTGAACAAGAATTTAAAAAATACATAAAAAGTAATTTAAAAAAAAACGCTCGATAAAATTCAACATAGTTTCCCTCCTTTTAATTTGTGCACATTATGAAGACTCACAGTGTATACGAGTAGGATACTCTCCTGTCTGTCCATTTGTCACAGCCTGTTTTCTCGGAATTTAAAGAACACAAATTTTATTCAGATAAAAACGCTTAGTTTCGAGACCCGATGACACTTACCTAAGTAGCGTATGTAAAAGAATTCTGGTTTTGGGGGACAATTACCTAACCTGAGAAATATTATCATCAGTATCCACTTTTAAAAATAAATATCTTGAGTCATTTTTCACACACGGCTACCTGATCCCAAACTAAGCAGAACTTGTAAATAAATCTCTAAATAGTATAAAAAGAAGTCGTTTTCCGCGTCCGTTTGTCTCTCTGTTTATCCGCTAACTCTAAACCACGCAACGGATTTTGATGAAGTTTTAACCATATAATTATTGCTACGTAAAGAGAAGACGCCACACATCACAACTATGTTCCGTTCAAGTGAGGCCATCCGGTCACACTTGTTGTTGTAAAACGTGAAAATAACGGCGTTTGCGAGAAAAATACTCCTAAAAGCGTTCTGATAGCGCTACGTGATTCTACTGTCTGTTTAGACGACTAATTATTGTTTCAGTGCTAAAGAGACCTTTAGTCGACTCTAAAGAAATGGGACATAACCTTTGCTTATGATAGCTTCTCTATATGTGGTAATAATAGCGCAATGCTTTACAGCAAATCATTATCATTAATATTTTAAATGATATCATAGATTAAAAATTAGCCAGAAACAGTATACGCGATACCGTGACCGGGTGGCGTGGGCGGGCGCGCAAATCGCTCCACTGACACCACATTATGACATTGTACCCATGCGAAGTCGGGGCGGGTCGCTAGTACTTACTACACCCAGACTCGGGACATGCAAATATGTTCACAGATGGATATCCTTGGTGGGAATCGAACATAAGATTGGCGGGGTGGAATCTTAACCAACTACGCCAACTGGCCCGTCAACATATTTTTTTAAGTTATTTGAAAAAAAAAATTGGTAAATGTTTATCTGCAGTTTGTCTACTGTTAACGTTTATACTGTGTCCAATTCAAACAGTGTCGTTCTCGCGGAAATGTTTAGATGGCGGTGTGTCATGTTGAATTGTTTGTTTGCAATGACGCACTTCTAAATAGAGGGAGCTAGTATTTTTTGTTTGCTTAGTTCCGATAATTTCCGCTAATATTATGTGAAAATGTGGCGCAAGGGTCAAAACTGAAATCCGCTCGAGAGTATTCTGCGCCTTAATAAACTATGTACTTATTATTTCAGTGTACGATTTATCTGTGTGCCAAGATCCATCCAAATCCGTTCAGCTAAGACGCATCTGAGTGGTAACAAACTTACACACACACACAATGTTCCTGATTTATAAAATTAGAAAGGTCATTTGAAAATTTCATTCACATTCATGATATGATTCCTCCAGTTAATCATTTCGTCTTAACTAGTTAACTTCTTAAGGTTGTCGGTCTAGTAATAATTGTGATTTTGATTTGTTGAAAATAATGGCGCAGGGACAATATGACTAATTTTAAAATACCATGTTTGACAAAGATTCCCCTTTGTATAGACATGAGGGCGCCCACACCCTTTAAAGGGTAAATGTGTACCTTGATCGTGATAATGAATCAAATGTCGACATATACCTATGGTAGGCTACTCCTCGATGAAATCAAAGTTTTATTCTAATGTAACTTAAATTCATTGAAATGTTTGTAACGGTCGACTTTGTACCGATAAAATCTTTCGAACCTTGTTATGTACTTGTATCGGGAACGGGGAGCGTAGGTACGACCATCAAACACTGTAGTTAATAACGCACTGATTTATTAAACGTAAGGAGCGGTGGTCGCAGCCACACGTATATCTAAACATAAACATATATAACAATTCCTCCCTCTTTAATAACAAACTAGAAATATTTCTGATAATCAACCTTAGGTCGATAACGCTTGGGCTTAGACAATTCAGGGACAGGGTCAAGAGTATCAGTTGTTAAGCCCGAGTCGCTTGTAGACACAGGTGTTGCATTATCTGATGCAGATTCTTGACTGGCACAATTATCTGACTCAATAGAGTTTTGCGCCTCTGCATCATCAGAGCACTCGACTGTGGCTCCGGTGCTAATCCAATGTGCTATGCACGCGTGGGTTCGTATCCCATCCTCGTCGCCACGTGTTATGTACTTGTATCGGGAACGGGGAGCGTAGGTACGACCATCAAACACTGTAGTTAATAACGCACTGATTTATTAAACGTAAGGAGCGGTGGTCGCAGCCACACGTATATCTAAACATAAACATATATAACAAACCTAAATGGTATATTAAAATCATTTGTTTTTTCTTAAAATTTAGCAAATAAACATACAGTTCGCCTGATGGTAAACAGTTACCGTAGACTAAAGACGCTTGTAACTTGCAACACTGAAATCTTTCCAAACTCAAAAGTAGTTTGGGGTTGAGAGGTGTCGTGTTTGGAAAGGACAAAGCTATTGACATAAGATTTGATGTTTAATTAATTATTTCTAGATAATCCATCGAGATGTGAAGCCAGAAAATGTGTTGGTTTCCAACAATGGGATAGTGAAACTATGTGACCTTGGGTTCGCAAGAGCTCTGGCCGCCCCCGGCGAGCCCTACACGGAGTACGTGGCGACGAGGTGGTACAGAGCTCCTGAATTACTAGTCGCCGAACACAGGTGACTTCACTACTTCACTTACGTTCCTATTTGATTAAAGGCTTAACATTCATCGCAACTCATCATGCTGTTTGAACCTGAATATATTCAAGGTGTTATAAAAAATATAAGCCCGTTCCAAAATCTGACCTACCGAAAATGTTATGGTAAAAATTCAATTACAATGAATATATTTTTGAACCCATAATTTTGTGAGAAGAAATAAAAATAAGAGTTTAATATAGTATAGCATAAATTAATGATATACGAACTTGTCTTTTCACTTTTCTAGGTACGGTCCAGAGGTGGATATTTGGGCGATAGGATGCCTATTCTCAGAGATGCTGACGGGCGACCCTCTGTTCCCTGGCGACTCCGATATTGATCAACTGGCTCTCATAATTAAGACTGTTGGTGAGTTTTTCGTTTTAATTTTTGTAGAATAGCAAAGAAATAACAGGATTGTACATAGTTTAGTTTTGGCACGTTTAACACATGTAAATTGTACCTACAAATATAAAAGTCTGCAGCTTTATACTTTCCGTCCTAGGAGCTGAAGAAATATTTTAAAGCTTGATCTATCGGTTAAGGCTGTTCTTTGTAAATTTGTGGAGTAATTATTCATTCAATTCATTAAAAGACCGATACAAAATTCAAATGTCTAGAATCATGTACTATAATAGGTTTCAGTTTCCGTTATGATGTCACTTACACCCTGTATGCGCATTCTTAAAATTAATTTGTTCTTAAACTCCAGCCATTCTTTAATTCTATGTTGTTATTAAATACATGCTTTCGTCCCGCGGTTTCACTCGCGTTTCTGAGGAATCTTATGCATTTCCGGGTTAAAAAGTATCCTTTACCCAAGGCCAAGGATGTAACACGCTTACCCAGAAAATACCTATTCACTTTGGCCTTGAAAACATCAAGGTTAAAGGTGTCGGGAAACAGACCCCTGAAGAGATTTCCATTCCTTAACAAGTATTAAGTATTCCTTTACAAGTATTTAGTACGTCAGTAGTACTATTCATTATTCTATTTTTTTTATACTACTAAGGTAGCAATCAAGCATATGGCCCGCCTGACGGTAAACGGTTAACGTAGCCTATGGACGCTTGCAACACGCAGGGGTATTCTCGCGCGTTGCCGATGCTGCAGAAATCTCTTCACACCCTTTTTTGAAGAACCCCATGCTGTAATTCATTGGGAAAACCACGGCCGGGAGCTCATTCCACAATCTGAACGTCCGCGGTAGGAAGCTCCCTTGAGACTGCACAGTACGAAACCATTCTGGTTTCAATGTGTGAGGATGGACTCTCCATCGATGGCGTGAGTTGCGATGGTAGAAGGTAGCCGTGGGCATCAGGTCAAACAATTCTACAAAACACTGTCCGTTGTACAAGCGGTAGAAAACACATAAGGAGGCAAAGGCTTTCCTCAGACTAAGTGGCTCAAAATCGCTTATGAGAGTTAACAATACTGATGGCTTTTCGTTGAACCGAGTCTAACGACCCAAGCTGGTATCCAGATGCCCCCGTCCATAGATGACAGCAGTACTCCATAGTATAGTATTGAACGTTCGGTGTATGTTATCCAGGTAAGCTGGCGCCTCGTCACCAGCAGGTGGTGTCCCGGCTGGCGGGCGGCGCGGCGCTGGGCGCGGGCGCGACGCGTAACCCACTGCCCGGCGCCGGTGCCGCCCGGGACGTGCTCGCCGCCTGTCTCAGAACTGAGCCTCGCGCTAGACCCACCGCCGCCGCACTCTTGAAACACAAGTGAGAATTACCACAGTATTACTCACCTTAGGTATTCATCATCATCAGCCTATAATATCCTACTGCTGAGCACAGGCCTTCTGCACTCAAATGAGGGTGAAAGGGAATGGGCAGATACTCCACTATGCATGCCCACTACGAATAGTTGGAGGTAAGCTAGTAGTCAACCTACTGTTGGAGTTTTCAAGCTGCCTAGGAGGCCTCCAACTAGCTTAACGACTATCACAATAATTATGTGATAACATGGACCAACGGCTTTACGTGCCTTTCGGAGTCACCTGCCTTACCTGGTATCAAAGAAGACAAGGTCAAGAATATAAGTTGCAGTATTCGACTTCGACCGACCAACCACCGATTCGACCATTCAGTGTAGTAAAGTGATGGAATGGATAAATTTCCTTGGATATTTTACACACGGCGCCATCTGTTCTTACGGCCTGGCTATTTATTTTCTCTACTTAAGGTGAAATAACTATTAAATTAGTAAATAGATGTCAATGTTCACCACACAACTGAGATCACCCTAGCGTGGTGATCTCAGTTTAAGAATGCAATTATTGCATCATCCAGATATGTTAATACGCTAGTAGCATAGAAACTTTAATGTGCAATAAGTAATAAGTATATTAGATACTGAGACTTGAGTTTTACCATATTATCATCTGATGGAGAAAATGTGGCTGAAGTGGTAAGCAAGGCTGGCATAGAAAAAAACTAGCTCTTTAATATGCATCTGATGAAACTCTTCAGATGGTTCTAAGAAGTGAATATAGTAAAAAATATTTTTATTTCAGATATTTTCATACTGACGCGTTCGCGGAGAACTTCAATGCTGAACTAAGGAAGAAACTTGGGAAAGAAATAGAGGTGATTATTAGAAGTTTATTTTTATAATCCTAGTTTTGCTTCTGTTTTGTTGAAGAAATAATAATAATAAATCGTTTATTAGACCAAAAATTTTAATACCTACAGTTATTCAAAGAGATGGAAAAACATGTGTACAGTGAGAATAATCATCTAGCGTTTACGACCAGTGAACCATCCACTTCTGAGCTAGGATTCAATGTGTGTTAGAAAGGTTCTCGAATGGCGACCACGTGCCAAATAGCACCGAGATAAGAAATAAAATAAAAATGAGAAAAAATAAATGGGAAAAGATATGTCCAGGATTGGCCATCTTTGGGCTGAATCTGATGAATTTTTGCTTAAGTTTTGGCATTACAATGTATATATTTTTACAGATAATACAGTCAACACCTTCTCAACAAAGTACGGCACGGGTGGCGAGCAAGCCGCGACAGCAATGGACATTGAGTATTATACAAGTAAATACACGTATTTCCCTGTAAACTGTATTACTAAGATGATATAATCATTGTCAGACAAAACTTTTGTATACACGAATATTTTCCGATCACGTAATAATATTACAATTGATAATTTTGATTTTATAAGGCGATGCCTCAGTGATGATGTCAAATGCAATAACGAAGGTCGTGAGGTAAAACATCATGAGGTAACTGAAGTACGGTGGAAGGTAGTAGTGTGATTCCGACCTGGTTAATATCTCTATAAAATAAGTCTAATATCTTATAGGATCACAATCACAGTAGATCTAGAACGGACAGCGTCGCCGGCGAGTCGCTTATTGACTACAATTATGCCCCAAGTAAGTATTTCTTTTATTTTTAACCAATATTAACTTTTTAATTACATGACATACATACAATACGTATATTAGTATTGAAGGAAACGTCTTGAGGAGAATGCATACACGAGGAATATAATTCCAAAGCATGTCAGATTTTCAAAATGTAGCCATTTTTGCTAGGTGATATTTGGAACATTAACGAGCTTATTGATTGATACAGCAAAGATTTATTGAAATAGGGGAAATTACCCGAGGTATACAATTGGAAAGCATGGGCAGACTTTTAGACTATAGCACTTGTTGCTAGCGGCTTATATCACTTGTACTAGGCACTACAAGCTTTTGTTAATAATGGTTATAATTGCTGTTGCCGTAGAGTACACTTTCAGAAATATCTTGTAAATCATTTTCATTGATATATTATTTTTCAGCCTCAGACACGCAAATGGAGACTGCTCCTGTAGAGAAGAAATCTCAACAGCAAGCTGCGGTTTCTGCACAAGACGCTGCGGAGGTACAACACTTGTAATTTTATTAATTAACTAACTTACTGCCACTAGTTTTCCCAATATTATCAATTTTAAATCTCTTAGGCCCACGTGCGGTCAACCTGGGGTTAAAAATAAGTTGTCAAGTCAACCCCAGGTACAGTATTACCCAACTGATATGGTGAATCTTCGTTCGCACCGAAAAGAAAGTAAGGCCCCGAAGATTAACGAAAGAATACTTTAAACTTACAATCAACCTTAGATCACTACTATAAGGTTCATAATACAGTGCAGCTGTTAGTTCCGTCTAACTCGCGCGTGACGCCCCTCCGCACGGCGCGCGCTAACATGGCGGCAGCTGCCGACCAATAGCGTTACCCGCGCATTGAAAATGTATCTTTTGCGCAGGTACATCGGTAAGCCATATCAGTTGGGTACTACAGTAAGCAACTAACTTTGGTTGACGCGATTGGCCTTTAGAAGACGAATTTAACTGCCTCAAAAGTTGGTTTTTCAACAATAGTTTCTTTGTGATCTACGGCAATCTAAGTTAAAAGAACTCTTGAGCAAAGATTCATGCTTCTAGTACCTACCAAGCTATGCGTTGTCAGTGTTCAAGTTTACAAATTATAATTAAGCTTTCGTTATAAGTTTGACTGGTATATAGGGTGACTGGTAATTAGTAAACGATACTTAGACACATGATTGTACTCATGGTAACAAACAACTTTCCCAAAGAAACAAGTAGGGATATATAACTAAATTAAATAAAAGCTGATGGTGTATTCATATTCTTTTTAGATACTAAATAATGGGCTCATGTGATAAGAAAAATAAAAAAAATGTTTCTTTGGAAAAGTTGTTTGTTATCATGAGTACAATCATGTGTCTAAGTATCGTTTACTAATTACCAGTCACCCTATACTGGGTGGAGACTTCGAGATGGCATTTTTTCGAAACCTATGTTGGGTTAGTCATGCTGAACAACTTTTACTATGGGACCAATGGTGGATTCTCAAAAAAAAATTTTAACTCTTCATAGTAAATGTCAACTTTGCTCGATCATAATATATGAAAAGTAAAAAAAAAATTTGAGAATTCAGTGTTGGTCCCATAGTAAAAGTTGTTCAGCATGACTAACCCAACATAGGTTTCGAAAATATGCCATCTCGAAATCTCCACCTGTTATATGGTGAGATAATAAAATGCAATGATTCTCAGGGTAGCATGAGTATCGGAGTGGTTGGAGCTCCTCGGCCGGTTCTGCCGCGTTCACTTGCGAAGGCCATTAATGACACCTTTAAGGTTAGCTATTTATTTATTTATTTATTATGGGACAAAAACAGCAACAACATAAATATAACTATAAAAATATACATAATTGAAATAATAATATTGTAGCCAACTACATTATCCTCAGATGACTATAAAACATGATATTATAATGTGCCACTAGAGGCTTTAGAAATATTTAAAAATTTACTATATATAACTACGAATAACATTTAATAATAACAGATAATCATATTAATTGTGCATCGAAACTAAAATGAAATTGAATTGAAGCGAATTAAATAAAATACAATAAAAAAATAAAAACTACCTTCAGAAGATAAACAAATTAAATTATGAAAAAGTAAATACCTAATAATAATAATAATAAAAAAAAACAATTAATTGAGGCGTTGAGCAAGCATTGCAATCGCATCTTTTTTAAATTTCCATTTTGTACATGCAAAAATATCAATGTCTATAAAAGTAGAATTGTATGACAACCATACGGCGCAAAGGGCAGCGTAGTCCAGAATTCGTATGACAGGTATTTACTGCAAAGAGAGTTCCTGCACGAGCACTACGTTTGTTGATAGTTCGAGGCACTACGTAGCATAGTTTACTCGTGAGGTCTATTGCGTCCATATTGTTGTGGACAATGCCATGCAGAGTGTTCGCTTGCAGATATTCACGTCTAGCTTCTAAGGAGAGAAGTTTGAACTTATCTAATAGTTGTGAGTATGATAACTGTGACTTAAAGCATCTATAGTACATAGATCGCAAGAACTTGCGCTGGATTATCTCTATCTCATCAATATATTTTTGATAGAATGGGTTCCAGATAGGAACAGCATACTCTAGCTGTGAGCGAATGAGGGTTTTATATAAATATATAAGGGTAAATGGCCGTTTGAATTCAGTTGAGGACCTCATCACAAATCCATACATTTTAAATGCTTTGTTAACAATGCACTCAATATGCTGGTCTAGGTGAAGCTTACTATCCAGGAGAACGCCCAGATCGTTAATTGTTGAGATATTACCTAAAGTAGTACTGCATAGGGTATAATTGTGATCAATAACTGATTTATTTTTAACCGACTTCAAAAAAAGGAGGAGGTTCTCAATTCGAATGTATTTTTTTTTTTTTTTGTATGTTTGTTACCTCATAACTCCGTCATTTATTAACCGATTTGGAAAATTCTTTTTTTATTTGAAAGGGTACGCTTCCCGTTTGGTCCCATTGCCATCAGATCAGGATTTGATTACTGCTTAGTGTACTTTGAAGTCGGTTTAAGGTTTTTGTAAAACAGTCCAATTATTTGTGAAGTGAATATAATTACATTTAGGGATACTAAGTTGCAGTTTATTTTCAACACAATACTTAGTTAGTCTATCCAGGTCCTCCTGAAAGAGCAAGCAGTCCTCAACAGAGCGAATACATTTATATGCTTTCAGATCATCCGCATACATAACAAACTTAGTGTTTTTGAAACATTGTTTTATATCATTTATGTATAGGATGAACAGGAATGGTCCTAGGATCGATCCCTGTGGGACGCCCGACGTAACGTGTATAGTGTCAGACTGGTAACCGTTAACAACCATTTTCATCATATATACAAAATCGCACTTTTGAGTGCGATTTTGTATATATGATGAAAACCAGCGGAGGAGATTACCACGGATACCATTAAAAGCAATCTTGTTCAGAAGTATCTCATGATCAACCTTGTCAAAGGCCTTTTTGAAGTCTGTGTATACTGCGTCAACTTGCACACGTTTGTCGATATTTTCAAAAAGGTGGTTGGTATATATTAATAGATTGGATACCGTGGATCGAAGCTTAACAAACCCATGTTGCTCAGGAATAATAACGTTATGCAAAGTTGGATAAATTTCATTGTGCACCAGTTTAAGTTACCGTAAAATGGAATAGTTAACCAAAACGTATTTTTATGGCAGTTATCTTACTTTCAGACTTTTCCTGTCCCAGTGAACACGTATCCACGGACACCGTACATCAAAAAGTAAGTGCCTACTTATAAATATTCATCATTTCATTTGAAAATATACAAAATTTATATGCAAATTTTATTTTTGCTAGGTTAGGTTTGCAAGCAAACAGATGGTCCTAATAGTGTTATTTGTAAAACCATGGGAATCGCCGATTATGTTGGCGACCTAACATAGCTATTACGCCTGTGAAAAACTTCTAGCGCTGAGAAAAAAACCTTAGCAGCTGTATGATATTTTATTCTAAATTACATCTATTAAATTCACGGTTGAATAGTTGTAACATAAAGTCGAAACAAACTTACCCCCTTATTCATAATCGCTTTTTAACTAAATCAGTGTAATAGTGTGCCCCGTCTCACTCTTTCGATCACCAAATGTCAAGTGTCAGATAAAGACTTCGGAATTTTAGCTAATCAACGTTTGATAACTTTAGTATGAATAAGGAGGTAAATCTTTTATTAAAAGTCCATAACACTCGAATTTTTTCTTAAAACCTCGATACTTTTACGAAGGGTGAACAATAAACTGGTGATGGACGAGGAACTGCTCCGAGGCCGAGCAGTCGCCAAGAAACCTAGCAAGAAAGCTCCGCCGGAATTCTGTCTGCCTTATGTGCCTGGAGGTAATAACAATTATCTAGTCGGTTAAATCTTATGTCTTCTCTCTTAAAATTTACTACAATGGTAAAGAGTCACTCCACCTCATCTTCAGATTGACTAATTGCATGTTTTTCGTCAACGCCTGTTCATCGATTTTTTTTGGTCTTTCTCAACCGTAGCTAAGATGATTGTCGACAATCGTTATCGTTAGTAAACGATCAACCAAAATACTCTGAGCGATCAACCTTTATATGGGAGTGACATAAGAGATTGTTAAAAATCACGTTATATTTCGATTTGAAATGTCAATCCCATACAGAGGTTGATCGTTTACTAACGAAGACGATTGTCCAACCATCTTGTCTAGGGGCCCTGGACTACCATAAACTTGCATGCGCATGTATTCTACTCAGGTAGGTGTAGGTCTACCTATTTTCTACCATGTTTTTCGCCAAATGAACGAGTAAGAATTGGGCTCTAATTTGGAGATTTCATTATGAACTGTCAATTTGATGAATAGGTACTATGGAAAACAATAAATAGGAATATCTTATAAGAAAAATCTAATCCCTATAACTCTTCTAATCTGTATCTCTCACATGTTACTCACCTAATTGGTTATTGAAGGGAAAATGCAACTAAAATTGTATATTTCGACATTTACTATACAGCCAGCAACAGTCCAGTGAAGAAGGTGAAGAAGCCACATTACCCTGTGCATCACACTGTGACCAAATCCTACGACACTTGGGAACAACCTGTAAGTGTATCTGTTACTGTAAACGCTGGAACGACGGTAAAAACTAAGATTTACCAAGTGTTAATGGTGAAAGTGCGAACTGTTCTGAAATAATAGTTAATTACCTACTCAGTAAATCTTAGGTCTCAGAGAATCGGTAAACATTGAAAATAATTTCTGTCTAACTAAAAATTTTCAGCGTTTTATCGTATTCACGGGCAATATGCAGCTCCCTAAAAGATAGTAAAACAGAAGTTATGCACGAAAGGGTACTATAAAGTTTCTGATTTTGTAGATGACAAGAATGCATTGTTATTCTATTGTCATTTGTAATTGTAATACTTCTAAGTACATATTAAAAAAGTACTTTTTTTAATATGTACTTGGCTGAGTTTCTTGCCGGAGTCTTCTCAGTTCAAGTTGTATTTGGAACCGGTGTAGAGCCATTTGTTAACGTTCATAAGTACCTTATCAGGGCCTAAATTGAATAAATGCTTTTTGAATTTGAATTCCCAGCTGAATGCAGCAGTGGTATGGACATGTTATGAGGAGAAATAAAACCCACGTCACTAAAAGAGTTATGAATATGAAAGTGGATGGATATACGGGAAGAGGAAGACCGAAAAAGAGTAGGATGGATTGTGTGGAAGATGATATGGGTAAGAAAGGAGTGGATGCTGGTATGACGGATAGAAGAGATGAATGAAAAAAGCGTACATATTGCGCCGACCACAAATGGAACAGGGCAGGGAGATGATGATGATGCAGTTCCCAGCTAGCCATGTCACCCCTTTCCGCTTCTCTGGCTACGATAAATCGTCTCATTTCATATCAAACCTTACATTGAACAGCTCATGTTGGTGAATCCTAAGATGTACTCGAGTACTCGTAAAACCTAAAATCTACCGGTATATGGGCTTTTACAGTAATATAAACATATGAATATTATGGGATATTTCACTATAGGTCTAATGTTCTTAAACCTCTTGTCTTGTCGTGAGATTTTCATCATAGAAAAAAGCATGGTCGTGATCATCAAGCGGTTAAAGAACCATTTTTTTTTGGAGGATATCTACTACGTTTGCTTTAGATAATTTTTGTTCATTGCTGTATTTTATAATTCGATAATAATTGGTCGTCTGCACTGCACAGTGCCAATGCCAAGTAATTAAGCGATTTCAAAAAGGAAGTTTCAAAAAGGATCTATGTTTGAAGCGTGTGATACCCTGCCTTGAAAGTGACAGTCAGAAGTCAAAGTCAAAGTCAAAGCCATGTATTCAATTTAGGCCCCAGAAGGGCACTTATGAAGGTCTCATTTACTGAAGTTACCACCGGTTCGGAACTCGGCCTTCAACTGAGAAGAATCCGGCAAGAAACTCAGCAAGGTTAAATTTTTTTTATATTTTTTGGACAATCTGACTATGTTTGGCTTTTTTTTTCCAAATAATTAACAATAAAAAAGATATACCTAAGCATAGATTCCAACATCGATTTTTTGTCCAATAATGTTTGTGCAAACCCACTTTGAAAGCAATGCTCATAGTATTCATTAACCGACAAAAAACGGAGGAGGTTTACAAGTCGACGCGTATATACAGGTTGTTGTTTTGGTCAGCGACGAGCGCCTCAGGGTCGATAATACAACTGATACTGGTGCTAAAAAAATATTAAAAAAATACTTTAAATTTTTATAATAATAAAAATAAAAATAATATTATTTTGAAAATCATGTAATAAGCTAAAATATAGACGTAATACTCAACGGGAGTGAGAGGGGGTAAAGGGGTGGGGTGATGGCGGCTTGCGCCTAGCTCTAGTCAGTGCACGTGCCTAGTGACCATACTTTGCGGTAATTTTATTTCAAATTGAATAAGGTATTTCTCAACGCATTTACAGTATTTAATGGAATTAAGTCCATTTTTGGAAAATTTATTTTTTGTACTATCGCTCCTGGGTCGCTTGTCGCTGACCAAAACAACAACCTGTATATATTTTTTTATCTTATTCTCTAGTAAATGTTTAACTTATTGTCTTTATTTTGGACATTTCAGCACAGTGTGGAACTCACTGGTAGCAAAACTCCGACGAACTTGCCATATATGTGACCATATCGACTCGGCTTCTGGAAAGCCGCCTACTTCTGAACATGGATCTGACACTTTACGACCTAGCATTGGACTGCAAGAAGACTGCTATTTCAAAAATGACCTTTTTTAATTTAGATATTTTTCTGCTACTGTTTTATTTTCGGAGTTTTTTTCTTCAAATTGTAGTGTATTTTATTAGAAGAAGTATTTTAAATGCAATGTTACATCATTTGTTGCAGTTGCACGCTTGCATTGACAATACAGGCAGTCCTCGGAGTTACGGCATGTTTAGGTTCTCGAAATACGCGACGTAAATACAGACACATTTTTTCATACATTTCCACATAAACCCAGAGATTAAAATTTGATATACTGCTTATTATTTTGCAAAATAAACCACAAATAATAAATTAAACCTGTGGCTTGAAGATACTGGAGAAGCATTTTCTTTTTATTATCAATCAATTTGGTCCTTGACAGAACAGCATAGGTTAGAGCAGTGTTTTTCAATCTGTGGATCGCGACCCCCAGGGGGGTCACGAAACCTTAGTCGGGGGGTCGCCGGCAGAAGGAAAAAGGCAAGGTAGACTTCGCGCAAGCGGGCGTCCAACTTACCTCTTACTTAGTTGCAAACCTCTCGCGGCTTCTTGCAGACTAATAAGTAAAGGTATCAAAATAAAGAAAATCATTATCGTAGTCTTTTATTTATAAATTCTTTGTCTGTCTGACAAGGGGGTCGCCAGAATTTTTCAACCTGTAAGGGGGTCGCGATATCAATAATATTGAAAAGCACTGGGTTAGGAGAATATTGGAAGTCAAACTCCAAAACACAAATAGCTGATGTTGTCTTTGAAGGCGGCTAAGTTGAAGTGAGACTGGCTGGGCTGGACACGTGTGCCGTATGCCGAACGATATGTGGGCCAAAATTATCACAGTCCCTCAAAATATTAAGCGGCACCGTGACAAGACTGCTCCAGACTAGTTCCTCATAGTAGCCGACCGAGAAGAGTGAAATTCAAGGGGTCTGCCTTTCCAGTCAGCTTTGCCCAGCAGTGGGACAGTACAAGCTAATAATAAATACATCGAACAAGTCTTTATAAGGTGCATTGCAGACGACGGACTTTAGTCTGCGGCACACAAAAAGTCTGTGTGAAAACAAAGGGTTGTGCGCCGGACTTTTTGCGCGTCGTGTGTGTTACTGCTTAGAAATGTATAGGTTCTATTTTCACAGACTCAAAAGTTCGACGCGGTGCGATCTGTCGTCCACGCTGCACCTTACACTGATAGGCATATATTTGAAAAAACCTAGTTTTTATAGTAAAAATTCCCCTGGCGTAAATCCAAACAATTGACGTACGCTTGAGGAAATGTCAAAAATTAATTCGTAACGCCTTAAGTCTAAACGACGTAACTCGAGGACTGTCTGTATTCCATTAGATTGTGCGCTAAAATTGTATACCTAGGTAAGAAAATCGGCTTGGCAAGCGTGTAACTGTAGCTATACAACTATATATATACGTTCTGTACTATATACGTTCACTGTAATATAACCAGGTGGAGATTTCGAGATGGCATATTTTCGAAACCTATGTTGGATTAGTCATGAACAACTTTTACTATGGGACCACAAGCGAATTATCAAATATTTTTTTTTACTTTTCACCTAAATGTCAAACGTTGCTCGATCATAATGTATGAAATGTAAAATATTATTTTGAGTATTCAGTGTTGGTCCAATTGTAAAAGTTGTTCAGCATATAACTAACCCAACATAGGTTTCGAAAATATGCCACCTCGAAATCTCTACCGAGTATTGAGAGTATGGTAAAATTATTTAATATTAATTGATTTAGATTTAATATCGAAAGCAGGATATTACCTATATTTTATTGAAACAAATTATGTAGGTACGTGTATCATGATGTAATAAAAATAGTATGGCTTGAATTCCGATTACCCGTTACAATGTAGAGCATAATAAGAAGCTGTGAAATTATAAGATAATTATTATTAAAATATACAAAAAATGGCAAAAAGTAACATCAACGCTGCGTTGCCAAAATGATTTTTGTGAATGAACTTTTGTCGAAAAGGTAATTTTGATGAGTTTTGTGTAAGTCGGTTGACTTAGGACTACTGGGAGACGATGTTATTTGTAAATATTGAATAGTGTTACATTTTATTACACGCCGAATTAATAAAACACTTTATATAAATGTTTACGTTACTTATTTGAGATCATGACGCAAATCAACCTAAGAAGCCTGGAAACTAAATATTATTACATATTTAACATGGTAGCAATTTTAGTTTATTTTAATTGAACAATGGCCCTGATTCTGTTGTTCACAACTAAACTAATTTTAATTTCACTTTGTCTGTTTCTAACAAAGAACATAAGAAAAGGATGTAAGAAATTTAGTCCTGTCAAATTAGTCCAATGCTTGTTTTCAATATAAATTTGGTCGCCATCTATCGCGGTTACGCCTAAATACACGCAAAATAAGACGGCAAAGATTAATTTGACAACTTAAAATATGTTCTATCCTTTTTCAATAATGTTCGTAAGAAAGAGATGAGATGTGACTAAAATTAGTTTATTGCGATTTACAACAGAATCGGCACCAATGTTCGTTCCAGATTTAGGTGGATAATAAATAAAACAACGTGATATTTTCAAGTATTTAATTAATCTAGTTGGCAGTTAATGACTAAAGTAATATCATCGATCTATAGGTTATCTATGAACGACACAAATGGCATACAAATCGTTATTAAAATAACTACAGACATTTACATTTTTATTGGGCAGAATTGAATTCCGATTTCTGTCAATTGAAATTACACTTTGGCTTAATTTTTTTTTTTCAGAAATTCGGACTTTACAAGCGATAATACTGAAAAGCGCCGTCAGACAGGACTGGTTCTAAATTATCACATAATTAATAATCTTATTTAAACAAAAATTTTGTTCTTTAAATTATTACTAAGGAAATGCATTACAGTTTAATTTAAAATTAACGAGGACAGAGTGATTCAAACTGTCGAGATCAGCCCCTTTATTTTAATTTATTTTATGTAGCACCATATTTCTATTTTCCATTAGAATATTGCATTTATCAAGATGCAGCACGACAAATATTAAAAATAACTTACTGAGTAATTAAAATATTCAATTAATACACTTGAGATGCAACTTGTTTAAGATTAAGTTTGTCGTACTACTGATGCAAAGGCAAATACTATTAAAACGATTTACCTTTCATATTGGATAGAGCTGATGTCATGAAGTTAACTAAACAAACTTAATTTATTTCTAAAATTCATTGACACATCTGCTCCAATATAATCTTTATCGAATTTTAAGTTTAAAAATCATGATTTTTATAGTATATTCGAAAGTATCGATACAAATACAATACTCAGTTGATAATTATCACCTATCAATAAGTAAATAAAGGTTATTCTATAGTCATAATGAAACGTCGGTTATACAGTATACCTTAATGACTAATTAATACATTGACTGATGTGTAAAATGGTCCATATTGTTCCAACAGACTTTTTCCGTCTCCAATAAACTTGACAATTCCAAGCAATCAACAAACACAGAAAATATAAATTATAAAAAAAGATGGCCTTTATGCCATATTTCTTTGTGTGCAACGCTTTTGTTAAAATGACAAAAGTGATGCAACAACACGTACAAGTAGTACTAAAAGATAGAAAAGTTTGAGAATCTCTTTGCTACTATAGTTACAAAAATAATTATAGTTTTAGATCGGACAAGTTTAACAAAAGAAAACTCTTCAACACAAACTAGAAGTAAAAAAAGATGCAAATTCCAATAAAGTAGAAATTATAAATAAAAAAATATTGATTGCGTTGAATATAAATTCTTTAAAAATCATAGCAATTGGTCCTATAAAACACCGAATAAATTTTAATATCATCAGGCATTTAGATGTAGTGAGTTAGTGACACTGGGAACGTATTCAAGATGGCGGCGAGAGACAAGCGGGCGAGTTGGCGGGCGCGCACGCCGTCTTCAATAATTCTCCACCGCTCTCCGTGATGGTCACCGTTTTGTGGTACTTTATGAGATCAGCTGAAAATATATGTGATTTTGAGTAAAAATAAGTATGTAATATCTTCAGTGTACAAAACGATTAATTGACCAAAGTTCCAATTCCTTATAGGGTAGGCTGGTATAGGAGTACGCACTTAAGCTTTGAGCTGATGTCAAAAAATAACTAAAGAATATTATTAATCATAATTTGCTTTATTTCAATTAGTATGTAATAAGGAACATAAACCGTAATCAATAAAAACATAAATTAATCATTTCTTTAATTTATTAATTAAACAAACGGAAATGATATTTGCGTACTCTTAAACATGTGGTTGGACAAGAATACGCACCGAGTTCGATAAGAGTACTCAACAGCTAATCAATGCATAATTCGCAAACAAACAAACCAATATTTATATATCCGGTACATTTTTCGTGCCACCAGCTTAAGCACTTAGAACATTCGATCCAGTCCTCCCTAATAGATTCTTTGTATATTTCCTCATACCCTGGGCATTTCCATATTTTATTTTGTTAATCCGTAATACATGCCGTAATTTTTTTTTAGGTATTTGCATAATTGCTGCTCCATTTCTTGAGAATGTGTTATGTCATACCTCCCTAATCTGGTAGCGGGTTCTGATCTCTTTAAACGTTTTCTAAGCGTAGCTTTTTTTCATCTTAAGCGACCGGGCCACAGATCTCATACTCTCACCATTTTGAACTCGTTTTCTTGCGTCATCTAATACGATTAAAGAACATCGGCTTCGTTTAGTAGTTCGCGGTCTTCGGGACGTTCTGGATATTTACAAGACAATGAATTAGTTCAAAATAAAAAAAAAGTTGTATAAGAGTACGCGCATACTTTTATACACCACATATCTGCGAACTCTTAAACAACTTATACTAATCTTACAAAAACTAATTCCAATGACATCTATGATCATGGAACGAAACAAATCTCTCGATACTGCAGAACGAGTTTATAACCTATCAATAACAATAGATCATTTTGCTAAACTACTGTTAAAAACGGTGTGATAATAGATTGAAAGTGACAAAAAATATTAACAAAATAAAAAAAATCAATCAACCTTTCGTCAAAATAATTTTGACGAAAGGTCTTGCACAGTGCACCGGTCAAAACACCACTGGAGATAGCTACAAAAAGCAACGCGGTTGACTGCTGTCTTCACTGCGTACTCTTATCGTCTGCGAACTCTTATACCAGCCTACCCTACTTTTTCTTAATAAATATAGGAGAGATAGAATGTTTATCATAGTATGGACGATCGAAAAAGATCAATGGATTGTGTGAAAGATAATATGAGTAAGAAATGAGCTAATACTGTTATAACAGATAAATATAAATAAATATCGTGGGACATTCCTCACACACGGTCATCTAATCCCAAACTAAGCAGAGCTTGTACTATGGAAACCAGATAACTGATATAATACATATACTACTTTTTGTTTGTAAATACATACTTAATATACATAATTACACCCAGACTCGGGACATACAGACATGTTCATGCACACAAATGCATGTCCCGTGTGGGAATCGAACCCACGACCGGCGGCGCGTGAGGTGAATCTTAACCAACTGCGCCAACTGGCAAGTAAAAGCCGAATGGAAGATGCTTAATATTGTGCTGAACCCAAATCATTGGGAACAAGATAGGTAGATGATGACTCGATCCTCTACACACACACACTTTTTACACAAAAATTTTTGAAAACTTTAGCTCAGGGAATTAAATTAAAAAACCTAATCATACCTAAGCTGTCGTGCGTAATCTGTCCAGCTCCAATGAGCCGGTACCCGCCGTTAGTCTCGACGAGGTAGTGCTTGCAGCGCTCGCCGCGCGCTTGGCCACTCCCACTCCCACTCCCACTACCAGTCCCACTACCAACCCCACGGGCGCGGTAGGAGAGCGCGTAGCCCCACACGCGCTCGGAGATGCGCACCAGAAAACTGCCCGGAGGACAGCTCAGGAGGATCTGTTCAGCTTCTGATCGGGTTATTAGACCTGCGTATACAATGATTATGTGTCATTGATGTGATCTTATTTATTACAAACCTGCGCGCTTGGTCAAATGCTCACTCGAAGGAACATCAGGATGACTCCACCAGAGATGTGTAGCTAGGTAATAGGTATGTGTTTCAAACCGCCAATAAGATCGCTTCATTAGAGCTATTACAATGATCTTATTTGTCAGCTAAAACACATCCCTCGCTACACATCTCTAGCGGACATGCAGCCTTAATCCGACTCGAAGGACCATTAACCCGACTCGAAGGACCATTATTGTAGGGATGAAAACCTTACATATGAAGTGATTTTGCTACAGATGATTATGGGAGGAGGGTCCCGGGAGTGAAGAATAAAACTACCTTGTGCAAGTGCTGGAGCCAAAATGATTTACAAGCTTGTTACATATTCTGTTTCTGATCAGGTAATTAGAAAAATTGGCGATTCTGTTGTAAATAGCACTAAACTAATATTAGTCACATCTCATCTCTTTCTTACGAACATTATTGAAAAAGGATAAAACATATTTTAAGTTGTCAAATTAATCTTTGCTGTCTTATTTTGCGTGTATTTAGGCGTAACCGCGATAGATGGCGACTAAAATTATATTGAAAACAAGCATTGGACTAATTTGACAGGACTAAATTTCTTACATCCTTTTCTTATGTTCTTTGTTAGAAAGAGACATAGTGACATTAAAATTAGTTTAGTTGTGCACAACAGAATCAGGACCAATGGGAAGTTTGTATTAAATCGTACATTCTGGAATTATAAAGTGAAACTTAAGCGGATGGGTATAAGGTTTACATTACAAAGCCTTGAATGGAACAAATGCATGTGCCGGATGGAACATATCGAAAAATGCTTCGTAATGAATTTTTAACTTGAGGATTAAGGTGGTAGCATCCCCTCCCACAGATATCCTCGCTACTGTATCTGACGTCACTGCCAACTGAGATAATTTTGCTCGAAAGATATTTGTAGTATAATTATAATTACCATGGAACCATTCGCAGGGCTTGTTGTTCTCATCGAGTCCAACTCCTCGCTTCAGCTCCTGCGTCCGGAACCACTCCATCACGGCTTCTCTGTTGGGAGGTTTGCCGCCTGCGAATATAAGGCAAAATTTGAATCAGGAATAAAAATATGAACTTAATGACTTTTAAAAGTGTTCTTGGTTCGAATTTTTCATGATGCACGGTGTATTACGGGAAGATAAGACACACAGTCTGGACACACCTTTTGAAATATTTCTTGTACCCAAAGATTGCCTGGAAGAGATCGCTTCAGTAGGTCGCCTATATTGTATAACGTCCTTAATTTGTATTATTATTATTTGTTTCTAGCGACATTTATCAGCCATCAATCAGTAAGACTGAGATAGTTCACACACTGAAAGATAGATGGCGTGGCGCCACATCCTACATCCTGCATCGCGCTTACGAAAATTTCTCGAGAATCTGCATATATACAAGTGTCCGACATGTACGGTTGGACCGCGGTCCCCAGGCACGATGTCCCAGCCTGGCGAAAGATCTTCCCTTTTAAATGGAGATGTCATCCACCTTGCACCTCCATATGTTCTATATTAGTGTATACAATGAAGAATAATTCATTCGTGTTTAGTTCTCTAAAATAATTCAAGTTGACACAAGTGGGCCTAATCAATGTAGTTCTTGGACGACTTTGAATGACGTTAGGTACCTTGTGGGGTGTCAGCGGGTGCGGGTGCGGGTTGCGGGCGCGTGTCGCGGCGGTGCGCCTCCCGCGCGGCGCGCGCGATCTCGCGCATCGCCGCCTCCGCCTCCTTCGCCTTGCGCTCTACACACAACAACACTCATTATTATAGTACACGCTACATTTTGTGGAACAAATAGCTCTTTAATAAATTAAGATAGGCGGTGGGGTAGTCATCATTTCTTACCTTGCTTAGGGTCGTGATAGATATTTAGTATTAGAATGGCACTGCAACATGCCCAACTGTATAATTTGGGGTCATGAAATGATATCCATCACACAAACCTTTCACGCCACCACGCGCGAGCTCACACCGTCAGCAGCACCCAGACCGCCCAGCGGGAACACCGCTAGCGCTAGGTCGTGAACACATAGATACAGTAGCGGCACTAACCCTGCTCCCTCCAGGCGTCGTCGTCGACCCTGGCGCTGAGGCACTTGTCGCGCAGCTCGCGGGCGCGGCGCGCGCGGCGCAGGATGTCGCAGCGCTAGGTCGTGAACACATAGATACAGTAGCGGCACTAACCCTGCTCCCTCCA